>OZ018393.1:15693803-16019114 GCA_963969525.1 Ontholestes murinus
TTGTAACAGCTGTATGGCGTTCCACTGTAAACTGTAAATTTCCTCGACCTCTTCGGCGACGTCTAACCATTTTACGACCATCGTGGGCAAACAAACAAAATCTCGATCCATCGCTAAAGATAACCTGCCTCCATTGATCGACCCATTGTAGTCTCTCATTGCACCATTTTAGACGGCACCTCTTATGGCGAGGAGTTAAGGGCAAACAAAGAAAAGGACGGTACGACTTGAGACCAAATGATCGAATTCTCCGGTAAACTGATCGAACGGAGATTCCTTGGTTAGTTTAATCTCTCCAGATGTCTCCAATGTCCAATCGATCCTGGACAGCGACGAGCGGAAGAGCTCGGTCTTCACGTTCTGTAGTGTTCCTAGAACTCGGGGCATCTTTTGATTTAAATGGGGAACCAATTAACTGATTTGCATGATAAAATTATAATGTCACTGCTCAGTTAATTTAACAAAACAACAATCAAATTTCTTTCATTTTTTTATACTCGAAGGTAAATTGATCAAAAAGTTACCATGATTTTTTCTTAGTGTGGATTATTTATTTAATTAATAATTTTCATTAAAATTGACCAACGAATTCTTGGTGTTCTTTTACTTATGGCGACCAGTATATTTTGAAATCGATGCCCAAAACCTAAAGGCAAATATCGCACACAAGAATGGTCAGTCAAACGCAGTCGACTCATATCTTCCTTTACGCAACGTTTGAATTAAACGCAAATTAAACATTAGCATGTTCCAGATCGAATACATAAATTAGAAAACACCTCCTCTTCCCACATAAATAATCACACTTTCCCATTGTTACCCGGCAATTAATAAAACTGTTTACAAACATTTCAGCAATAAAAATGTAAATTTGACCATGTAAAATGGCGACTTTATTATTAGCACATAAAAAAAAATTAACGCGGCGGAATGTAAATTTTCGTATTTCGTATATAATTAGTATTCTTTCTGGTGTGAAATAGATACAAAAATATGTTTCGACAATGTTTCAAAATTTTAAAAGACATGCAGTCGTATTTATTAGTTTGTTAAAAAAATAAATAATTACATTTTTTCCAATCGAAAACTTAATCGTATCGCAGCCAACTCTACCCTTAATCATTATATATTTTACCAACTAATATAGAAAAATGTGAAAAAGTTTGACTGATTCTAAGCAGTCGTTTTTGATTGGATCCTTGCAAATATGGATTTATTTAATATATTCTATAGTGAAAAGTAAAAAATGCTGTTTTCTTGTTTAATCAAGAAAAAACTATTTAATGTGAATGGAGATGTGCCACAACTGGTCTGCAAAATTTTGACCAGCTTCTTTGTTTGGTTGAAGATGCACCGCGTTCTGGAAGACCAGTTGAAGTTGATAAAGTCAAAATAAAAGCTTTAATTGATGTAAACACGGCTAATAATAATTCGTAAAATCATTGTATCAATGTTTTAAATTTTACCGTTCGTGATCATTTGAAACACCTATGTTTAAACTCAATACTTGATATATTTCACACGTTTTTACGGGAAGGAATTTGATCCACCGTGTTGATTACTGTGATTTTCTTCTCAAACGACTAGAAATAGTGGAATTTCGAGGCGCATTACTACTGGAAACAAGAAATGGATTGTATGCAAGAGATCATGGAGTGAAAAACGATAAACCTGCTAAAAGTAATCCAAAAGCCGATATTGATCCAAAAAAATGATTAATCACTTTGGTAAATTTTCGTAAATGAAATACGATAACACTTTCAAATATTTATTTTGCTGTTTGCGACAATTGTTTCGACACACTGTGTCTTCTTCAGGCGAAGAAATGATTTCTAGAATTTGAAAGTGTTATCGTATTTCATTTACAAAAATTTACCAAAGTGCTTAAGAATATGAACTTTTAACAAAATGATATTTTGTGGGATGCCAAAGTAATCAAATCGCACCTACATAGGTTTCCAATAGTGACAAATATGACAGAATATGGTGGATTCAATTTTAAGCTTTATTATATCTGCATATCTATAAAGTTTAAAAATAAAAAATCAAAACGATTTAAATTCGAGATTGCGAAAGTTAAATATCGATGATCAATCATGGTCTATGTGACACATATGGTCATTGGTTCGTTGAAGCGACTATGTGACGAAGCCATGGTCTCAAATTTGGTTTGAAAAACTTTGAAAAAGCTCAGTATTAATTTTCCTATCTAAATTATTAACTTTTTGAATGATTGCGTGATATACGACCAATCCCTACAGCCACAAAATTTCATTAACGTAGTTGCGTGTGTACAAGTTAACCTCGTTAAATGTTGTTTCGAAGAAAAAATAATAACATTTTTTTAGAGCCTATAATAAACACATAAAGTCAACCACAAACTCACCACGTCTTAAAAAATCGAAATTAACGTTTCTTTTCTGTTAATATCTAATGATAATTATTATTATGTGGTACGTACCGATCCCGAAGCGTTGGACCAGCATTCGCTCATGCTCTTCTGGAAGTTCATAATATATATACAAGAGTGGATTTACTTTAAATTTTGACGTTCACGCGTTCATTTTTCTGCTTGTTTATCGGCGAAACATCAGTGTCAAAGTAAATGTTTAAAAACAAAAGGCCGTAATAAAATAAGCAATCCCTGACATTACTCTTTACACGGAATACCGGTTATTACTTTCCCTATATACGAAGTATATATAGGGGAAGTATTGTGATCGTGATTTTTTTTTGAAAATTTTTTTTTGCGGAAATATCCGTTTTGAGGTCCCCTGAGTCCATTAAACTAATTTCTGGAAAAAAAATTTTTGTGTCTGTGTGTGTGTCTGTCTGTCTGTCTGTCTGTCTGTCTGTCTGTCTGTCCGTGGGTGCTGTATCTCAAAAACGACTGATCCGATTGAGATGAAATTTTAAACGTAAGGTTTTATCGTTCAAAACTGGAACTGAAAAGCTTTTGGTAAACATTCATTAACCGGAAGTGGGTGTTAACTCGAGGCGTTTTTTGTTTTTTTCCGATATTTTTTTTAATATGATAAATATTACAAAACTTTTCAAACAAAAGTTAAAGAGAATGAGAAACTGAACAAATTTTGTTAAAATATATTTTTCATAAAATTCTTAACTTTCGAGAAAAAAAATAAAAATTGAAATTTTTGACATTTTTTGCCAATTGCTAATAAACTATTGAAGCAACATGAAAGTTATATAACAAATAATTGTAGAGAATTCAAAATTTAACAAATTATTAAGAATAACCTTTTTGCATAAACCGCATAGTTTTCGAGTAAAATATAGGGAAAGTACTATGATGGCCACATCACAATTTGAATAGTATTGTGCATGAAAATGCATGAAAATGAGGTTTTTTGTCGATATTTTTCTAAATATGAAAAATATTACAAAACTTTTCAAACAATAGTTAGAGAGAATGAGAAAATAAACGACTTTTATTAAAACATTTTTTTCATAAAATTCTTAACTTTCGAGAAAAACAAAATTGAAAATTTTGACATTTTTTGTCAATTTCTAATAAACTATTAGAGTTATATGGAACTTGTATTACAAATAATTGTAAAGAATTAAAAACTGAACAAATTATTAAGAATAGCCTTTTTGCGTAAACCTCATAGTTTTTGAGTAAAATTTAGGGAAAGTACTATGATGGCCACATCACCATTTTTTTTAAACTGACTTTATTGAAGTTTGTCCGCGCTAAAATTTAGGAGGATTTATTATTTAGGATGGCTGAGTGATCAAAATTAAATGAGATCGATGAGACAGAATCGATCGTGTTGGAATTAATTTTCCGGACATAATGATTTTATTTATATATTTATATATGTTGGAGGCTTCTACTTCACTTCACACTATGTGTTTAATAATGACAAGCTAAATTTATCGAAACTAGTCACAATAAAAAAGTTTTCTAGTAATACAAACAAAGTTATCGTGTTTTATTCAATATACTGATTTTATTTTAATGGATTAATATTCTATTTAATTTACTTCATATGATTTTATTTTAATTGTTTAATTTTTTTTTAAGTGAATATGTAAAGTAAAATCAATAAATCAAACTATAAAGTTTTTTATTACTTATACTTAGACATAAAAATATTAGCAGTGTTTCATCATTTCATTTTGTATATTGCAGAATCATTAAAAATACAAATATTATTATTATTATTATTAAAATGCACAAATTGGATTTGAATTCGAAAGTAGTTATAATGATTGGCTATCAATTAAAATATCTTTGTGTATTTATATGTAAGTAAAGTGTCTCTAAATAGGGTTGTTACCAGTGGCGTATTCAGGGGGGGGTAATTGGGTAATTACCCCCCCTAAGAATTATTTATTCGCTTATTTTGTTTATTCTTACAAATTACTAAAATTTCAAACAAACAAGTTAACTAGTAATTCTAGTCAGCGATCTATGACAGTGCATTTTTCCATGTACACAAATTAAAATTATCTGCGCAAGCACAGTTAGAAAAGTGATGACTTCCTTTGCACGGGGGGTTCCCCTTTCTAATAATACCCGACATATATTGATACTATTCGCCTCTTTGGTATCGTAAATCATTGTTTTACATTAAAAGAGCGCGATTCACATTTCTTAGTTTAATTTATAATATTTCTTGTCTTACTTGGTTTAAATGTAAAAGATAGAAACCGAAACTGTTTACACGTCGCATGTAAATCCTAAATTTTTAGTAATTGCTGATAAATTACCAATTTATTATAATTCGATCAATTATACATAAGGTAATTTTTTGATTTTAGGAATAATATATGCATTCTTTTAAATTAATTTATTCCTGATTTTTGTTGTAATTAAATTAGTAAATGAAAATTGATAATCTATGTTGGATTCATTTGTTCAGAAAATTAGAAAAACACGATTTTTCAACAAATAAAGATCGATCTATGTCAACAGTCAATTTAAATCATCCATCTACATCTTCATTGACATTTAGCAGTAGACATCTTCACTAGGTTGTTCCCATCATGAGAAAAAGAAGCATACAACATGTACATATAGTAATGTTGAAATTTACATTCATATAGTTAAATTTAGTAATGTTAATGAAATTGAGAAATTTCGAATTTTAAATTGTAAAAGATACTTTTGTTTTACCCTATTCTGTACATAAAAAGGAGGAAGGATATTAAATATTACTTGTCTGGAAAACATTTTAGACAATTTAATTGGTTAATCTTTTCTAATCATTTAAACAGATTCTTTTGCAAATATTGCTTCTTTTTTACAAAATTTGGTGGGTTGCACCAACAAGTGCCATTGCAAAAATAAGTATCTCAGACAGTATCTCAATATTCTAAATTATCAGGTAAAAATGTTGTGTTATAAAAGTATTACCATAAAAATTCAATTGTTTATGCGAAATTGTTTTATAAAATCATGAGATATAAGAAATAAATTAAATATGGAGACTTCGACAAATTGAAGAAAATAGACATAGATTAAAACCAATAATCAAAAGTATCATATTTAGGGGAAACAAAATATTCCCTTACGAGATCATCGTGATGCTGGTTCTCTCTTAAATACAAAATCTATTACAAACGAGGGCAATTTTTGTGAAATTCTACATTTCGAATTGCATCTGGTGACAACTTTAAAAAATCATTTGGAAAACCATTAAACATATTTCATAAATGTCTCTTGAAATACAGTGACTTTGAGTAAATAGAATAAATAAAATGAATCTTGCTCTAATAACTTTATAAATAACACTATTGATGTTTTATCCAACAAGGGGAAAAATACTGCCACATCTTTTAAACAATATATAATGATGCAGTCAATATTTTAAACGAATTACAAATTTAAATGACAAAACCGCGAATTACCAAATGCCAGAGGAATAGACCAAACCTGGATAAACCTATTATAGCAGATTATTTTTATTTATCTTTTTCCCTTTTATCCATTATGGGTGTCAGACTTATTTTCTACAATATGTCTGAGTTAATTTCTTTTACACTTCTTTACCACTGTTGCGTAGCTTGTGCTATTTTCTTATTTCTTTCCATTCTATTCCTTTTCTTTCCGCTGCTTGATGCTTGATGTACTTGCTCGTTCCAACCCTTGGTCTTCCTAATTCCCTCTATCTTTCTTAGGTATCTCATTTCCATTGCATTGGTTTTTTTGTTATTACTCTCTGTGGTTACTCACGATTCACTACTATAGTCCATCCGTTGGATCTTCCGCCCTACGTCACAAACTATCGCTTCAAAAAACGAAAGTTTTACAGTGCGTTCTTTTTCTAACGCATTTGGTTTACTTTATCAGACTGAATGTTTTTGTGTCGTTTCTCGAAGCGATATTTTGTGACGTAGGACGGAACATCCAACGGATGGACTATATATAGCAGTTAATGTCTTTTATATACTTCTGTTTTTATTGTTTTTGCAATCTCTTTTTTCTCTAAGAATGTTTTCTTTATTGTGTTGTAGATCATTCCTGCTTTGCCTAGTTTTTCATCTTTTTCTGATTCTATCTTCCCTGTTTCCTCTATTGTTGATCCCAGGTATTTAACCCTATTTTGTGATTGTTCTCTTTTGATGATATTATATTTATCTTTTCCAGCTCTTTTTTGAATATTTCCAGGTTTTCTTCTGAATCTGCTATTAATGTTATGTCGTTGGCAAACATTAATACATATTTGCATTTTTAATAGTTTTTAATATTTCTATACCCTATCTTTGTGCTTTCGGCTCTTTGTTTGCTATTTCTTATTGCTTCGTCATTAAGTGATGCAAATAGTAACGGGGTTAATATACATCCTTGTCTCAGTCCTGTTTTGGTCTTGAACTCCTCTGATTATTTATTTCCTATTCTTACTTTATTTTTGTTATTTCTTTATTATATTTATAATGCTTTTTTTATCCTTCTTGTCTCGAGTATATGCCATATGTCCTCTCTTCTTACCCTGTAATACGCTTTTTTAGGTTGATGAAGCATATGTGTAAATCTTTTCCCTTTTTAATCATCTTTTCTGTTAATTGTCTCATTATGTATATTAAATCTTGCTTGTTTCTATTTTTCTGAATCCGTGTTGTTCTTCTCCCAGCTGTTGATCTAATTTTCCTCTTATTCTTGCTTCTATTAACCTAGTAAAAATTTTCCCTGGTTTGATTGTGAGTGTAATACCTCTGTAGTTATCATATATTTTTGTGTCTCCTTTTTGTGTATGGATATTATAATTCCCTTGTTCCATTCCTCGGGTATCTTGTGATTTTTGATAATGTCATTTACTATTTCCAAGAATTCTTCCTTCCCCTTTCCCCATATATTTCATTATTTCGGCCGTGATGTCATCTATACCTGGAGATTTTCCTAGTTTTATTTTTTTGATTGCTGCCTCCAGTTCTTCGATTCTTATTTCGTTGATTCCTCCATTTGTTTCACCTTCTATATCTCCGTGCTGGTCTGTTTTGGTTATTTCATTAAAGAATTCTTTCCATCTTTCTAATATCTTCTTTTCTTCTGTTATTATATTTACGTTTTTATCTTTTATACTTGGCTGGGTTAATGTATTTTAATTGCTCATTTATTTAATAGTGCTGTTAAACATCTTTTTGTTTTCTGTGAACGTTTCTTTCAGTTTCTTAACGAACTGCTCCCAGGATTGCTTTTTTGCTATCTTGAATTTTTGTTCCACATTTTTATTTGCTATTATATATCTTCTATAATCTTATTCTTTCCTTGTTTCCTTGTTTAAGTTTTCTAATTCTCTTCTTTTGTTTTTACAAATTGTTTTACCTCTTCTGACTATCACCTGTTTTTCTTCCTCTGTTTGTTTGATATAGTGATTGTTTCACATCTTTCTTGGGCTGCTTCACTTATGATTTCTTTGATCTTTTTCTTTTCTCCTTCTATTTTGTATTTTTCTCTATTTTTGATTGGTATTCATTCCTAGTTTCTTTCTTTTCAATTTTTGGCTTTATGTGTTTTTTTATTATTGTTTTCGACTCGTATACTTCAAGTTTTCAGCTTCTGTGTTAATTTATATTTTTACCAAGTAGTGGTCGCTCCCTATTTCAGCTTGTCTTATTACTTTAACATCTTTCACCTTTTCCATTCTTCTGCGTCTATTAAGGAGTAGTCTTTTATTTCTCTTTTCTTAGTCTAACTTCTCTAGTGTGTTTATGTATGTATTTGAATTTTGTGTTTGTCACAATGAGGTTGTTTGCTATACATAATTCTATAATTGTTTTTCCATTTTCGTTTCTGTTCTCATCTCCATACTTTCCCCTGTATATTTTTTGCTCTCTCTCTTCTTTTAGTTCTTTGTCATTTCTCTCATGGAGTCTTTAAACATGCTCTTTAATTCCTCCATTATCACATCGTTCTTAGATATATTTAGATTTTCATTCTCCGTGAGTTTTTTTTTGTTTTCATCTTCCTTTGTTTTATTTTTGTATCCTGTTGTTATGACAACGTTTTTTTCACTGCTTCGTTTTTCTATCTTTTTCTATTCTCCATTGCTCATTTGGAATCCCTGGAATCCATAATTAGGGCTGTCGATATCTCTTTCTCTTTTTGTACTCATTTGTTTCTTTATTTCCCACTTCCTTTTAGTTTTATATATTTTAACACTACTTATTTACTTTTTTATGGACTTTTGCATGTACGTGGTTCGCTGTTTTAAGTTCCTCTGAACTGAACAGAGGATTATTATCGAATTAATATATATTTACCTCTCCTGAATAATATTATTACAGATCTGCAATACAGATTTAATAAAGACACGATGAATTTGTTCAAATTTAACACAACAATACCTAGTGTTTTATTGATAACAAACTGTCGAAGATTTAGATGTCACTTCAAAATCTGTTGCAACATATTTAAATGAAATTTTACCTGAAAACGTAACATGTGTAATAGCAATTAAGTCTGAATTGGCATTTTGGAAATTACAACGGCAAAAGAAAAAGAAAATCAAAGAACAATTACCAGAAAATGCTTTAGATGTATACAGAAAATATGACCCGAATATTTACTGAACATAAAAATAATTTTACAAATATTATGTACTCTTCCCGTTAGCGTTGCTTCTGCAGAAAGAAGTTTTTCTGCACTGAAAAGATTCAAATGGTGGCTGCGAGCCACTATGTCTCAAAAAAGTCTAACCGAGTTAGCTGTATTACATATTCATTGATATATGGATATTAATATTGACAATATTATTAAAAAGCAAAGAAAATCGTTTTTTTAATAAATTTAGTTACAAAAATCTGTTTCAAATTTTACAAAATATATTATTATGATTTTATATGTGCTATATTTATTTCGGGTGTGATATTATTTTGTTTAAATTTAAAAATAATAGAATTATATTTTATTTATTTATGGAATAAAAAAATATTTTCATTTTTTCAAATTACCCCCCCTAAGCCAGTTGACTGGAAACGCCCTTGGTTGTTACTCTACCTTTACAACAATCCAACAGATGGAACTAAGGTTGCAACACTTTACAATAGTTTTTTTTTTAAATCATGTTTCCTGATTTTTGAATTTTGAAACTAATCTATAACTAACTGACAATGCCACCTGAAGTTTTTTTTTTAATTTTCATATTTTTCATTTTTTTAGGAATTGCTGCGAATTTCACAACTACATTTTTCTATACTATGAAACTAAATACTATAACGTATTCAATATAAATCTAGGCATTTATTTCAGAAAAAAATGAATGAACATATTGATTAAAGTATTTTCCATCCAGTCCTGCTTACTATTTCTTCATATCTAAGACAATTTTTTACAATCTTTAGACATTAGCGGTTTCCTCTTTTTCTTCACACCCTCTGCAGATGGGACTACATTGTAGTCTCAGTCTGTTTAGGTGAGATCTTAGATTGCAGTGTACTACATGATTTATCAGTTGAAAAACTCTCAATAAACTTCATCGCTTCAGCTGCACTTTTCTATCAGTTGAAGCCAAAAACTAAAACTTTCCCCAAATGTTGCTTGGCTAACGTAAAAAATAAATAGATAAGAGATATAAACTGAATATCATTAAGTCGTGTTTAATCTCTCTATAACCTCAAATAACAACTAGACAATTTTTCGAAAATGGACTAAACTAATTGTTACTCCTAATAACGATAATTTAAATATTGTTCAAGCATAAAAATATTAAAACAAATCAATATTCATACCCTGATATGAACCCTGATATTTCAGTGCTTGTTGGTCAGGGTGTCTATTTTTATTTATTTATTTGTGTCAGTAATGTGCTGACACAGATTGAAGCTCACCTCGCAACTGGGATGTTAAATTTATAATAAGCGAATTTAGTATTAGGCGAAGGTGGGATCAATGAACCAGATAAATAATTCTACTATAATCATGCTAGAGACCTTTGCTGAGTGGTAATTCATATTAAATCAAATCACAACTACTTATTATGTTTTTAGCACGTTAAATTTTATAGACGTACACTTTACATATGCATAATCATAAAACCACCTAAGTTAGGACTTGATAAACTTAATAAAGACTTAAATTCTTATTAAAAAATTATTTAATTTTCATTTATAGTAATAACTTAATTCAAAGGAAAAATAAAATATTATTGTTTTACTGTATATTTTATATATAAATATTCCGAGTAATATTAATTAGAATAGCAATGCTAATAAAAAAAGTATCAATAGGTTACAAAAACATTCTATTATAATATTTGCAGCTTAGGCTTCAGTATGTAGGAATGCACTTATTATATCAATACATTCCCGAGTGCTTTTAGCATATTGATAAAACATTTTTCCATTATGATAAATATGAATGGTTACCTAAGCAAAGTGGAGTATCACAATCAATAAGTCGCAATTTACATTTTTACTATTATGATAATTAGCATAAAATTTTGAAAAAGTCGCCAACTTAAGACTACCCTTTAGATTCTATAATAATAATAATAATAATTGTAAATCACTTATAGCAAAAATATAATCTAAAAAGAAATTTTATGGATATTTAGCAAGTGGCGTGTATTTTTGTGGTGTAGTGTTTTGTAAGGTTTTCTAATTATTGTGCAGCTCTTCAGAAACAGAATAACGGCATAAAAAAATATTTTGTGATAATTATGTATGTTATCTTTATAGTGTTCATATAAATTACGTATAAATTAATTTCGCATCATAATAATTCATTGAAAATTCGATGTTGCATTTCTGCAACATCATGCACAAATGCCAACTTTGTGAAGAATATTCGAGGGAACTGCTTTTTTTTCTAGATCATTTTCTAGAGAAAGTGACATTTGTGATCATGGTGGTAAAAAACTTATTAATTTGCTGGATATGCCATATGACAGTGTAGATGAAGATAGTGATAGTGACAGTGAAGAGTCTGTTTTAAAATCTTGCCACGATGTTCTACCGCAGGATCATTCAGATGTCGAAAGTTCTGCAGGATACTGTCAAGAAATATTACGGTAGGATTGACGAAAAAATAGAAATTCAAGAGTATTGAAAGAAAGGAAATTTGCGTATTGATGATTCATGATTCTTAGGAGACAGTGCACTTCCTGAAGCAGTTTTGAATGTAGAAACTCGTTCTGAATGTGTTTCCTACTTTTTTTTACAGAAATTCAAATTCAACTAAATTCAACTAATGTGTGATGAAAGTGCCATTTACTCGGCACAAAAAGATCCGCACAAATCTCACGAAAGCTGAACTTTACAAATATCTTGGGTTTTTAATGTTATCAGTTTGCAATGTTACTAGGTGTAGGTATATGTGGCACTCAATTGTAGGCAGTGACTTGGTGAGAAATACCATATTAGTGAATATATTTGAGTCTATTAGAAGCATTCTTCACTTTGCTAAAAATGAAAATGCCCCTGAAATAGTAATTATGATAAGCTGTATTAAAAGTGTCTTAGTGCTACAAAAACTCAGCACAGTTTTAAACAGTATAATCCCAATAAATCAAAGAAGTTTGTGCTTTGTGATACAAATTGCTACGCTTATTGCTTCGAAGTGTACTCAGAAAGGGAAAATCTCATCCTAGGAAATGAACCCGACCTGGGGGCGAGTTCTAATGTGGTGTCCAATTGACAAGAGATGTGAAAATAAATGTGAACCATAAAATATATTTCGATAATTATTTTCGTTCTGTTCCGCTTCTACTCCACTTGAAGCAAAAAGGAATATTTCCCCTAGGAACGGCGAAAACAGAATTCCAACCTGCAAACTTTCTAGAGATGAAGGAATGAACAATGAAAATGGATCATATGAAGAATACATAAGCAAGGTTGATAATTTCAATATTTCCTCAATAATTTGGCAAGGCAATAAGCGTGTGACATTGGTATCCATTCTATGTGGGAAGGAACCGACGAGCACAAAAAAAAAAGATTCAACAGGAAAACCAAACATTATGAAGTAGTGTCATGTCCTAACATAGTGAAATATTATAATTTGTGCATGAGTGGCTTGGCTTGTCACCGTGGTATTTTCATTTGTTTCATCACATGTTGGAGACGATTGTTGTAAATAGTTGGATCCTTTACAGAAGAATAAATGAAAATAAAAATGAAACAAAATGTTTAACACGGAGAGAATTTCGGATTCCGTTAGGGGCAACATTGGGTAAAATGGGAACATCATTAAGCCCTTCTTCTGCTGATGCAAAACTGGAGCAGAAAGCGAAAAAGAAGAGTTGTGCCCCAATGCCTTCTAAGGAAGTAATACTTAATACAGATCATCGGCCAAAAATGGAGGAGAAGAAAACCAGGTGCAAAATGTGGCCTGCACTGGATTTTCATACATACCATGCATAAAATGAAAAATTAATTTGTCGACATGATTGTCGAGGACCGTGGGTCACTAAATGGCTTCATAATAACCTTTATAGAGACATATCTATTAATCTAGTTGTATTGGTAAAAAAGGATGGAATGACTCAATTTTGTGTTGATTGCCATAACTTTAAAATGTGATTAAAAAGCACCATTATCGGCTACCCTGAATTGATGACATTTTGATCTTAAAATTGGGTATAGGCAAGTGGAATTAGCTCCCAAAAACCGACAAAAGTCAGTATCTATCTGCTGGGTGAGCAGGATTATAACAGAATTCAATGACATTTAGTTTGTGTTTATGTGTTTGCGATATTGAAGACAATGCTAAAAAGACTATATTTAAAGACCTTATTATTTAAAATACAGCATTATTTAAGATTATATTTAATTTTAACTTTGAAAATGATCGTAACGGATCGAAACACGTGTCAGGAAACTGATAATAAAATCATGGAACAAAACAAGTGTTTTACTCCACCCATTTTGAATATATGGTTCCATCAAGAAAGTAGCAGAAGAAGTATTGAATATATTAAAACAATAAGTTCTTACATACATTAACTTCCATTTACATTTGACATCCAAGATTCGATCAATTTCATTAAAAAATATTACATAATTTTACTGAAAGCCTTATCTCACCATCCATTTGTATCTACAATAGAAAACAATAAATGTATGATTTAATTTTATTACGTTAAATAATTGCCCAAATTCATAGCAACCTTCTACTCAATTTATTATTACACGAAGGTTTATTACTTTCCCTATATAGTATATATATAGATTCGCATGATGTAGAAACAGAGGATCCCATGGTCCATGTATTTGGTCTCCTGGACCATAATGTGTGCAGCGTCTTACTAGACGAGTATACCTTCTCTTGTTGGATCAGTTCTGGATCTCTTGGGAATCATTTGGGATTGATAAAATTTCAGTTTTTTCTAAATAATTATGTGGATATTGTAAATTCTCTATGTTCTCGTGTAATTGATTCTGCATGTAGTTGCAGTTTACTGTATGTTTGTAAATCTCTTCACATTGTTCTTCTTCTGCGGTGATTAGGCGTGTGGGAAGTAGCTCTTCCACTTCCCAGAATTCTGACATTTCTGTTTTAGTAATCAAATCTATTCCTGGAGATCGTTCAGTCTGACTTTCGTTGGTATCGTGGAGGCTCTTAAGTTGGCCCGGAGAATCGGTTTTGCAGGTTCCCTGATACATAAATTTATCCTCTAGTTGAGCAATTAGGCTCCGTCTGTTGTCGTACTGTCGTTTAAGCGTTTCCATTGCAGTTGTTTATCTGTCGTCTGTCATTGAAAGATGGTTTATGAGTTGTGCTGCTTCGCCATGTATTTTTTCCATTGAAGAAATGGATTATTTTTTCAAATAACTTCTAGAAGTTTTCCCATTTATCGTAACCTCCATCGTAGGCAGGTATATTTTTGGCTGGGATGGTAGGAATTTATCTGGCGGTTCCGGACATTGTTTGGTCTAGTGCAATGTTTCTTTACCTTTATGTTTTAAAGAATAAGATGTTGTGGTTGGTGGTGTTTATCGACAAGTTTGCATCCAACAATGAAAATGTCTTGTTTACTTCGGTCCAGTGTTGATCGATTTGCGGTATACAAATGTCTGCTTTATCTTGTGATATTGTGGCTACTTGCTTTGCGGAGCGAGTATGTTGTGGGAGATGGAAGGAGTCGTGTAGGTATGTTTCAGCCTCTATTTTCTTCATAAATAATGCTTCATGGTTGATGAGTAGGTTGCTGATGGTTAACGAAATTTGTAGTTTATCTACTTTCATCCATGTGTTTCTTATGCGAGGTATCCACGAGTCAAGTTGTGGTTTGTTGACGGACGTCTGGTATACAGCTTGATCCAGGAACCTGTCGACTATAATCATTCCCGATGTTAATCCTGCAATCTTTGTGTCTGGTGTAGATGTGTCACACTGTGTCCTAGTTGTTGAACGGTCCTCAGTGTCGATATTAGCAATTGTCAATATTTCTTCATATTTCGTGCATAATTTGTCGTATTAGTTATCTCGATGATACGGATGAGTCGATTTAGCTAACTTTAGGCCATGCATTGTTTCACTTTTTCTACCAGATGTTTGCGTCGATTTCTAGTAGTTGTTGTCGTCGTTAATTCTTCATGGATTGCCTTCAATTGTGGTATCAGCGTCTCTTCATGTTTAGTGAGCTGATTTAGTCTATCCATATTGTAGGTTGTAATAAGTATGCGTTCCTTATGGTTGGAGGCGGTGTTTTCTTTTGGATGTCGAGTTGGCTAATTTTTTTTTTATTAGTGAATTTTCTCACACGGGTTGTAAGGCCATATAGCGATGAAAGTCGTACTCTGCGGCAGACGAATGGTGGTGTGGTTGATCCTCGTGGAAGTGGCTTGAGCGGGTGGTTGATGTCCGCAAGGAAGGAGATAATTTCACTCCTTGTGTGGATGTTGTGACTCGGGTTGTAAATCCGATCTAGTGATTTCTTGTTGTGGAGGATATTGGTATCGCCGTTTTCTTCGGAGCGGTTATCCACAAAATTCCACGGTCTTTTAATTTCCACGAAGGGAAATGCTGTCTTCTCTCACCTATACGAATAATATCCAGAGATTCAGGTACTCGATTCTCCAAATTAGCACGTTGATTCGCTGGTGATGGTGCTGAAATTCTTCAGATAACTCAATGAATCTGTGTCATGAAAGTGAGTTGTTGTCAAAGCTTCTGGTGCCGAAGGGTATGTTTGACTCGGGTCGTAAATCCGAATCGTGTCATCGGACCAGGTGGAGGTCGCCTTCGTGGTGTTGTTGAGTTTCTCGTGAGAAAGCTTATGTTTTGACTCGGGTCGTAAAACCGAATCAAAAAGTTGCTTCTCGTGTGGAGGTAGTAGGTAGAGAACGTCCTTCTCTAAATTAGATATGATTAGCTATAGAAAGTTATTTATATTTAAACTTAAATATTGGTTTGGTTTTTTTATTACATAAAGAGTTTTAAATTGTTTTTAGCAGCAAAATCATCAACAATTAGCAATTAAAGTTATCATGTATATGTAGGGTGGGTGGGTGTCCCCTATGCCACCCTCCAATCAGTAAAACATTATCAAAAATTTATGGAAAATGCTTTCGTTGGTTTTGAAAAATTGTAAAAAATTAATCTCCCATGAAATTAAATTTTGCCACTTTTTGTTTGAATGTAAATTTCTTCCGAAATGAAGAAATCGAACTATAAATCTTAATGAATATTGGTTTGCTACATGACATTCTGAAATATATAGTGAAATTGCTCTGAAAATTCTGTTCAGTGAGCAGATTTCGTCAGAGATTTTAATGCCTATTTACATAATACAACCTCTGACAATAAAGTTACCTTACTGTCCTCAATTCTCCGGATTTATATCTATTCCAACGACTCAAATTCGCTTTGAAAGATAAGAGTTTTGATACTCCTGACATCCAACGAAACGCGACAAGGCTTTTGACCTCCATCCCAAAAGAAGCCTTCTTAAAAAGTTTTCAGGACCGATCGGTGCATATTTATGGGAGGTTACTATTTCAATAGAACTTTTGCGTTAATGTTACTGAACTTTATTGCCATAGTTTGTATTTACAGAGATAAGAGTGAGGATAAATTAAGAGTGGAACACAGGTAAGTGATAGCGAAAAAGAGACAAAAGAAAGTTGTGAAGTGAAACACAAAAGTGGAATGCATATTGAAAAGGCGGAGAAACGTTTCGTCTAGGATTCCAAAATATTCCTGGATTTAATTTAATTTTTCTTCTCCATCTGGTTTTAGATGGTTCGCCTTGAACGTGAATTTCTGCCAAAATCAAAAAACAAGATAAAAATCTTAAACTTTATTGGTTTACTTATTGTCATCCTGTACCGTTAAATTAATCTTTTTCTTGGAATGGTGTGAACATGATAGAATTTTACTGATGCTGCTCGTAAGCTCAATTTCGTGAGAGAGTCTAAATTGGTAATAATAAGTCTGTATCTCATTGCTAATATTATTATTACGGTATATACTTTCTTCACTGCACTCTTGATGAAACGAAATTATAATATTAGGTAATTTTAAATTAAAACACTTGTTTAGTTTCATTTTGTTATATTCAGTTTCCTGACACGTGTTTCGGTCAATGAAGACCATTCTCAAAGGAATTACAAAAAATAATCAGTTATTTTTTGTAATTCCTTTGAGAATGGTCGCCATTGACCGAAACACGTGTCAGGAAACTGAATATAACAAAATAAAACTAAACAAGTGTTTTAATTTAAAATTACCTAATATTAATACTATTATTGCATGATCAAAGGCTATAGATATTTGTTTTCTTCATCTTCTCTTTTCTTCCACATTTTTTATCATTGACTTTATCAAAATTTTTGAATTGTGATATTTTCTAGCAACCTCTTTCCAGGCATTTGCATTTTCTAGATTTTTTTCATTTGTTTTGCAATAATTTTTTAACAATGTTTATTCCACTTTTGAGAAATTTCCGGAATTTATTTATTTTTAAAAAAATTCTAATTGTAAAAATTTCTAACAAATTCTCTTTTTTGCAGTTTCCCTTACTAATTTCTCGAATTTCTCTTCCAACCTGCTAGAATTTTGTTGGTGGTTTTCAAATTTCAAATTCTAGTATGTTTTCGTTCACATTTGAGGAATTCACAAACATTTCTGATTTCTCCTCCATTAAAAATTTTTTTCGTTCTTTGATTTATTGGAAGAGAGGGATAAACACCTTTCTTGAATGTAGTTTTACATTAATATGATATAACAATTTTTATGGTGCTTCTCTTCTTCTCCATTGGCCATCGACCGATGGTCTTTCTGCTCTTTTATTAATAATTTTCAAATTTCAGAATTTCCTTCTAACAATTTCCAGCAATATATTTTTTAGATTTTCCAAAAAGAATTCCTTTTTTAGTTCTTTTATTTGATGAAAATTTTCTAGCATTTTCTATTCCAATTTTCAAAACTTTCCCTTATTTATTTCTTTATCTTGTTCGAGGATTCTAAAATTTTACAACTAATTTTTTTCTAGATTTCTAGAATATTTAGCAATTACTTCTGCATATTGTACGATTTAACTTCAAGTCTTCTAATATTTCTAGTAACTTCTCTTCCAGGTTTCTAGAGTTTTCTTAATCTAATAATTTTTTTCTGAAAATTCCTAAATTATGAACAATATCTTCAAAGGGTTTAATGATTTCCATCAAACTTTATTTTTCAGATTTCTAGGCTTTGATGGCAACATTTCCATATTTTTCTAGACTTTCTTGTTCTACTTTATCGAAAATTTCCTCATTAAAAAAATTATAATTGTAAAAATTTTCTTTAAGGATTCTAAAATTTCCAGAAGTATCTGTTTAAAATTTATGCGAATTAACTTGGATTAAATTCTCTTCATTATTTCTATTTTTTTAGAAACCTTGATATTTTTTAATTTTATTAGAATATTTCAGTCATTTTTAAATGTAGAAAATTTTCTTTTAACATTATCTATTTTTCCTATTTTCCAGAAATGTATCTTTCAAATTTTTGCATTCTACTTTTTTCCAGCAGTTTCTGTTCATTTTTTTGAGAAGTTTTCACCATTTTTTTTTTAGAAATTTTCTAATTATAGAAATTTTCTTCGAGGGTTCTAAAATTTTTATACAATTTTTTTTCTGGACTTCTAGAATTTTTGGAAATTGCTCCTATAAGTTGAATGATTTAACATTGAGGTTTATAAAATGTAAATATTTCTAGAGTTTTCTATTCCTTAAAAAAATCTAGTTTTTTTATTAACTTCTCCTTTAATTTGCAAGGATATTCCTTTCCGTTAAATTGTCTTCAGGATTTAATAAATTTTCTGATCTTGTTTCGTCTAAATTTACCATCTTTTAAAAATTTCCAAATTCCGAGAATCTTCTTCTAGGGTTATAATAGTTTCCAACAATCTCTACTTCAGGTTTACACATTTGCCTCCAATTTATATTTTAGATTGCACTGATTTTCATTTCATCATTTGTGCTTGTACAGTTACGACGAAACTCGGCAAACTAATATTTGAAATATAATAAACTGTTGGAGTAACATGCAAATTATATAACAAATAATTGTAGAGAATTTAAAGGTGAAAAAATTATTAAGAATAGCTTTTTCGCGCAAATCTTATAGTTTTCGATTAAAATATAGGGAAAGTACTATGATGGCCACATTACAATTTTATTTAATGAATCCACATTCTGCAACACGAATTATTACGATCCATATTAAAAAGTTTACAATAATATCCTGTTTAAATTGCTGACAATTATATTCTAATTAGAATGTTATTAAAATTAAGTTTGTGCTGTGAAATAACATTGCACGTCTGAAAGTAACTATGATTTCAAGGTGTATGCAAATGCACGGTTTAAAAATATTGGGAGTAAAATTTTCTTTTCTGTAGGTTTTTTTTCTTAACTTTCTTAATTTTCAGCATTCAGTAATGAATCTTTAAGATTAGTATACTCTCAAGCTTAATGATAATGCTATGTTATTTATTTGTAAAATTTCTATGAATATTTGTAATAATAATTTGTATTAATTAAAATACAGTGAAACATCGCGATTATGTAAACAGAAAATTCTTGGTCTAGGAATAAATGAAACGTCAGAAATAATGTTTACAAAAACAATGAATTAAATACTTACTTAACACGTAGTGAAACATTTTTATGTTAATTGGAAGATTAATTAAAACATTTGTTTTAATTGCTAAAGTAAAACAACACTTAATTTTCAAAACACTTTATTATTGCTTTAAATACGCAACAATTACTAAAAAGATTTAATTCGACTGGTGAAAAATTATCGGCACCATCACAACTAGTATAAGTATTATCATTACCATTTTTCATCGAGTGCATAGTAGCAAAGAAAGTGTTAACTTCAATAATTTAATAAGTGAAATCACGCCACAATGATAACTACAATTATAACAAGAAAAAGTTTATTGGACTAATTGAATAAAAATACAAAAATCGTGATGTGATTATCATATTACTTTCACTACACAATCTCCAAAAGCTTCAATCAATCAAAAACTTGAGATCTTATGTTTATCTATCTATAGATACTTTGACGAATTAGAAATATTATCTATCCACAATAAAACAACACAACTTTCGGCAATTAATAGATTTTATTATATATACAACATCTTTATTAACAAACAAACCGATAAAAGCAGTAACAAAACATTGACATTAACAAAACAGTTGAGTGTCGCTCCAGAAATCAATTAAAAGCCATTTAATAAAACAAATAATCAATTAAAGTAGTAATAAAAATTTACTAATGAAAACAATTGAAAATTAACAAAACAAAGAAAATTAAAATTGATAATAATGTAATGATTGTTAAAAATTCTAAAAGAGTGTCTCCTCGGAAAACAATTGAAGTTTTTGGAAATTAAAAAGGCAATCGGCTAGAGATCAAATTAATTAAATACTGAGAAAAACTTGTCGAATAAAAATTATTAAAATTATTAATTAAAATAGATCTGAAAAAAATGTTTCCTTCAATTGAAAATAATTTTTCAAAACAGTGAAATTTTTTAAAAGTATAAAAATAATTCAATACTATTTTAAAATGTTAGAAATTTGTAAAGGAAACATAAATGACAATGGACAAAAACAGTTGAAAGTTAACGATATATGATAATAGAAAAAACAATTAAAAATTATTTAAGAAAACAGTTAAAATTGCCTAAAACTCAAAATAAGTGTCACTTTAGATTAAAAAAATGTAATTCTTAGAAATTAAAAAAAAAATACATAAAATTAGTTGAATATTAACAAAAACGTGTCAAATGAAAAAAATTAAAATTATTAAAATAGTTATGAAACTTTGTTTAGATAAACGAAAACAATTGAAAATAATTTAAAAAAAAAATAGCTGAAATTTTTAAAAGCATAAAAAACAATTGACAATCGATAAAAGTTGTTTAAGATTGACGAAAAATCAAAAACAAATGTATATCAGTAAAAAAGGGTCAAATTGCTAAAAACGTCAAAATAATTAAATGCCACTACATATTTTTCTTTAATATCAATAAACTTAAACAATTGAATGCCAATCCAAAAAAGGTTTAAACTGTAGAAATTTGAAAAAATAAACAATTGATAATCGATAAAAAAGCAGTTGACAAACCGGACCAACAAAAAACAATTGAAAATTATTTAAAAAAAATAATAATGGTGATTGTTGCGACCGTTACTACGTAAAAAAACTATGAAAAAAGAGTTTTAATCAAGTCAATATAAAAATTGAAATTAAATGTCATTTAAAAAAAAAAAGAGTTAAAATATTTAGAAATTCACAAGAAATTTCAAAATCGATAAAAGCATTTGAATGTTAACGAAGAAACTGAAAATTATTAAACAAAACAATTGAATTTATCAATAATTCTAAAACAATGGAATGTCACTTCAGAAAACAATTGAAATTATTATTTATTTTTAAGAAAAGAATAACAATATTAGAAGTTTATTAAAAAGTAATTTTTGAAAGGACGAAAGGAAATTAATTAAGTGCAGAATATAATTAGAAGAGTTCAAAATTAATTAGGAGTAATTAATAATTTAAAAAAATGATTAATTGTAATATTAATTAACTAATTTCAATAAAGTTTCTAGTTTTTAATCAACACACAATTAATTATTATTTAGCTTTATATGATTTAAAACAATATAAACATAGAATTTAATTCGAAATAAAACAAATATTACAAAAAAAAAGTTATTGGTTGAATTTTTAATTTTATTAAATGAAAGTCTCCAAAATTACTTATTTAATTATTTAAATAAAATTTAGGAAATTATGAAATGAAAATATTTAATTTTTTTAATTACAAACTTATTTAATTGTATTACATAAAAAAAAAAACAAAAGAAATTTGTCTATTTTTTTGTTATTGTAAACAGATGAATATCGACAAGAAGTATGAACATATTTTTGTTCGAATCAAAATGCACAAATTTGTAAGAAAAATAAAAAATTGAGATAAAAATTATTTTATTTTTGGAGATAAGATCAAATGTATCGTCAAAATTTATTTTAATAATTTATACTTCTCTCCATATTGTGTTGTTTTTTTTTTATTAACTATTTCTCAAGATATCTCGGGCACAAGTACATTACATTCAAAAATAATTGTGCGGGAAGAGGATAATGAATAAAAATTGAAATCATAAATATAGTATATCATTCATAGGAATGTTTGCAGCTGTTACGGTCTTTTATTTTCAATTTAATTAAATTCAATGGCTCTACAGCCCCGATTGAGGTGCTGGCCTCCCTTAATTTATACCTTCATTCTATACAGTCCATCATCATGTTGATGTTTTATTTAACAATATTTTTATCTGTTAATCTTATAATTAATTGAACCATACTTAAAAAGTTCACTTTCTACCAACAAACCATAAGTAATACATTTTGAATAAATATTAAATTAAGCCTGAATAAATCCTAATAGATCAATTACATCATTGGCTTTTTATATTCTGCTACAATGCATCATTTACTTTCTGAGATATGTAACTGGGAATCTAATTAGATGATATTAACTAAACCAAGAATAACAATTTGACGAATAAAGCATTAATAACCTTTCCAAATTGAAATAAAATTAAGAAGAAAGGTTATTACTGCTTTGATCTTCACGTAACTCAATCAACCAATTTAAGAATAACCATATTTAAAAAAATCTATATTAATAGTAGAAGTAATTAATTTAAATTATGAGAAGAAACAATTTATGTGCATTACTTGTGCATTCTTTGTTTGCACAGTTTAAACAAATGCATTTTATCTAGCCTTCACATTTATTTATAAAACGCAATAAACTGGAAAATGTTTCCAAGTGCACGATTATCAGAAGTATCCATCGAAAGCTATTATTAACAAAGGAAATATTTTTGTTTTCTTTTTTAAATACAGACATTGGGCAAAAATGTACCCCAATTTCAGATATTTACATGTTTATATAATGTTATTTATTTACTAATTAAATTAGTTTCTTCTGTTATTACATAAAAATATATTCTGTGAATTCAGATTCCATAAATAATTTCAAATTCAATTTTATATCATATATTAATAAAATATTTTAAGTAACAAGGTAAGAAAGAAGTTAATAATTATGAATTTTTCATTTTCATTTTGTGGCACATATTTGGTTATTCAAAAAAAAAAGACCTAGGATAGATACATTTTTCAAAATAGACATAAATTACTGATGTATAATAATGTAATGTAATGTCTTGAACTATAACAACAATGTTATCTATTTTAATATACATTAAAAAAAAACTTTAATTTTGCATAAAGAAATAATAACAGCATCTTATTAACACTTATATTTGGCACAAAGGACCAACGAATGGTCTAAGTGCTGCGACCATCTTACATCAGAGGATTACCCTCAATAATTAAACAACAGCTTTATACAGAAATAATCTTAGTAATTTGTAATATAAACACACTTTAATAATGTAATAACGCACGTCATTAAATTATGGTATTATATGCATAAATTAATTGTTTATTATATAAACTACAAATTACCACACAACACATTTCTTTTGTCTAATAAAAAAGCAATTGTAATTCTACAATTTCAAGATTTGCATTCTGACTCATGCACAATTGAACTTTACCCATGAACGATTGTCAATTTCATTGAAGGAGATTTTACCCGAACAACATCGTAGCCCCTATAATTTTACAAATATAATGGTAAAACAAAGTTACCAATTTTAATTTCATAATATTCAAGAAATTATGAAAAAAAAAAACAATCATTTAGAGAATTTAGTATAAAAAAATTTCTTGCCTTTCCAAGTTTCTATACATTATAACAATAGATATTACTATTACTACTATTCCTATTAAAAATCATTAATGTAAACAAAAAATATTTACATGCTCAAACAATGGATATTATTTATCAAAATTATGCATTTTTTAAATACAAAAAAACTATCCTTAGTTTTTATATATCATTTTTTACTTCTTAATTTAATAATTAATTGAAATAATAATATTTATGAATGTGAATAAATATAAGATATATTTTATACATAATTTTTCTTTAATTTATATTTTCTATATAAAAAAAAACTTTTTAAAATCAGGTCAATATTTAATAAATATATAATTTTTTATTTAAATTTAACATACATCATACAATTTTTCTTTTTCAATCACTTATTAATTCACATTAAATAACTGCATACTTCCCATAAATATTAACAGTTATAACACGTTTTTTTATTTTGTCAAAATATATATAGTAAGATAATACAACAGGAAGACAAACCAGTTATAACTGTAATATTAACAATTGAACGCACAAAGGACGGATTCCGCGGTGAATTTTTAATCAGTTTGAACTTATAAACACATGATTTCGTTCGCGTTTGTAAATAATCAGGGGGGGTGCACTAACCTCAACGGAGTGATCATCGTTCTTGCTTCCCGATTTGCTCCTCGACGTCATTTTCGTGACTGAAACTGGACCCGAAACGTGCGGCTCCGCGACGAGCACGGACACTGTTAATTTACCATCGCGGCCGCTGCTCGTGATCGGTGGGGGCGCGAGACTCTCAACAAAACAATTTGCACTCCCACATTTGGGGCCAACAAACCACTCGCGAGGAATTGCAATACGAACAAAATACTGACACCTGTCAAATTTATGTCAACAAATAAAACAATATGTTCTTGAGCACAGCGACACCTTACGTGGGTTTAATAAATTATTTCTACAGATTGCCTTCTTTGCTTCTAAAACTTTTAAATGTTGTAAATATTTAAAAAAAACTTAGAGCTTATCATAATATATTGTATTAACTTCTAAATATAGGTGTGCAAGCATTTCTATAAATCTTTATGTTATTATTTTATGTTTGAAATAATTTTAGTGGCATCTATATTACTACTTCTAAAATATTTCTAGCATAAAAATTAGTGTTAAAAAACATAGTAACTGCGTTAGCTGAGTGTTTATCTTTAATTACCACATAGTAATGGTCGCCAACATTTTTATGATTAGAATAAGTGTTGTTGATATTATTATAAAATACTCTATTAATCATAATAAGTTGCGCTAACTGTTATTTTATAGTTGAAATGCTTCTAGTGGCATCTACATTTGAACATCTAAACTGTTTTCAGTATAATGAGTTGCATATGTTAATGCACTTCTTATAAATATAGTTGTACTATTTTTCTTATGAAATGTTAAACATGCCGTTTAAGTTGATAATGTGAGAATAAAAATCAACTTTACCAAAGTTTCATAAATTATTCGACGATTGTAGAGAGTGTCCTAATAAATTCTCCAATATATATAATTGTAGAAATTATTATAAAATACGTCTTACGCATAAGTTGAATATGTTATTGTACATCATACAAATTTAGATGTATTATTTTTCTTATGACATGTTAAACATGTTGTTTATTGATTTACAGCCAATTATAATAAATTGTATTAACTTCTTTAAATAATTATGCATACCTTTTTATAAATCTTTATGATATTGTTATATGGTTGAAATACCTCCAGTGGCATCTATATTACATCACCTAAAATATTTCTAACATAAAAAATAAGTTATGCAGATGTTATTATCAAATAGTTTGAGCCAATCATGATAAGTAGTATTAACTTTATTGCAGGGGTATGCATACACATTTAAATTTTCTTTTTATTATTAAATAGTCGACATCTATATTTCAACATGAAAACTGTTTTTAGTATAATAAGTTGCATATGTAAGTGTACTTTTTACAAATATAGTTGTACTAAATGATAAACATGCTGTTTATGTTGATAATGTGAGAATAAACATCAGTCTTACCCAGGTTTAATAAATTATTCGACGATTGTAGTGATTGTCTTTATATATTCTCCTAAATGGATAATTGTAGAAATTATTATAAAAATGTCTTATTTTAATTGTACTGTCAAAATATCATTAACCATTGAATAGAAAGTATATTGCCCTTTAGTTGTTTAATTTGATACAAGAAGAAGAAGATGAAGAATTCAAGCCTTCTTCAGTAATAGAAGAAGAAGAAGACAAGAAGTGAATCAAGCATTTGAATTAATGCATACTACGTTGCATAAGTTATAAACAAAATATTTAAAGTGATATATTTAATGTATAAATTGTAGAGGAGTTTACATTGAAAATTTAAAATTTTTAACATGCCTAATACCTAACGAAATTGAAATAAATGGGTCCATTATATTAACATAAGTATTGCATTAAAAATAGTATATTAAGTTGCATAATAGTAAATTAATTGGATGAGTTACGTGAAGATAAACTTGATTATAAAATAAAGCACTAAAAACCTTACTTCACACAGTTTATTTGAAAGGTTTTTAGTGCTTTATTTTATAATTAAGTTGCATAAGTTTAACGAATGCTTGCAGTAGATTAGTTGGGCATTAAATTGCATACGTTATTAAAACAATTAGAGAGAGAAACATCTTTATTGAAGATTGTAATTACAGTATATAATTATAACAACGATTATTGTCATTCTTCATGGATATCGACCGTAGGTCTTTCAGTATGTCTTCTTTTAACAGTTGTTGTCGCTGATTTTAGCTTTGGGTTGTATGAAAAGATGAGTAGAATTCGTGGATAGTGATTTCGGGATGTGCAACGATTATTAAGTGTAAAATGAAGAATGTGGCAATAATATAGTATATTATTTATAAAGCAATATTAATTGATTGATTAATTGAACTAGGTATTACTGATCTTAATTAATCTATTAATTCGTCCCTAAAATAACTTCAGTGGCAATATCATTATCAATTTGGACTAAACGAGATTGTTCAGTGTTTTATTTGTGAATGTATTTTTCTAAAAACACTGATAATCAATTACATAGTTTTGATTTTGAATGGTATATTTAGTTGCCTAAGGTGAAGTAATAATTAAAATGATTAGATTTAGAAAAGGTTTCGTTCGTATTATTTTATTTATTTATTTATTAACAAGATTAAAAAACATGTTTAATGCATACAAGGTTGCATAAAAATAATATGCAATATAAAAATGCAAATTCACAGAAAAAAATGATGAAAAGTAATGTTTCTTGATTGTTTGATGTTATAAAGTTGCTTAATAATCAATAATGATGGAAAATTCTTGTAATATGGAGAAACAAAATTATTGGAAAATAAGCAAGATACATTTCTAAATAAAAAAATCTTCTAGAAAATTGGAAAACTTTAGAAATTTTGAATAAAAATCTAAATATCTACAAAGAAAATTTCTAAGGAAATGGAAATAAAACCAGATATCCTGGAATATATTTTCAAATAAATTCTTTCTTTCTAAAAAAAAATATATACTTCAATAACAACTGAAAAATATCTAAACTGTAAAATTTAAAATCTTGTAAAAAATCATAAATAAATTACAAGATAATGAATAAAACTGAAAATATAAAAGAAAATTTAAGACACCTCTAGGAAATTTATCAATTTTATTTATTAATCTTAAGGTAAAACTGCTGGTACATTTTGGAACCTTCAATAGGAAAATTATAGAAATCTGAAAAAGTTACAAATACGTGGAAAAAAATGTTAGAAAATTATAAAAATTTTAAAGCAATTATTGCCGAAAACTTAATATAAAATAAAACTATAAATGCTAAACATTCTAGAAATATGGCAAAAATTTAAAATTTGAAGGAACTATGAAAAATTGTGTGAATTTAATTTAAAAATAATGGTGGAAAAATTCTAAAAATAGTACAAAATTCTAAACCTAAGAAAAAAAAAATACTGAGGAATTGGGAATCCCTTAAATAATATGAAAATTGAAAAGAAAAATTGCTGGATAGCAATTTCAAAAAAAAAATTGGTAAATTCTAGAAGACTCAAATAAAATTCTGGAAAAACAGGAGCCTTGAAAATTTGGAAGAATTTAAATTAAAAGAGGAATTAGAGTTTGATTAATGGTGAAAAATTGTAGACATATTGTTAAGAAATTATTGGAGAATTTTAAAAGTCCGAAAGAAACATTAATAGGGAATTCTTGGAGAAAAATATTGCAATTGGTACGAAAATTTGCTGGGAATTTATAGACATATCAAAAAATTATTTAATTAATTAAGAATTCAGTTTGAGAGAAACTTGATAGAAAATTATGATAATAATTGAAAATTTTAGAATTATAGAAGAGGAATGACCCAAAATTTCTAGAAAACTTAAAGAGATTATTACAATTGGTACAGATAGAATAATATAGAAATCTTTACAAAAAAAATTACAAATAAACTCCCGAATAAAATTCTAAAACCCTGAAAGAGAAATACAAAAAACCGGTTTTAGAAAACTATAAATAGAGGAATTGTTAAAAAATTATTACAAATCTGTAATCGTTATCAATGAAATTCTGTTTAAATAAAACAACAAATGCCAAAAAATACCAGAATATTTGAAGAAAGTTTAAAGCATTCTGCTCGAAAGCAAATGTTATGGCTGTGAAAGATCAGAGCATGGAATTTCATGAGGACAATTGAAGAACATTTTGACACGGCAAGAAAGAGAGATGAAATGAAAAATGTTACCGCGAACATTCATTAATAAATAGATAGGCATCAGAAGAAGAAGAAAGCGTTCTGTGTATAATAAGTTGCATAAATTATTTTAAGTTTTTAAATAGTAAATTAAAATAGGATATGCAGTTCTCTAAGATAAAACAATTAGTAGATTGATTTAACCAGTTATCAGTAAGATTTTTGAGGATCCGGTCGTCTAAGTGATATTCTTCTAGAAACTGAGCGAAATTTGATAACTCAAGAATTAATGGGAGGTAATTAAGTGTCAATTATTATAATAGAAGGCCTTCGATGTTTGCCATCGGTACTGAAATTGTAGTTTGAAAATATAATTTTCTATCATCATGTTACGATTACGGGATAGAATGAAAAAAAAAACGTAACGTGGGTCTGATTCCGCCAATTTAGAGCGTTTAGTCAGTCAGCTTTCGACTATATAATCTACAAGGAAGACTATGACCATTTTTTCTGTTAGTTTAGATTGATTAGAGAATTTATTATGTGTATGTTAGGTTGCATATTTGGTTGTAAATAAATAAATAAATATGTAAATGATATTAATGATATAAAATGCAAATTATACACTAAAATTAAAACCTAATATAAAATTTGCATAAGGGTGTAATAGTTAAATCTCAAATTAAATAAAAACAAACCACAAGTTCTCCATATATCAAGTTGAACGTATAAATAGTATATTTGGTTGTTTATATGTATTGAACGTGTCGCTATTATTTATTAGAAATTTACATTAAATAGTATATTTGGTTGATTAAATGTAGTGATACATTCGAAGATTGATTCGAACCAAGCAGTGATAAACAAAATAACAAAAATATGTACGAGTGGAAAAAATATGTACAAGTGAACATTATTCTATTAATTAACGCTACAAATTCTAATATGAAATGTATACCTTTAAGTCAACTTGGCATATTTTGTAATTATATTTGAATATAAACAAGAAAACTACAGAACTTATTTAAAAATATTTTGTTTTGTGAATTATGCACTGAATAAATGTTTTTATGTTTAAACCACAAATTACTTTTAATTCAGTATAATTACGAATGTCGCGTAGTAAAGGTCGTTTCCATTATGTTTATTAATTAAAGCATTAAAGCCTTTCCCTTAGTTTTAATTTTAATTTCAGACATAAAATTGCCTTTATTATTTATCGTTAAAAGAAAGTGTATATTGTATGAAATAATTTCAATATTTTTCCAAAATCTAGTTTAAATGAAGCTAGAAGTAAATAACAACAATAATAATAAATTGTTAGATATATACATAGTTTTAATGAACGAATTTTTCTTAGTATTCTTTATAGTTAGCGCAAACAGAAGACTGTCTAAACCCGTATAATTTATTTATATATAGTAATATATACTTATAAAATTTAATCATAAGTTTTGATGTAAATAAAAGAGTAAGGAAATGTTACAGTTACTTTAAAATGAACAATCAGTGTTTTGTGTATATTAAGTTGCATATGATAGTGCGGATAGTTTCGCGAAGATTATTTTTGTACATTGTCAATGCTCGGCTTTAATCTTCGAATTTGCAAGTTTTGATGGTTCTGAAGATAAGTTACATATGTATACATAGTGATTTGCAAATGAGAATTATTAATTGTTTATATTTCATTTATGTTGATGAAGATAGATGAATAATAAAGTGGATGAATTGCGTAAACGTAAATTTTAAAATTCTACTGTGCTTACTAAGTTGCATAAGATATTACAAAAATTTTCATACAAGGTTTATTAGCAGCTAAACACAAATTAAACACACTTTTTTTTACAAAAGTAAACAAAGTAAAAAGTGTGTTTAAGTATGTAAAACGAAATAGAAGCCCCCATCGTAAACGAGAGTGGTTAAAGACATACAGGAGAGATAGTAGGTGTACTTTAGCTTTCCTGAAAATTTATAACTGCCGTACTGATATACATTGTATAAAAAATATTATAACATCTTGAACAACTAAATATGAAGAGTATAATTTCTAAACTATATTTTCAAGCAACTTATCACATTGAGTTGTAATTAAAACACGATAACTTTATTTTACTACATTAATTGTTAAACGAAGTTATCGAGTTTTAATTACAAGGCATTTAAAATGTACCACGAAATAAATGCTTACTGTACGCGTTAGATGTCGCTGCATAACTGACGTAGCCGATGACGATGCATCCAAGTGATTTGTTTCTATGATTCTTTTAAATTTTGATTTCCAATAAGAATAATAAACATTTATCCTTTAGTTTTTTAATGTGATTTCCTACCGTCTAGATATACTCTATCTCTCCTTGCCATTTGCAACTGCTGTACTGTACTGTACACCCTGTATGTAATTGTATATTGAATTTGCCATTTATGGATTTAAAATAAAATTAGTATATTAAGTTGCCTAATCCGAAACAATAAATCAATTGGATTTTAATAAAATAAGACGAGCATTAGAACCTTTTATAATTTATTTATTTAATAATCATAAATTATTATTGAATGATTCAGTGATTTATTTAAGAATTAAAATAATTGTTCTGAACTTTTCCAAAAAACAATCTTTCATATTAATTTATAATAATAATCAATTAATATTTATTTATTAATCTTTAGTCTTCTTTCTTGAAAACTATAAATAGTACAAATTAAAAAAATATATATACTTAAAATTTTGGGGGAAAGAAGCACGGGTGGAGTTCGCAATTACAAATCGTGTTCTTCCACTCAAACCCTTCCTCTTCTATAATGCCAAGGGAGCAAATATTCTCTTGAACATCAGGCACTTTTTAAAACTTATTACTTTACGTTTTTTTTATCCCTTTTTTAGGGGAGATATATATTTAACATAGATAATTCAAGAATTAAAATATCAAAAATTTTAGTAGATGAAGATTCTTAGATTTGTTGTTGTAAATAAATATTAATACATTTTTTTAAATAATCGTTTATGCTGTTGGAACAATTTTGTTACACAAATTGTATAATGTTAAAACTGTATTAAATTATTAGACAGTGGATGAATAACAGTATTGATAAATATCCCCCTAACTGGTGAGGTATATTACTCGAAAATTGGCTGATCTTTAATAAATGTGTAGGGGAATGAGAGAATTTCCCAGAGGAACTGAAATTGGGTTCTATTAGCTCAATGTATATATAATAAGGCCGACAAATACCGTACAGAAAACTATGGAAATAGAAAGTTTGTGCGGTTGAGTAATAAGAAATATAATAAGGTATAACACCAGGTGTGATTTTCTTAAAATTTTAATCATGGTTGATGGTAGTAGCAGTAGAAATTGTGATAGACTTTCGGCCACGTGTATTTATGTGTGTGTTAATAAATTAACGAGATTCACACTGCACATTTCAAAAAAGTTACTTAAAATATAAAATTGTGATAACTTTAAGATAATAAAACTTAATAATTAAAAACAAACTAAAATCATTAGAATTCATGTAGGGACAATACAGTATGAAAGGTTATATGCAAACAAGGGAAAAACAGCAAGAATATGTTGCTTTAAACAATTGCGAAAATAATAATTATAATAATAATTGTTTCCTGAGAACAACTAAGGAAAGGTTTCGATCTATTTTGGATCTCGTCAGTGTAGGACATTCGAAGAAATCATTATATTCAATTAATAACATTCGACAATCCATTTTTTATTATATACGTTATTAAAGAAAGGGAATTAATACAAATATTATCAATTTAATATACGTTGAAAACATCAAATTAATTGAAAAGTAATTTTTGTTGCAAATGTTATTTTGATAATATTTTTATTAATCTAAATTAATAGTTTGAGTTAGAAAAGTTTAGACAATGTAAATATAGTATTCTTAAAATGTAAAATTACTATGGTAGAGATAAGCAGGCCAGTTTCAATAAGTTGGCAGGCTTCGCAATGTATTTGTCTTGAGTGCTTAACAGCACCATTACAAACTTGAACATCAGTTCCTTGTGTTTGTTCATTAGAACTATCTACGAGCAAACACGGATTACCTCCAGGAACTTTGCACTGTGACTCATGAGTTTAGTTTGTTTCTAACTCTTCATTTTTGTTGTAAAGTGTGGTCTGAGAGAGATTAGATTCATAAAGTGTTTTATCATATTGGTTAATTGCCACAAGAAAAGTAGGATGTAAAAAGTAGCGATATTAATAGAAATTGTAAAAATATAATATTTTATATTAATAAAAATTTCTCTTAAAAATTTACAGGGTGAATTTTTTAAGATGTTCTCTAGGGCGATCTCGGAAACTATAAGAGATAGAAAAACGGTTAAATGGGAAAAGAAGCGTAGTTTTACAAGACAAATCGAATTCTACTTTAAACGTTTTCAAAAAAGTAAAAGGGTAACTAGATATTTTGAAAAAAGTAAAAAGAGTTATGTTTCTCGTGGAAACATTAAGTTTTTTAAAAACTGTTTTTAATTATTTTTATTTAATTAATCACTAATACAACTTATAACCGAAGAACTTATTATAATATTAACGTTTAATAATTATTTAATTGAAGTCGAATTGAGTTGTACGTTCTACAATGGTCTATATTAATCTCTATTCTAATGCGCGCAAAATATTATTTATATATGGAGATAAATAAATGCGAATTATGCGTTTAGTGCGGAAATGTATCAGCATAATGCGAGCCGTATGCACGACATTGCGTGGGATATGTAACTCCTTTCCCCTTTAGAGGGCACTTTATATTTTTTGAAAATATAAAGGGTTTCTAGAATTTGTATTGTCATCATGATTCGCATTTACTTCCTTTTTCTTAACATAAGGAATAATTAAGTAACGATAAATAAAGTAACAGGCGATAATTAATAAAATACAATATAATAAAATTGTCCAAATATTTATATTATGAAACTGGTCATTAGTTTTGGGAATTATGAATTTAACCTGATTGGCGTGACTTTTAAGTGTTTTGAGTTTATCTGGATTAATGTTTTTAATTTCAATGGTAGCGAGTTCTGAATGTGTATTGTTAACAGGTATGACAATATTTGGTAGTAAAATGGGCGAAGTATTAGATATGGTGTCATATTCATTAATGAATTTTGTATCTTGTGTAGTAAAACTACAAGTATGGGGTAATTTAAACAAATAATTCCCTTTTAAATTTAAAATATTGTCGGTTTTACAATTTGTACTGACTTTGGTGTAATTTTGAAATATTACTATGTAATGCGAATAGTCAATTTGTTCAATAATATAGTTTGGTAATTTAACAGTTTGGTATTTACATGAACTATAATTATTTGTAATTTGTAAGATTTGAAAAATACAATTTGTTTGTTTTTGACTATTAATCAAATTAATATTTCGGCAATAATAATTGGATATAACTGATAATAATCATAACATAAGTTTCGGAATGAACAATAGGTATGGATAGTACAAAAGTAACACGTGAATTTGAAATATATGTTTTTACATCTAAAATTTCGTAGAATTTATACATGGATTCAATATTAATAGGAAAAAGAATATTATCCTCTGAGAGATACGACAAGGTTGTTGATATTAAGAATAATAATTCTGTAGGTTTAATTATCGAATTATGTGCTATACCAATTCTAGCGAACATGATAGCATCTTCCAAGTCTTGTAACAAAAATTATTTATTATTTAGCTGGACGTCTAACTTCATCTTTATGAATTTTAGGATGTTTATTTGTAGATATTGTTTTATTTTCGACTGTTTCAACTACTTGTGGTTCATACACATTTTTAGATTTATCTCTATGATATTGTTTTACAAATATTTCGTCACCTTCATCTACATCAATATCAGCTTCTAAATTTTCATTTCTCTTGGATATTACCTTATCTTTATTTTGAATAAGTTTTTGATTTAATTTACTATAAATAAGTCTTGTTTGATCTCTATGTTTTTGAATATAATCACTAACTAATTGTTGTTCTAAATTTAAGTCAAATGGATTATTGTTTTCAATATGACCACTAATTATTTCTACTGGAGTTAATTTTGTTGAAGAATGTATGGTATTGTTGTATGCTAAAATTGCGTATAACATTTTATTTGTAATTGGTTCTTGAGAGAATTCACTATTATTTAAAATTCTTATATGTTCTATAATTGTAGAATGAAATCTTTCTATTGCTCCATTAGATTGCGGATGATAAGGTGTAGTAAAATGTATATCTATTTTGTGAACTTTTAATAAATCATTAACTAGGGAATTTTTAAATTCTTGTCCATTATCAGAAATTATTTGTTTTGGAATTTGATGATGTGAAAAGTATTTTAGTAAATTGTTAACAATTTCTATCGAGTTCAAAGAATTTAAAGGATATGCTTGTCCGTATTTAGAAAAAGAATCTATTATTGTTAAGAATTTTTGTTTTTAAATTTGGAATGTATCAATATGTATAATTTCAAAAGGCTTACTTGCTGTAGGTGTTATACTTAACTGTAATTTTACTGGGTTTCTTTGGTATTTACTCTTCTTACATATATCACAAGAATTTATATATTTTTGAATGGCTTTATGTAAATTCGGATAATAGTATTTTGCTTTGATACGTTTTTCTGTTTCTTCTATGGTTTGATTTTCCTAAATGATAATTTTCTACTATATTTTCAAAATCTTCTTCCGTTTCAATATCAATTAATTTAATTAAACATCTTTTAAATTCATAAGATGGATATTTAAAAGTTTTCCTAATAATTTCACAAAAAGGTTCATAATTCAAATTTTCTTCAAAATATAAATGATATGTTACATTAGGTACGATATATTCTTTTATGAAATTAATTATATCGGAATTAAAACTTGTTGATGATAACTGCACAATAATTCTTTGTTTATCAAAAATTCTTTTAATTTTTGGCTTCGCTGGGGAATGATAGACATATTGAAAAATAACTTGATTTTTACCAAAATTTAAAGTTGTATCTGTTATTGGTACATCAACTATAAGATTTTCTTCTTGATTAGTATGAACTGTTTCTTGTGGAATATTATCCACTTCTTCTTCTGTTTGCGAACTAATTTCTATTATATCATTTAGAGGATCTGTTTCATTTTCATCTACATTAGCTCGTATAGATTGAGTTTCAAGTTCTTTATTAAATTGTTCTATATATTTTTGTAATTCATTTATATTAACTTCGATATTAGTCTTTTCAGGATCTAATTCTACACGTGATAACGCATCTGCATTAGTATTCAATTTACCTTTTTTATAATAAATATTGTAGTCAAATTCTTCTAATTTTAACCTCCATCTTACAAGTCTGGAGTTTGGATCTTTCATATTAAATAGATATTTAAGAGGTTGGTGATCACAAATAATATTAAATTCTTTACCGAACAAGTATGGCCTAAAAAATTTCGTAGCCCAAACTATAGCTAACATTTCCTTTTCAATTGTACCATAATTTAATTCAGATTCATTTAGAGTACGTGATGCATAAGCAACAGGTAAATCCTTACCAATAGGTCCTTGAGATAGTACTGCACATATTGCAAATTTACTAGCATCATTTTTAATAATAATAATATTCATTTATTTACATTCGACAAATATACATGAATAAATTTGTACAATGTAAAGCGTCAAAACAAAAACAAATGTAAATTTAATATAGAGAATATGAAAACTAAAATGTAATATATAATATAATACAAAACTAATAATTACATGTTAAAGTTAAATGAGAAATACTCTATCATTGAGTAAGGTTCTATAGTGCATAAGATATTATACATTTTAGATTTCATTTTAGTATAACTATCAATACTTTTTATTTCGGCTGGAAGGTGATTATACATTTTTAGGCACGAATACAAACAACCTTGTTGAGACTTATTAAGTTTATGTTTTGGTAAGTTATATATGAGACCATGTCTGCTTTCATATCGTGTGGAAAAATAAACATCACTAAATAAGTGCCTATATTTCCAAAAAAATTTGATACACTCATATATATACATTCCATAGAACGTCAGAATGTTTGCTTGTTTAAAAATGCCACGACAGCTTGCATTTATTTTTAAATTGTAAAGTAATCTTACTGCTTTTTTCTGCAAAATGAAAACCTTATTCGCATGTGTGCTACTTCCCCAGAACATCAGACCATACCTCAAGTGAGATGATATATTAGCAAAGTAAAATAATGTTATTGAAATTAATTGATTCAGGTGTTTCTTTAGCTTGATTCGATTTAAATAAAACAACATTCGTTTTCGATTCATTTAGCACTAAACTATTTTGGTTAAACCATTTATTTAGTTGCGATAAGAAAGTATTTCCCGTGTTGTTTAAATCAATGAAGCTATTACTTTCAATTAATAATTTAGTATCATCTGCATAGTTTAAAATTTTACAGTGATTTGATATATCATTAAGATATATTATTATGAATAAAAAAGGGCCCAGGATACTACCTTGTGGAATGCCTTTTGTTATTGTTAATGGACCAGACAGAATTGTTGAAGTGTTGACTACGTTCCTTAATCTAGTATAATGAATACGGTTTGCCAGGTATGATTTAATTAAATTATATGCAGTTCCTCTAATTCCATACGAATATAATTTATTTAATAAAATAAAATGATCTACCGTGTCGAAAGCTTTCGACAAATCTAAGAAAATTCCACATTGTGATTTATGATTTTCCATATTTTCCAAGATATTATTAATAAAATCAAAGAGTGCTGTTTCGGTACTTTTTCCCTTTAAAAACCCATGTTGCATAGATGACAATAAGTTGTGTTTGCAAAAGAAATTCAGTAATCTTGAATAAATTATTCGTTCGAATATTTTTGAAATGGAATTTAGTAAACTTATTGGTCTATAATTCTCTAGATTATTATGATCGCCTTTTTTGTATAATGGAATAATAATTGATTCTTTAAGCTTAGTTGGAAATTTTCCAGTTAAGAATGCCGCGTTAATAATGTCACTAAGAGGTAGCGCTATGTAGTGAATACATTTTTTTATCAAATGCATCGGTATTTCGTCTATTCCAGTACCTGAATTGTTGGAGATACTTAAAGTAGCAGAGATTACTTCATATTCGTTTGTTGGTGTTAAAAATATTGAATGAATGTTATATGGTAAGTTGACAGACTGCACAGCGTTTGAGCGGTTTACATTAGTTGCAATTTTATTAAAGAAATTATTAAAATCGTTGACTAATGTATTCATATTTTGTGCGATTGGAATTTTGTGCGTATTTTTATTGCTACTGACAATGTCTCTAATCAGTAGTTAAATTGAATGGTTTAGAAAAGTCAGGATATTGGAGGATTGGTTTATTTACCAATAAATTTTTACAGGTTTCGAAACATCTTACAAATTCATTATCATGGATAATTTTCTGATTTTTCTTTAGACATTTTGTTAATGGTTTTGTTATTTTTGCAAAGTCTTTAATAAAACGGCGGTAATAACCTAACAAACCTAAAAATGACTTAATTTCTTTCGTAGTATTTGGTAAAGGGTATCTTTTTATAGCTTCAATTTTTGAAGGATTTGGCTTTATACCTTGAGGAGTTACTATGTGACCTAAATAAGCAATTTCCTTTTTTAGAAATTCGGATTTATCCAACTGTACTTTAAAATTAGTTTCTCTTAATCTTTGGAATATTTTTCGTAATCTAACTAAATGTTCTTGTAATGAAGTTGAAAATATTATGATATCATCAAGATAAGTTAAACAAATTTCATTTTGATAACCTCTTAAAATATTGTCCATCACACGTTGGAATGTGGCTGGAGCATTTTTCAATCCGAATGGCATTCGTGTATATTCATAATGACCGTTTTCTACTGTAAAAGCTGTTTTTTCTATATCATCGGGGCTCATTTCAATTTGGTGAAATCCATTTGCTAAATCTAATGTTGTGAAATAATTACATTTACCCAATTTATCTAAAACATTTGTAATGTTAGGTAATGGATATCTGTCAGTAATAGTTTTCTCATTTAATTTTCGATAATCTACTACAATTCTCCATTTTTGTTTGTTAGAATTATCCATTTTCTTAGGTACAATGGTCATCTCCACCATGGTGAATCACTGGGTCTAATTATATTTTGTTCTAACATACTGTTAACTTGTTTCTCTACTTCATTCTTATGGATAAACGGATATCTATATGATTTAGTATAAATAGGTTCTTCATCTTTAGTTTTTATTTTATGCTTTATTTGGTTTGTAAAAGTTAATTTTTTATTTTCATCATAAAATATATCAGAATATTCTATACAAAGTTTTTGAATTTGTTCCTGTTCTTCACTATTTATTGATCAGTTTTAATTTTTTCTAAATTCAATTTATATGGTTTGGTATTTATATTAAAGGTATTTATTTTATTTATAATATGAACATGTATTTTTATTTTAGTATTTTGAAATATAAACATTATCATTTTCTTAACTACAGAATAATTTAATTTATCCAATCCACACCCGATTTTAGGCATTGATAATATATTAATTTTCTTATTTATACAGAACTCTTTTAGATTTATTAATGTTTTAAACATATCTTCGTATGTTGGTTTCTCATTGAACTTATTCTTAGTTATTAGATATAAAATGAATCTATCATTATCTTTTAGAAAACATATTTTATGTTTTTTAGGTTGCTGTGCAATTAATGTTTTTACATTTTTAAACTTTTGTTTAAATATTTTTGCAATTCCTTTATTCATTTTTAAATCTGCACTCACACAATGAGCGAGAGAAAAATTAGAGTTGAAAAGATTATCTTTAACTTCTATAATGTTTTCGTTATTTATTTTATTTCTCTTTGATAGCCTAAGAAATGTTTTATAATTAACTTGACATTGATTACTCGAGAGTTCTTTTGTTGCTACAGGAGTAATTTGTTTATTGTTAACGTTTCTAGATTGAACATGTGGTTGATTATTACTCAAGAATTCAGGTTCAGTTACAGGAGTAATATCAATATGTTTATTATAAGTATTATCATTATTATTACTATCTTTTAAATCATTAGTATTATTCATATTTCTATTATTATTATTATTATTGTTATTGTTTTTATTTACAGAATATAACTTAAAATTATTATTATCAAACTTAATTGTTTTAATGGGTTCTAAAAATTTAAATTCCTTAGGGTCTATATTCTTATTTAATATTTCTACATAAGCAAAATTATTATTAGCTAAAGTTAAGGTTTCTGGTATTTCAATATTATTAATATTATAATGTGGAATAATAATTTCTCCATTAGGAACATCGACAGGCACTTGAGTTATATGTTTTGTATGTGATTCTAAATATATAGTATGCAATGGTTTTTTTGATTTATTTTGATATTTAATTTCAATTTTTGTTCGAGGAGTTTGTAAAAATGAATCAGAAAAATCTATTTTTGCTCTTAAGTTATTTAATAAATCCATGCCAATAAGACCATCGAATTCATCATGAAAATTCAAAAGATAAAATTTGACTAAACCGTTTGGAATATTAAATTCTGAAGGTGTTGGTATAATTACGGCATGCGAATAATTCGAACTTTGAAATACTGTTGTGACAACAAATTTTTCTTCAATTATTTTGTTTTTAAAATATTTTTTTAGCAATTTCAGGACTCATAAAAGATTTAGTAGAACCTGAATCAATTAAGAATTTTAAGGGAAAACTATTTTTATGAAATCTAATCTCTATATATGGGAGACCTCCATTTCCTAATGTATGATTTTCTATGTAAGTGGCCTTTTGAGGCTGGTTGAACAAAAATTTTGATCGTAATTCTCATTATTAGAATTCCTAGAAGTATTTGATTCATTTCTATAAAAATTATTTTCTTGATTAACATCAGTGTTAAATAATTCTTCAGCAATATAATTTTGTTTGGGTTTAAAATTAGAATTAGTATTAAATCTACGATCAGTATTAAAAGTATTTCGAGTATTAGTACTCATTGGAGTAGGTTGAAAATTTGGAGTTTGACCTCTGGGTTTCCAAACATTTTGTTGATTAGGTTTTTTAAATACCTGTTGATTAATGAAAATTTTTTGTTGTACGGGTCTTGTTTGTAATTGTATTGGTTAACTCGGAAAATGATTTCTTTGTGGATTATTTTGTTGATTATTTGTAGGAAATCTATTAAATTGATTATTAAATCTTGGATAATTTCTGGGAATGGAATTTTGTATATTATAATTGTTGGACTTAAAATTATTATTATTATTTGTTAATTTTGGAACTTGTTTATTTTGATTCTGGAGATAATAAATATTTTCTTCCTGATTTACAAATTGTAAGGCTTGCGCTAAATCATTTGGACGCATAGACCGAATTGTTGTACCTAAAGGATCTTTTAATCCTGCTAAAAATGTTTTTAATGTTAAGTCTTTGTATAAATTACGTTTAAGATCTCTATTATTAATAAGCGGTTCATGAACATTGACATATGAACAAATAGTATTTAACATGTGTAAACATCTTTCATAAAATTGTGTTGGTGTTTCATTTGGTTTTTGTCTAAGACTAATTAAATCTCGATTAAGACAAGCTTCATCTCTTGGATCAGAAAAATTTCTAATTAAAATATTTTTTAAATCATCCCAATCATTAATTGTATTCACATTTGCTACTAAGCGTGCTCTTCCTGTTAATTTATTTATTAAACTATTTATAATATAGCGATTTTGGAAATTTGGTTGTGCATTATAAAAAGAATCAATTATAGTTTGTGAGACTTGGATATAATGATCAAGTTCGTCAGAATTTCTATTAAATTCTGGAACACATTTTAAATATTCTGGATTGAATGCCATTTCGTTTATATTAATTTTATTTATTAAATTCAATAATTCTTCTTCAAAATCTATATTTATATTACTTGTGTACGAATTAGGGGATTGGGGAACAGACTCTGTATATATGAAAAGTGCAAAAATTCAAAATCGACTTACAATGATAACAATAGTACGATCTTCATTCTTGGTGAATGTTGAAGGACTTCTTGGACTGCTGCTGGGGCTGCTAATTAGACTGCTCTCTGGACTGCTAATTGGATTGAACTGCGGCAACAGGATTTGTTGTTTCTTCTGGTACGTTGATTAGTGATGGTAGTTGTTGGACTCAAACTCTCTGGTAGAATCTAGGCCCTTTGGTTCAAAGTTCACGGTTTTAACCTCAATGGAAAGTTTTGGGTTCACTTGTTTTCGGTGAAGGTCCTCAGAATTCGGCACTTTTACTGGGTTCACGAATATCTCGGTGAAAGTCCTCAGATTTTGGCACTAGATTTTCCACTGGAACTTATCCGTTACGACTGCGCCAGTTATGTTTCTCGTGGAAACATTAAGTTTTTTAAAAACTGTTTTTAATTATTTTTATTTAATTAATCACTAATACAACTTATAACCGAAGAACTTATTATAATATTAACGTTTAATAATTATTTAATTGAAGTCGAATTGAGTTGTACGTTCTACAATGGTCTATATCAATCTCTATTCTAATGCGCGCAAAATATTATTTATATATAGAGATAAATAAATGCGAATTATGCGTTTAGTGCGGAAATGTATCAGCATAATGCAAGCCGTATGCACGACATTGCGTGGGATATGTAACTAAAGTGTTAATTTTTTGGAATCAATATATCTCGGTTATTATGATAGATATAAAAAAAAACTGTAAAGGTCAAAGTTGTAGATAATTTTACGCAGATTAATAAAATATATTGAGAGCCATTACTTTCAGAGATATGACGCAAATTTATATTTTTTTTTAATGGAAAACTCATCGGAATAATTTTTAAAATCGCAAATGAAAATAATTTTGACGTTTTTATACGACTACTTATTCACTTAATAATTTTTATTTATCTTTTATTCCGTATAAAACTCGAAACCACAAACTTAATCACACACACAAAAAAAAAAGAACGACGAACTAAAGCTTTTCAGTAATTCCATACGAAAATGAAACAAATGAAAAGAAAAACAAATGAAACCGGATTATTTTCCTTTTATCATTGTTATTCCAAACGTATAAGTAAAAAAAAAACCTTATTACTTATTTAAATTGAAACTCCCATGTCTGTTAATTAATTAAGTACCGCATTTCCATAAAACTTCACTGCCGAGCGTTCCGAGTGTTTTCTTCGAATTAAATAATAAATGCCCGGTGCAATTACGGTCCCTTTCAGCACGGACCCCTCCCCCCCCTGCACCCCCTCCGTCGCCACTCTTCCTCTTATTACGCGAAAATTAATAAAACTGCAATAAATATTTATGAAGCGCCGAACGAAAAGCTAAATGAGCGCCTTAAAAACCTCCGGCTTTTAATTAACATTTTTCGTTTGCATTTCGTCGTTAATATACGAATCGTACGAAATTAATTTACTTTACATAATCATCCATATTATATATCAATATTAAATTGTTAATTCCCAAACGGACCAGTATAAATAATAATAATAACAATAAATTAATCAGTTTATTAAAATTAATTTTCCTGTATTGACCGTCGTTTTATTATTTTTTTTTGTATTTTAAAGACGATCCGCACACTCACTGGAAGTGTAATGCTCTTAATTAATCTCTGAGCTTTTTGATTTATTAATGCCATTTATTCGGCGCGCTTGGTGCACTGACCCCTCCGGTCCTTTTGTTCTTTTAGGTGTGCTGATTAATAACACCTCGTTCTTCACGTCTACTTCGAACAAACGAAATTAATTATGCGAAATGCGACGAATCGAGAGGGATTCCCACCCCTCCACTCATTCCACGCCCCAATCTTCCTTCCACAGAGCCAGATGACAATAAGAGATTCTTGACCGGACGAGAGAGGCAATAATACAGATTGAAATGAACTACTCGACTTCATAAAGAGAGAGAGAGATTTTGTAAGTGGCGAATAATGTTTTACAATCAATTCTAAACTATTTAAATAGTAATTAATAAAATCCATCTTTTTAGAACAACAAAAAAAAAAAACATGGACGTTCATTTCGTAACAAAAATTAGGCTATAAAGTTAACTTATCAAATATTATTACTATAATTCCGATGAAATCAAATTCACTTTTCATGATTTTGATATTCTACTCTACACATAACCAGTGACATAGGGTGTAACCACATCAGCCTTCCCTCTCCTTTGAAATAATAAAAGAATTAAATACGAAAAGTGAAAGTAAGTCTTTTAGAAGGTTTTTCTGTTCTATATAATAATAAATAGGAAAAGAGAAAGTAAGTCTTTTAGAATATTTTCCTGTTCTATTTGCTGATGTATTTTTAAAGGAATAATACCTTCCAGATGTGCATCTGTAACTCTCGACCTTGTTTTAGACTTCATATTCTTCATACGAGAAAACAGCTGCTCGTACACATATGTCCTCTCAAACAGAGACCTTGTCGATCTTGTCTTACAGTTCCGAATTACACTTCAATCTCCATCTGACAATTTTCTGGCATATCTTCAACGAATAAATATTTGATTGTAGAGGCTTTCACTTTGTGATACATATTTTATAACTTTAAATAAAATAAAATAAACTAATAAAGTTCAACGAATACATTGAATGATCGGGCAAAGGGATTGATGTAATTTTCATTATCTCTGAAGTCTTTTTTGGTAAATCTACTGCTGCGACATAATTACCCATATCTGTACATTCGCAACTCTTCAGTTTAGGAAAGTGCGTAAACTCTTTTTTCAACAACTGACTTTTCCATAAATCCAGTTTAAACTCAAATTCCTTCATAGTGTCGAGTAGGTTGTTGATGAGATTTTCTTTTCCTTGTAGTTTGGTGTTCAAGTCATTGAGGTGCAGCTTGATGTCCGTGAGAAATCCAAAGTCGCGCTAAATTGAGGAACTGGTTTCCCTTTGGTTTCCACGAAGGAGGCGATTTCCTTCTTGAGTTCAAAAAGGGCGTTTTACCATTTTTCCTCTGCTCATCAGAATCACCATACTCGGCATTAATTTCGTGTAAAAAAATTTGGAATACTCTGTGGTTGAGGCCGCGTGATTTAATGAAGTTCACAGTTTTTACGACCAGTTCCATCACCTCATCAATATTTGTGGTTTTTGCACAAAGATTTTATTGATGAACGATACAATGGTAATGCATCAAAGGAAGATCTTTCTGTTGTTTTTTCATCAAACCCAAGAGCCCTTCTGTTTTTGTCTGTTACAACTGCAGAAAGGTTTATCAATTCTAAATTATGGTCTCAGTACTGTCATCAAACACTCATCCTTTTGTAATTCCTTTCATCGGAAAACGGCCAGCCATCTCTTCAGTGATGACAAAATTATTATCAATGCCCCGAATAAATATAGCTAATTGAGCGGTATCGGTTAAATCTATGCTTTTATCGAGTGCAACAGAATAGTGTACGAACTTCGATGCACGTTCTTTTAGTGAATTTTCAATGCCTGCCGCTAACTCTTCGATTCTTTTGGAGGCAGTAACATCGGACAAACTAACTTTAGAAAAAAGTTGTTTTTGAGACGGGCACAATACTTCAGCGGCGGCTTCCATACATTCCTTGATGGGTTTTGATTTCAAAGCTATTTTTTCGGATATCAATTTCAATTTTCAATTTTCTTCTTTTGAAAACTGTCTTACTGTCGTTGAAGCTGAGTTTTTAGAGCTCTCACTTTAACTTGCCGCAATTGTCCTTTGAATGTCTCAAACTTTGTGGCATGCTTTTTATGTCTTTTTAAGTTATATTCTTTCAAGGCTGAAAGTGATTCTTGACATACCAAACAGATGGGTTTTTGATTAACACTAACGACTAGCTACAACTCAGGCCTTTTTTTATTGAAATTCTCTAACTATTTGTTTTTTACCCGAAGTAGAAGCCATTTTTAATGTCAAGGTAGAGTAAGCGAGTTTAATACTTCGAAATTTCTAACAGCTACGAGAATGGACTAGTAGGGCCCTTTAGTAGTGCTAATTTCTAGAATCATTAAAAATATTCAATAGACATGCAACCCAACGCCATATCGTGGCCTCGTGGGTAGTCGTGTTTTTAGTTAGAATGAATATCACGAGCTCACAGAGTGTATCTCTTCTAGCTAGGTGGCGCTAGCGTCCTCGGAATGACGTTCGCGAGTGCGGCGCGATACAGCATTTTCTTTAGCCTCTGAGGACCGCAAGAAATTAGCCGGCGGGCCGTGGGTTGAAGACCTTTGCCCTCCGCAGTTTTTCTATATTTCTTTTGGTCCTCATGCGGGGACTGCGTAGAACAGCTTGGCCCTGGTGACTCTTCTTATCTGTAGGGCCACTTAAGTTAGCTAAAAGCCTTGAAACTGCTCGGCACCACTTAGTGGCCCCCTTTTACTGCAGTTCTTGGCTTTCAGCTCAACCCCTAGATACTTCATTAAAGCACTTGTCTGAACTTGTCGGCCCAGAAGCTCGATTTCTTCCAGCCTGGTTCTTCCTGCTCATTTAGTATAAATCCAAACAACCCTGGTCTTGTTCGCTGCTACCTCCAGACTATTCATCGACGTCCAATTTACTACCATTCGGGTGCCACGATGGCCACCCGCTTGAGTTATTCGAGGCTCTTGTTCCTTACAACAATTATTATATCGTCAGCAAATTATTATGTTCGCGCCCGGCAGTAGCTCTTCGTCAAATGCCACATTCCACAATAGAGACTTCTAGTATGGATAGCTCCTTAGTCACCCCCTTCCTCTCTGCTCCTGTGTATACTAATGCCCTTTCATTTAGGTAGCTTCACATCACAATGTTATGATATACTGGCACACCTCTGCTCCTCAGTGTCTCATAGATAACCGCCTAAGGGATTGAGTTAAAAGCGTTTTTTATATCTAGGGCTATTCCTAAGTTTTGCTGCTGTTTCCTCCCTCTGCCAGCTTCTTGGCCTTCAGCATGGCGTCTGTTGCCTTCACTATCAAAGAGGTAGATTGGCCTGTATGAGCTCGTTTCCGTTACGCCCTTTCTTCTTTTTGGGATGTAGACTATTTTGGCTTCGGATAAACTTTCTATCTGATATTTAGGAGTCTGTTTAGGAGTCGTGTAAATTGTACATGGTTTGTGCCCACATACGAGCTTACTGCCTCCCCCGGTATTTCTCCTGGTCCTGGAGAATTACTCCATGAGATTGTGGCGGTTGCTCACGCTAACTTTACCTCTGAGAACTGCTCGAAATCCAGGTCCCATCTCGAGTTTTTTGTCTTCCTCTGTTACTCAGTAATTTGTTTTGAAAAATTTTCAATATTTGTAGAAAGCTATTTAGTATTACTGATGCTTTCAAAAAAAAATGGTCAATTAGTTATATATAGACAATTTTGGAATTAAGATTGCATACAGTAATAAAAGCATGACGGTTTAAAAGCCTCTCACATTAGTTGACAGATAATAATTTTAAGCTCAAAAAATGATTAGTGGTTATTTAGGATCAAGATACTTTCACCGTGCGTGTCTTGTAAATCCAAAGAAAAAATACAAGGAGTAATTTAAATACAAAGAGCGAGGAACCATTTAAATTTAATTAACTCATTGTATTTTTTCGTTGGAATTATTTTTTATATAAATTTTATGTACATTGAACAACAAATTTAAAAATTCATAATTTTTGATATTCTTTTCTCAACAATTAACTTCTCCTTGGGGCCTAGGGTGGTCAGGAAAGAGGGCCGCTTTCTCCAAGACTCCTCCAGATACTGCCTCCCCTAGTGACTATTCGATATGGCTTGCTCCAAATATTATTCTCGAGCTGGTCCTTGGCCCTACGAACGAAGTTCTTTAAATTATTCTAGGCCAGCTCGGACTCCCTTGGCCTCTGAGGTTTCACCAATATATCAATGCCTTTCCTTGCCCGCCTTCGGGGTACACCCGTAGAATTGCCCTCTCGCATGCTCTCCTGAGTGCTTTGGAGAAGCTCGCGCACGACTCCTCTGCTGTCCCTTTGATGAATACCCTAGTCTCCGTGGCTTCCCCCAGTTTCACCGCATCCCCATTTCCCACTCTATATCTCATCTGAGTCGTTATACAAGACCTGCCGCTGGAGGTACTTCGTTTCGAATATTCGAAGGAGATGTACCTGTGGTCGCTGAACGTTTCTACCCAAGGGCGTACCCAGGATCTGAACTGGGGGGGGGGGGGGTTCGATGAAAGGATGGGGCACTGAAAACTACCGAGAAACTGTATTAATTAATAGACAAGCCAAGCTATGGTAAAACTGATAATCTTTTCGCTTTTGCTGCAAATTTATCCATTACTTTCGTTTCCACCATTTCACGGTTTCTTTCACAAAATTCTGATGTACGCTCATCGACCATAATCCAGTCTAGTATAGCAAGCAAAGCACAGACTGTTGTAAATGCTTAAAGAGTGGGTTAAAACTAGACTAGTGATTTATTGCGTGGAGTTAAAATACTTGAGCATGATTCAATATATCAATGGTAGAAATTGACCATTCCAAGAAATCGTAAAACTTTTTGATCAGTAGGTTACGGAAAAGACAAAATTGCGTCAACGCTGGATTGAAGGTGAATTTTGTTTCACCGAAAACACATTTATCATAGTTAATTTTGATGCAAAAGATGTCAAGCGTTGAAAAACTTGTTGGTCTTACTGAAGACCAAACTGTTATCGATGTACTCGTCCATAAATATTTGAGAGGCGTTCCTCAATCCAAAACTCATCCTTGTATATTCAAGAAGACCAAAAGTTGCCGCGATTCCAGTTTTTGGAATATCATTTGGATGAATTGAAATTTGGTTATTTGGCAAAGGCATATAATGCAAAAACACAACAAGTGAAGTTGTGAATAGTAGGTAAAGGATAACGGTCTGAAACAGTAACCTTCTTCAAAACACGGTAGTCACATTATGTGCGCCAAGAGACGTCTGCATTAGACTCAAGATGTAATGGTTAAATGATGGCCTCATAAAACGAAGTTGCAACAATTTTTTAAACTCGTTCTTTGCGGTTTTAAATTTGTAAGGTGTGTTTGGAAGATACAGGTGGTCTAGAAGTTGTAATATGGTGTTGTGCATTATGTTTGACTGATTTGTTGTGGTCAAGAGGCGTTATCAGGTCAGTATATTGTTGCAGTGATAATGAATATAGTGAAATTTTGGAAAAGGAATTTATAGTAGGCTTTTCTAATATGCTGCACGTATTCCTCATAAGGCAAAGCTAGCAAAATTTGTTTTGAGAGTTATCACCTTGTATTTGTCGATATTTTGATATAAATATGCTTCTATGGCTAGAAGGAATTGTTGAACGTTGGGCTAAAGTGATCGTTAATAATTTTAAATTTCTTGTTTGATTTGAAACCTGATTTTGAAGTTATCTAATATATGATTCATAAGAGCTTGTCGATGTATTAAATTTTAAAGTTGAAGAAATTGAAAAAATTATAGTATGTACAGAAATTCCTAAAATTTTGTCTGCTATTTTAGCTAAATTTACTTGTGATTAGATTTTGCTGAGATTAAAATTTATTGCACATCGAAAAGCGTTTGGCTGAGAAAAATTTCTCCAAGAAGGTTGTCATGAATGGGTGCTGTGACGAGAAACTGTAGGAGTTTTCATAAAAGTTATGAAGGTGTTTGATCTCTTAATACCTCTCGGGACAACAACTGTTATAATCTAATCGTTACTTGTTCTGCTACTCTCTTGATGGAAGCAAATTGGTCAGAATGAAATAATGGAGGTAGTAAGAATTTAAATTTCTTGTTGCTTGAAAATAATAAAAGATAATAGGCAAAAGAACACTAATTTTTAGTTTATTTCAGTGAACATACTTAAAATTGAAATCCCATAATCTATCTGTTAATAAGAAATAAAAGCTAATATGATCTCCTTTGTACAGCAAAACTAAAGAAATGCGCGTATGGTCTGTGTATAGTAAATCAAGAGTGCGGCTTGTAAATAAAATGATAACGATCAAAAAATATCATTATAGGCCAGTGGCGTGTGTTAAATTTAAAAGTAATCTAATAATAGCCACAAAGGACGCATAGAACTGGAGGTAATGTGAAATCTGCTGAAAGCCGCCCCGAGTTATCCACGTGAGAATACACCTCAATGTCGGATTCCATCGAATTCATAAAAATCCACCCCTCAGATGTATCGGCGAAAGGAAGCGGGTGTTAAGTCTCAACTTAAAATTCAGATTCACGTGAATAGTCAAATGTGGCAAAATTGTAACAATTTAATAACAGCAAGGAATTATTCAAGTAAATAAACCAAATTAAATATTTACGAAGAAAATGTTAAGGTTTCTATCGTTTATAAATACAATTAATTTACTGTTTTTATTGATCAAGAGAACTTAAAATTGATTCACCACGAAGAAAGTAATCAATTATTATATTAGAATTTAATGATTTTAAAGTACTGAACTGAAAAATTCACAAATTTGTAAATTTTTCAATTCAATTTTAGTATGGATTATCACATAGAAAACAATCCAAAATCAGTAGAAAAAGTACAAAAGTGATGTTGAACGTGAATTGATATTGAAAGATCGTCATGTGACATACCGAAAGATTGAGGCATCATTGGAAATTAGTGGGACCAGTAAATATTACTATTACATGAACATTTGTTCTTGTTGGATCCCATATAATTCAACAATCACTAAAAAAGAGGCTTGTGGGAATTGTCTGAAAGAAATATTCAAGAAATACGATCCTAAGGAAACCGGTAATGTACCGATGGGTGTAACGATTATTGTCTTGACAAGGACAAGAACAAATTCATAAGTAATAATAACTGGATAAGAGTTAAATGGTAGATTTTTATAAATAATTCTTTAAAGTACATTAGGGGAATTTAAACTCTTGTTCTGCTCCATGTTATTATTTCAGTTACCTGGCACGTGTTTCGATTTTACAATCATTATCAAAGGTATATTTAAAACTAAACTAAAATTACGAATGTGTACACTTTATATGGATCATACTATGGTGGGAGGTCTACGCTAATGATGTTTTCGGATTGAGTTAATTCCTGTTGATTATTCAGAAGATTATCGCCTTTGATGATTGCCGGTTTAATCTCAATCCCCTCTAGGAGGTTAAGCCTAAATCCTTTGCGTCCAAAATGGACCGGAGTAATCTCTCCTAGATGGTGTCCTGTTGTTATACAATGTTCGGATAATCCTGTTGTTATTTTGCCGTTTTGTATGGATTTCTTGTGTTCTTTATATCATGTTTCAAAATTACGCCCGGTTTGCCCTATGTAATATCCGTCACAATTGTTGCATTTGATTCTGTATATACCTGATTGTTTGAGTTTATTCTTTGTTTCTATTTTATTATTTGATAGTCGTTTAGCGAGATTACTTTTGTTCACTGTTATTGCTTGAATGTTATATGTTCCCAACTGTTTTTTGATCTTCATGCTCATGCTTCCAACGTATGGGATTGCTGCGTAAGTCTTTTCGGGTTTTTCCAGATCTCCTTTATAAAGTAATTTTGTTTTGTTTTTCCGTTTTTTTCTCTTTAACAGTTTATCTACTATTTTCGTATCATATCCATTGTTTAAAGCTATATCGTAAATTGTTGAAAGTTCTTTTTGGTAGTCTTGCTCTGTAAGTGGTATGGTTACCAGTCGGTGAATATAAGCATTCAGGGCCGCAATTTTTATTGTTTCAGATTGGAAGGAATCTTTTCGTATAATTGTATCCGTTGTAGTTGGTTTTCTGTATATTGAATGGCATATTTTGTTGTGTTTTAAGCTTACTGTTAAGTCTAGGAAATTAATGTGACCACCCTGTTCTTTCTCCGTAGTAAACTGAATTTTTCTATTTTTGTTATTTAATTGGTCTAAAAATACACTTAATTGTCGTAGTGTACCACCCCATACACAAAACACATCGTCCACATATCTGCACCAAAATAATATGTTATTCTTATTTTGGCTCCTAAGGAATTCCTCTTCAAATGTCTTCATGTATATTTCCGCGAACAGTGGTGATGCTGGTGATCCCATCGGTAGTCCATCCTCTTGTCTGTAGAATTTATCATTGAAACGGAAATAATTTTGAGTTAAGCAAACGTCGATTAATTTGTGGATTCCTATTTCTTGAGGGGAATGTTTTACTAATGATTCCTTTATTATATCACTCAGCTCTTTTATCGGTATTGACGTAAAAAGACTTTTTACGTCAAAAGAGACTAGAATGACTTTTTTATTAATGATAAGCTGTCGTGTTCTAGTAACAAATTCTGTTGAATTATTGACTGAATATTCTGACCTACAAGGCATGAGTTGGGATAATTGCTTATTCAGATATGCACACATCTTATACGCCGGTGCCTGATAGTAGGAAACCACTGGTCTCATCGGTATATTCGGTTTATGTATTTTGGGCATGCCGTACAGGGTTGGTGCATTTGGGTTCATTTCTTTCAGACGGTATTTCTGTGCTTCGGGGATATTATTTGACAATTTAATTGCGTTTACTAATTCTTTCTGGTATTTATCCGTGGGGTCTGTCCTTAGTAATTTAAACTGGTTCTCTTCTATCAAACTTTGCATCTTATCTATGTACTCTGATCTGTTGATGATAGTTATCGTGTTACCTTTGTCGGCTTTGCTGATTATTAATTGGTTATCTTCACACTTTTTCTTTATCTCTTTAATGATTCTCTCTTCTGGTTTTGTTGCTACATTAGTGAGTCAGCCTTTCCTTATGTCCTTCCGTATGATATTCATTGTCGGTATTTTGTCATGTATGTTGTTTACTCCTGCTCTGTTGAATGCAATTTCTGTTGCTATCGATAACTCTTGGAATTGTTGATAAAGTGATGAGGGTGTGGGTGAATATTTCAAACCTTTTTCCAAAAGCTGTGTCTCCTTTTGGCTGAACGGAATCGTAGAGAGATTCTGTACTCTTGGGAAGAAAGTATGAATGTTCTTATCCGGTGTGTTGTTGTTTGATAGCCTTTGTTTCCTTAGGTATTCAAGTTTTTTCACTTGGGTGATATAATGTTCGTGTATAATTTCTCTTACTCTTTCCATGGTATCCGAGAGAAAACAATCCAGTGTAATGTTATCCAGCCTTTTTGTTAACTCCATGTGTATCACTTTTAGGTGTTCTCCAAGGAGGAATCTTCTTGAATATCATTTTCTATTTTCTAATTCTAACCAGTGTGTTGTCGCTTTTTCCATTGATCTTCTTGCCTCAACTGATTTATTGTTGCATCTGATTTTCATATATTCTTTAAAGCATGAGTAAATCTTCTAACCGAAACAAACGACGCATTTGCAACAGTATTAACCAAGGACAATCAAATTCTTGTCTTTGTTAAACTAATGAATTCTTACCTAATAATAACTGAATGGTTATATTTCAATAACACGGCGGGCGCCAAATTAAAGAGTGTTAAAGAAAGTTAAAGAAAGTGTATCATGTGGAGTATGTAATATGGAAATTCATCCAGAGAATGTGTCGGAGCATAAGTGTGATACCATCTTCATGACATTGAGGTTAGTCTGAGCAGAGATTTTATAATGAAAAAACACGATCGTTTTGAGTTTAGCTTTATTTTGTAGATACTGCTACAATTGTTTCACCACACATCTACAAAATAAAGCTAATCTCAAAACGATCGTGTTTTTTCATTATACGTTCTAGACAGAAATAGGACTTATGGAATGATATTCGAAAACAGAAAACTTCTGACCAAAAAAATCATATTCCTTGAAAAAGCAAATCTTCGCAACAAGTTGGAAGAACAGGCGGGAAATTTAATTATTAAACCGCAAATTAGCCAACCACTCATTGATAAATCTAGAGCTCCTGACAAAGCTGACAAACACAAGGACAAGATTAGTATCCCCAAAAGAAATAGAGCTGATGAGAAAAACTCATCAGGAAGAATAAAACACCGATCGATAAGGATTTTTGGAACAGGTAGCAATACGAATGATTTAAAAGCAGTTGCATCATATGCACATATTCATATATGCCGACTCTACCCTAAAATCACCGAAACAATGGTTAAAAATCACGTAAATAAAATTGATCTCTACGATGCTTTATGTAACAAATCGCCTTCTTAAATTTAAGGCCCGAGAAAGTTGGAAAAAGTTTTGTAGTAACATAAAAACGAACTGTCAAATAGGTAATATATGGAAGCAAGTTAAAAAAATTAGTGGGAAATTTTCTTCTAGTGATAATACCATTCCACCACACATTAACTACTCTATTTTAGATATGCTAGTTCCTCACTACGTCACAAATAAGCCAATAGAACCAGTGTCATCAGATGGTAACATAAACCATATTTTGTCGAAGCCATTTACCTTGAATGAATTAACAATTGTTTTAAAAAATACGAATTCAACTGCACCAGGCCTTGATGGTATTACGTATAGCATGATACAAAATTTACCGCTTAATGGGAAAATATATTTATTAAATTTGTTTAATGCTTGGTGGACGGATATGGACCATTATAATGAATTTAAATCGGCAGTGGTTGTACCAATACTCAAAACAGGTAAAGATAAAACTAACCCCAACTCATATAGGCCTATATCGCTTTTATCATGTATTACCAAAACTTTTGAAAGAGTAATCAAACTCAGATTAGAGTGGTGGCTAGAACACAACAAAAAACTACCAAAAAACCAATATGGATTTCGTCGGGGCCTCGGAACCTCTGATGCTCTAACTAACTTAGTAACAAATATCCAACTGTCATTTTCAGAAAACATGTACCACCCTTGCATCTTTTTAGATATAAAAGCTGCCTATGATTCTATCGATTTAGATATATTACAATAAAAGATAATAAACCTTGATATTCCACCGAAGGTAGCAGCCAATATAGTAGCAATATATAGAAATAGAAAGGTGTATACGTTAGACTGCCAAACGGGAGAACCAATTGGTCCTAGAATCTCATCAGTTGGGTTACTATAGGGATCCGTGCTTTCGCCTATCCTATTTAATATATATACGGCTGACATACATAATTTGCTTCCAGCTAACATATCTTGTGTACAATATGCAGATGATTTTGTCATGCACACGTCCTGTAAAACTATAAATCAATGTAAGAGCAAATGTCGAAAAATTGTAGAAGTTACTAATAAATGGATTAAAGAGAATGGATTTGTAATATCAGGAGAAAAATCGGCGATCGTTATGTTCTCTAGGCATCATCCTAGTTGTATAGAATATATTACAATAAATGGTATCAGATTTCCGATAAAAAAGGAAATTAAATATTTAGGAATCTTGTTGGATATAAAACTGTTATGGTCACAACATATAAAATACATTGAAAAAAGGTGCGAACAAGGTATCAATATAATTAGAACGCTTTGTAAAACCTGGTGGGGTGCAAGCCCTACATCTGGAATCCGATTTTATCAAGCCTTTGTTAGATCCATCATTGATTATGGCAGTACGCTGTATGGATCGGCATCTAGTAGTGTCCTACAACGCTTAGATATTATCCAGTATAAATCTGTGCGGACTGCCACAGGTGCAATGACTTCTTCTCCAACATTTGCAATACTTGCGGAATGTCAAGAAACTCCACTAAGCACAAGGCGTAAACAACAAGCTATAAAACAAGTACTAAAATATAGAGCATTGCAGACTGATGAAATCATATTATTACTTTCTGACTTGAATATGAACGTATTAACAAATAGGTATTGGTCTAAAAAAAATGAACCACCACTAACAATAGCTTTCATAAATACTCGCAACCAATCATTTGATGACACAAACAATCTTTTTTCAAATCCATATAACACAATAACTCATGATATTAAACCACTTTTCCCTGTATATACATAATTTTTTTATTTGAACATAAATATCTTCAATAATATTTTAGCCAAGACATTCCCCAAACATCTAGTCATATATACTGACGGATCTAAAAGTAAAACTGATGTTGGCTATTCCTTCTACATCCCAAAACTTAATCATACACATTCGGAACAAATTAATAGCAAATGCTCTATATTCACAACCGAAGCAATAGCCATATATAAAGCTCTTGAACGGATTGCTACGAATACATATAAAACTGTAAGTAATAATTGCATCAGACTCCCAATCCGTATTAAAGGCTATTTCTTCATCGAATTTTAAATCAATTTTTGTTAATAGCTATATATTAAAAATACAATACTTGATTTCCACCTTAGCTGACGACCATACAATTAATTTTATATGGGTAAAAAGCCACTCACAAATAAATGGGAATGAAATTGTCGATAAGCTCGCAAAAAATCCATCCACCGTTAATAGTAATATTGAAACTCCCGTGCAAGACATAATGCGCAGTATAATTAAGGGAAAAATTAAACAAGAAGCTAAGGAAATCTATCAAAATAAACCAAATACGCACTATAAACTAATACATCCAACATTACCGACCTCAACGCATATCTTTAAATACGATATTTCACGTCTATTTTCTACAACAATTACGAGACTCAAAATAAATCATGGACACTTCCCAACACATCTCCATAGGATTGGTTTGAAAGAAGATCCCTTTTGTGCTTACGGACAGGAAGGAGATCTAAACCACATAATTCTTGGTTGTACCATAAATAGACACCACACTAATATGCTTTTAAATGTAATAAAAAAACATACAATGTTACCAGTCAATATCACGAATCTCTTATCCCTAGATATATATATATATGAAATATACTGTGCCATTTACAAATTTATCTTAGATACAAAAACAAAAATATAGTTAGCTCAAATACAAACATATCGTGACTGAATGGCATATGCCTTAGTCAAAAGGCCATAGGCCACAAAAAAAAAATGATGTATGTGAAAAACTAATCAAAACATCCAGACATCTATTTAAACTATCACTTCCTTTCATCAGCTTAATCAAAGTGAAGAATACTGAAGTGTGGCTTGCAAGTTGCTCAAGATTTTTTAAACCGATAGAAGTCAATTAACAACGAAAAAAACTAATAAAGGTTAATTATTCTACAGAAGAACAAAAACTCTCCTTATATGCTCAAAATATTTAGGGTTTAAATAAAAGTTTAATTCAACTAAAAGCAAATTTACGAATTGAATATCGTAACCTTTGCTTGGCTGAACACGGGTTACGTTACGAGAAAATAAACAATATAAACATCAATAATTATTCTTTAATCAGTGCCTAATGTAGAAATATTTTACAATGTAGTGGATCTAAGATTTATGTATTTTAAATATTTCTCCCGAATGTTCAGCTTTCGAAAACAGTGCATTGTGGTATTGGTAAGACGAAGTACATTATTGTTTGCATATATCGCACGCTAACAAGCGATGTTCAAGTTTTCTTAGCAAAATGGAACGAATTACTAAACAAATTAGAATATTTAAATAATTATTATATCATATAATGAACCAACTATAATCACAGTTTCAGCAGTACTTGCATTGACAACTTTATTATTAATGATTCATTATTATTAATAATGCTTTGGTAAGAAAACAAGGCTTTTCGGATCATTGTGCCCTAATATTCAATGTTCATGTATAGAAGATGTCTATAACAAAACGATCATCATATTGAAGTTATAGTAATGTAAATATACAAAACTTCACTGCATCACTAATTGATGAACAATAGAAAGGAGTTGAAAATGATGACATTAATACATCTACAAATAATTTTTAAATCCATTTCAATGCTAAATTTCTTTCTATCTTCTCTAAACAAATACAACCATTACAACAGCTCAGAAACAAAGTGTCAATATTGCAAATGTTTTCCACATTAAATACAGCCTTCAAACAGAATATATTTTGTTCAACGCAGAAATAATATTACACAAGGAAAATTAAAAAAAAATCTAAAATTACCTCTAAGGAAGCAAGAAAATTATCAATAAACAAAGAAATAAAAATAAATCTCATAAGGTACCTTCACATATCAATATAACATTCTTAAAATGTCAATTTCCATGTTAAAATTCCTGTACACAACAGCATAATATTTTTATATCTAGTCATCGAGAGCGAACTATTTAACGTAATATCAGATTTGAAAAATAAAAATAAATTTGGATGCGGGGTAGATGAAGTCCCTATGCACACATTTTTCACATCATTTCTGTAGATAGTAGACCCTCTATTAACAATAATAAATGAATCTTCTACATCTGACATATTTCCCGAGGTACTGAAAACAGTTAAAATTCTTTAATTACTTGCCAGATAATAATGAAACAATAGAAAACTGTAATAAATTTAAAAATACATTATTTGAATTATACAGCATAAATGAATACTTTTCCTTAAATTATATATATGTTGCTTTTTGCCCTATTTTTTGGCGCATTCGAATATACATAGTTTTTCTGTTATGGTTTATAGAGAAATAAAGATTATTATTATTATTTGTATAAATAAAGCATTAAAGCATTAAATCTATCCGAGACGGCATATAAATATTACAACACATGAATTTCTCAAAAATAAAACATCAGGATTTTCAAAAAGGGCTGGATTCATGATTAATCTATATGATCAACATAGACCGATACACTAATACAATTCACACGTATTGTTTTTAAAATGAATTATTTAAATTTAAATTAGTATCTTAATAATTAACATAACACAAAATTCAGCAATGGAGATTTAATACAATTTTAGCATCTTCTATGAAACCTATCCTTCAAAGTGCATAGTTATTCGATTCTGGTAAGTCAAAAGACTTCAAATCCTTTACCAACCGGGCTCACACTTGTCATCTTACCATTAATCATTCCAAATCGCAATTCACTATCTTCCACCACTCCGATTGCTATCGGAAACTCTGTAATCTCTCCTCTCTTTCCCTCTCAGTCAACTAGGGTTGATTTCCTACCTTGGCATCCTCTAACAACATAGTCCCTCTGCCATCATTAACCAAATTCTTGAAAGTCATCACTAGGCAATATCTCCTTGCTCTTTTAAATTCCAGCCTATCAGAACACACTTACAATATTCAATTCAGCACCTACAATGCTTTCATCAGACCTATCCTCGAATTCCCGTATGCCTTCTTCACCTCCTCAACATCCTCTCAGCTCTCCATCCTCTTCTCTACTGAATGCCGTCTTTTCTAGAAATACAGCCTACTTCCCTCTGGCATACTTAACAAAAAATTCTACGAACAATCAAATACTTCTCCTCTGGAACAAAGAATCCCAAGACTGATCAGGAACTTTACAACTCATTCATCCTCCTTTAATCCTATAGATAAACCACTCTTTGACACTCACTCACACCCAGAAAAAGCTAGCTTACTCCGCCGTCATCACCCATGCCTGCAGAACCCATCTTCGAGATGACCTTACCCCCACCGTAAAAATCCCGAAGTTCATAAACCCGTCTTTTCCCCTAACTACCTTGTCACCCCTTAATTCCTGAAATAAATAACATAGAAAAAAATCAAAACTCGCCCTTTACCAATCAACTATAATTTCTGCAAGAAGGCCCGAAAAGAATCGATACTTTCTCCTAATTCGTTCCACTACCCTTTCTCGATATCTTGATATCATCCAACTAGCAACATCAGCACATCCACACTACGCCCCCAAAACCGGGACCTATCACCGGAACCACATCTGTCATCACAAGAATCCGCAGAGGCTCAGGCCTTCAAGGGTAATACAACAAAAGTTGTCCTGTCTGGTTCTGAGTTTAAATAATTAGCGAAATAGAAAATCTAGATGTAAAGATTTAATATTATTTTGATACAAAGATGTAGTGCTCTCATAAAAGTGTATCGATCTTGGCTTTCTGTAGTATTTGAGTAGTCTTGAGTTTTACATCTAAACTGTTTTTTTAAAATTTTGAATACGAATTGAAATCTAATGATCAAATATTCAAATTAAAAATTGTTTACGCGGTTATTTTAATTATGGAACATCAAAGTTAAGACCTGAAAAACGACAAGTCACTACTTATTTTCGAACCATTATATTATGTTTTTCTAAGTCACCTCACTTTGTCTTTATTTGACTGATTTGTCGACAGTAGTTACACTTTTTTATGTTTTATCTCTAACTGTATTTGCAATTTTAGGTTTTATTTATTGGCTTTAGCAAGTTGTATGTGCTCAGATGGAGTAGCAAGATAAAGATGATGGGTACTTTAAAATTAAGCAATCAACTGATGCAGGATAAAATTCAGTGGCTCCAGGAAAAAAACAACTCGGAACTTCGAGCAAAGGTTAGTAATATTTCATCAAATTCGTCTTCTGAAGTTGCAGTGCTAAATAATAACAATAATGAAATTAGTACCAAAGTCGCCACTGTTGTCTTATTGCAACCAACACTTGGAAAATTGACGCCTCCATGTCAATCAATTGTAACTGAAGAGATTGTAAACAACAAAAATGATACAACGCCGGCTAACATCTCTACAGATGATAATTTTATCATAGTTGCTCGCAGAAAACACAAGAAAAACAGAAGTAACGCAATTCTGGGAATCAATAAGGATGCTGATTTAAAGTTAAGTGCAGAACGTAGAAAATCGTGGGTGTATATTAACCGTGCCCTGGAAATCGTTAAACAGTACGTAAAAAGAAGAGCATCAAAACTAAAATGGTTTTAAAATTGGGGCCCCTATTAGTGATAAGAACACTCTAATGGATCCGTCAAATTGGCCTGAACCAAACCAAGCCAAAAACAAGACGATAAGTTCATTTATAATAGTGATGGATATTGAGATAGATTGTATCGAAAAAATATAACTTATTTAATAACGCAGTTTTACAAAATTACAACATACCTCAACGCCAAACAGAGTTAAACTTTTTTTTAAATATCTAGAAATTAAGCTGCAGAAGCTTTTCCTTCAAGGTAAAAATTTAAATTTAGGATGGTGAGTGGAAGGACAGTAAAAAGTTGGGGATGTGATTAAAGTGATTAAAAATGACTGTTGGTATGCCAGAGAGCTAAACATAACCTTTAAAAGTATTCAGTTCAGTACAGTCGAAGATGGGAACAGATAAGACACTGCATTCTTTACGAATCCCCACCGTACGATTTGATTTGTTTATTTTTTGTGAAGGTATTGCGCATTTTGGTTTAAGCAGTGATTTTTATCTGAACGCCAAAAACATCCCGGAGGCCCTAGAAACTGCGACAACAATAGGTTTGATAAGACGCTTGCTGAAAATTTCGTAGAAACGCAGAAAGAGCATGCAGAATAGTTAGAAGTATTAGAAGTAATCCAGTAATTTATTTCTAAACGCCTACATGAGGTGGGAAAGGGCCAGAAAGAAAGAAATAATGATAAACTGAAATCAATAAAAATCAACGAGTGGCAGCATGCTTTTCTCTGTTCAATAAATAGCGTCAAACGTCTTCCATTTATACATATAAACCTGTTAAAATTACGTTTGTACATTATACTTATAATAATGGACCAGTGCCGAAATTAAGTGGATAATAAAATAAAAAATAAAGTGGATTTTTAATCAACTTCCTAAAAGTCTTTCTTCTTGAAAATCATTACTGGTGGTAAGAAATGAATAGTTTATAAGACACAAAACGCAGGAAGTCATAGTTAAATTCCAACGAATAATCAAAATTAGTAGTAAAACCCAATAGCTTCTCAAAGAAGGTTCTTTTTTTAATTTGGTGGAACTGAAAAGCTTTTGGTAAACATTCATAAACCGGATGTGGATGTTTACTTGAAGCTTTTTTTGTTTTTTTTCCGATATTTTTTTAAATATGAAAAATAGTAGAAAACTTTTCAAACAAAAGTTGAAGGGAATGAGAAACTGAATAAGTTTTATTAACATACGTTTTTCATATAGTTAAAAATTAAAAATTGATAATTTTGATATTTTTGGCCTATTGCCAATAAACTATAGGAGTTACATGAAATTTATATACCATATAACAAGTAATTGGAAAAAATCCAAAATTGTTAAAGAATATCCTTTTCGGTTAACCTCATAGTTTTCGAAAAAAAATGTATGGCAACTACTATGATGGTCACCATCACCAATTTGTGTTTCTCTACAATTTGCAACTTTTAATTAAAACCCTCGCTTATAGTTTACTGATTGAAGAATGGCATAGAGGCCTCCCACCCACCCCACATATAAATACTAATCGATGATGATTTTGCTGCTAACAAAACTATCAAACCTTGTATGTAATAAAAAAATAAAGTTCAATCTAAATTCAAATTTAAATAAAGTTTAAATATGAATGACCTTCCATAGTCAATCTCATCAAATGTATATAATTTTTATTAATTTGCCCACTCATAAATTTTACGTAGGGTGTAAAAGTAAATTTTAAGATTCGTAAAATATTCCACCATTCTTTTAGTTTTACGTCGTCAGTAGTTTCTATATTCTTTCTAGAAATATTAGAATTTTAAAGCAGTTTTTTTAGATTCCTAAATTCTTTTGGAATTTCTCACACCAAATTGCAAGAATTATCTTTTTTTTTCTTTTGGCCATTTTGGGCCTGGCATAAGAGACTTGTCTACAGCCAATCAAATATATTATTATACTGTATAATTGGACGATCACAACATCCATGCCCGAGCTCGGGCGCGCTAACCACTGTACCAACGGGGCCGGCAAGAATTATCTTTAAAAACATTGTTTAATTTTAAGTTGTCTCGCTTTTTTAACAGTTTTTTTAACCACTCTTTAAAAATTTTCAGCAATTTTTTTTCTTATCCTAATTGAAGAATTTTCTTCAAAAGTTGAGGACTTTTCCGAATTTTATTTTTTATGTTTAAGAAACTTACATTATTTCTTGTTTTGTCTTATTCAAATTTGCTTGATTTTTTGAGAACTTCTAGAAACTTCCAAGTAATTTTACGTTTTCATTTTTAGAAACGTTATCGAGACTTTTAGAAATATTAAGTAGTTCTATTTTAGATTTTAACTTGATGAAAAAATATTACCAATTCATTTTTTTAAAATAAATTTTGAAATAATTTTAACAATAGTTTCTTCGAAATTATCGGGGGTTCAAGCATGTTCAACAGTTTTTCTTTCCAGTCTTTAAAATTTTCCAGAAATTTTTCTTCTCAACCTAATTATAGAATTTTCTTCAAGAGTTCAGGAATTCACTGTATTTTTTTTAATATTTAGTAATTTCCATCATTTCTAATATATTATCTTATTCAAACTTGCTTGAATTTTTAGGAAGCTTCTAGAAAGTTACAAATAATGTTGTGTCTCCATTTTTACAAACTGTGTCGAGACGAGAAGTATTAAGCCCTTTTTTAGATTTTAATTTGATGAAAAAATGTTACCGATCCCCAAAATTTTAACTTGCAGTCCCTTAAAATAAAGCAAGAAATCCTGGAAAATTTTAAGGGTCTGTATGTAAGTAAATTCTGGAATTTGGTAAACTTCTAAATGAGTTCCAGAATTTATATTTAAATGAATAAAAAAATAAATTTATTAAGAGTTTTTTTGCTTTACTTGCTTTGTCTTATCGAAATTCTCTAGGATTTTTACAAGGATTTTTGGGATTTCAGTAATTTGAAATTTCTTCAAAATTTATAGCAATTTGGTCGTGGGCTCTCATTTTAAGAAAAAATGGTAGATCCTACAAAAAATCTTATCAGGATTAGCCACGATTTTCTTAGAAGGCTCTAGAATTTTAGTGTAATTTAAAGTCCAGATTCCCAGAAAATTTGTCAAAATTTCTAGATTTTTTATGCAGTTATATTTCTAAACTCCTAGAACGTTTACAATTTTTATTCCAGGTTTTTTACTCCAAAATGTAAGAATTCTCTTTGAGGATTCAAAAATTTTACTTATCAAGAATTTATTACTTCAACATTTTCAGGTTTCCTTCAGGAATTCTAGAAACATCCACTAATTTTATGTCTAGGATATCAAGAAATGTTTTGTAGGATGTTAAATTATGAAGCAGTTTTTTTTATAAATTTCTGGAATTTTTCAGTAATTTTACTTATAGAAATATTCGTTAGGTTTTGAAAGGTTTACAATTTTAATTAAAATAGGTCAAGATTATTTGAAGTTGTTTAGGTTAAAGAAAAGCTCTTTCAAATTGCATAATTGTTTAGAGTTTAGTGTTTATTTTTTTTAGAAATATTTCTTTTCAGGCTCTTAGATTTTCCAGGGTTTCTTGCTTTACTTGCTTCTTACTTATCGGAATTTTCTAGTAATTTTTAATCTACATTCCTAGAAATTTCGTCGAGAATTTTAGAACATTCTAGATATCTAAAACTTTTCTGCAGTTCTATTTTTAAATTTTTCTCTTCTTTGATAGTTGTAAAATTTTTCACAATTTTTTCTTTTAGACTTTTACATTTTTCTAGGATTTTGTTCATCTTATTGTATGTAAAATTTAATTGTTTTTTTTAAAGGGTTTTAGACATTTTTAAAAATTTTAATTCTAGATTCATCAAAATTTTTAATATTTTAGAATTTTAATCAATTTTTCCTTTATTTGAAAGTTCTCGTTTTTTTTTACTAATTTTTTTATACAATTTTAGAAAAAATTTGAACTAAAATCCTCGCTTATGTTTTACTGATTGGAGGGTGGATAGAGGCCACCCACCCACCCTACATATACATGATAACTTTAATTACTATTCGTTGATGATTTTGCTGCAAAAAACAATAAAACCCTTTATGTAATAAAAGATAAAACAAAATAAAAATATAAGTTCAAATATAAATGACTTTCTATAGCTAATCTTATCTTATTTTGATTTACAGTCTTCCCATACACGATGCATCAAATTTTTACTAATTTACTCACTGAAAAATTTTGCCTTTTTAATTTCTTTTTATTCAAAAAGTTTTGTAATGAGTTTTATTAGAAACCATGAGACGATAAATAATTAAAGTTTATATGTATATGTGGAGAGGGTGGGTGGCCTCTATCCCACCCTCCAATCAGTAAATCATCATCAAAACTTATTTTAAAAATTTGTTTGAATAAATCTATTAATATTTAATTGGGTTGATTGAGTTACCTGAAGATAATAATAACTTTGATTAAAACACATAGAACATTCCTTCAATATTTTATTTTGATTCAGATACACATTTCGGACACAAAGTGTCCATTATTAATGGTTTTATTGCTAATAAACTTTAGGATTTATCTGAAATTTATATACCAGATAATTATAAAGAATCAAAAATTGTTAAGAATAGCTATTTTGCGTAAACCTCACAGTTTACGAGAAAAACTTAGGGAAAGTAGTATGATGGCCACATCACCATTTTATAGAGATGTTTTGGTGTGCTGAAAAGACGATTTCCTGGGTTGGCATATGGATGTTGTTTAAAAGTATCGACAACACTAAAACTGATAATTGCAACTTCAATTTTTCATAATATTGCTATAATGTGCAACGACGAGGGTGTACCAGGATCACCTGATGACATAAATAGAGAGATACAATTATTAATTATCAATGGAAATATTGATGCCATTAATAATAACAATAATAATATTGGGAATGTCCGGAGACAGTTAATAAATAATTATTTTAACAATTTATAGTTTAATAAAATTTATTTAAATGGAGTAATTGTATTTTTTTTAATTTTATGTCCAAATTTAAACACTCTTTCCTCATTTCGCTTTCCTTTGATATACCAAAGCACTCTGAAACTTTACGCGTGTAAGGAATAAGAAATATAGGTTAAGTATATAGACGCGCCACTGTCAATTGTACGGCATAAAAATACCAAAAATAAAAATTAAAACCCTATAAAAACGTGTGCTCTCTATGTTATTACTCTGTGATCGGTGGTTACTTAATCGGCCGACGGTGCAAACGAAATATTCTGGTTAAAGTTAATCGCGATTAGTTAATCGAAAAATTTAACCAGAGCTGGTGCAAGTGGCCATTAAAATAGTAAATAAAACATTGATTAAGATATTAAAATAAAGGTGCCATAATTAAATACAACATTAGTACTTTTTTCATATTTTTTAATAATTTCTTTTAATAATATACTTTTTTAAGAGTTATTATATCGATGGTAAAGTACTTACAGTATAAAAAAATGTTGCATATAATAACAATCTATGCGGTGGCTTTATAATTTACGGCGAACGAAGAAAGTTTAGTTTAGTGGTAGTAAACTATCGACGCTGAGGGTGCAGGCGTCGCGCCCGAAACTGGCCGAGCGGCGCCGAAGAAACGCGATTTGACAGGTGGTTTCGGGCATAACTACCTTCAAAGAGCTGCAACTCAAACATTCAGTTCTAGAATTCACCTGATACAGGCCGCACACTTCAACCCTCCCAAATCGATAATCGACCTCATAACTTTCAAACAGCCTCTGATTATAAGGCTAAACAGATTTTAGTCGCGTCCTGCATTCACCAGAGCACGCACGTGCGTCTTTCACGCTCGCTCTCTCTGCCCACCCCGTACACTCACATCTTCTCCGTCTCTGTCTTGTCCGGCCCGCGGAAAATTGTTGTTTATTTATCTTTTTTTTTGCCACACGAACTACACGTGATTTTCTCCGGGGGGGCAATGTAGTGATCGAACAATATCGAAGATGAACAACGTCCGAAAACCGAACGAATGCAACGGGCCGATACAGATGAGTGATGTTTCTGTGATAGACAATTGGAAGGACTCGAATAATGGGTATTTAAAGTCCGGTCCGGTGGAGGAGACCGTCGGCCCCCTGCTGGGCACCACTCCCGTCACGACCGTGGTGCAGGTCTCCGGCACCGGTGCCAGAACCATGGTGCTGCCGGGCAGAAACAAGCCCAGCAGGGAGAGGTGCCTGCTGGCCATCGTGCTCGTGCTGACCCTCATCAGCGGCATTACTCTTCTCATGCTGATCGGTAGCAATAAAGAATGCACCAGTAATCAGGGTAAGTTTTTAAAATTATTATCAAAAATCCAATAATTGAAATATTTCACTTAACGATATTAGACAATAACTAATTTAATGTATTTATTTATTTTAAAATCAGATAATTCATTTTAAACGAGCAAAGCAATTTTTCGAGAGTTGTTTTTTTAGAATGTTTTTGCAATATTTCTGGAAATTTACAAAATTCCTTGTATCGTTATATCGAAGTTTATGATTTTCTTATCTAAATATCAAGATTTTTAGTCCATTAACTTGTATTTGATGTTAGGAATCATTTCGTAAAAGAATTTTTTAAAACCGTCCTTGCTATGAAAAGTTATTCTAAAAATACTGAAAAACGATTGAAAATCGAATGTCTATTTTTAGAATTTTTACTTCTCTTCGTTGCTGGTAATTTATTAGTGAAAGAATTTTCGTAATTTCATTATTATTTAAAGAATTTTAGCTAAAATAGTAAAACAAATTTTTGATTTTTATTGTATCAATTTGAATTTGTAAAATTTAGGAAATTTCCAGTAAATTGCGAAGATTTATATGAAAACTTTTTTAGAAAATTTGTTTTTAAAAATTTAGGCTCAGGAAATTTCTAGTAATTTATTCTCCACATTTCAAGATTTTTTCAACTTGTCTTCTAAATCGCAAAGATTTTCTTTGAGGCTCTAGAATTTTTAGAATTTACTTCTAGAAATCTAGATTATTTTCTCGAGGGTTCAGGAAATTTGTAACAATTTATTCTCCAGAGTTCAAGATTTTTTTTTTTAAAGATTTTCCTTGAGACATTCTAGATTTTTTTCCTAAAAGTTTAGAGTTTAGAAAATGGCAAATAACTTCTTCCCCAAATTAAATTTTTATTCAACTTTTCTTATAAATTTTCTTTCTGTCTCTAAATGCTTTTTAATTTTTTTTCTCGTAAATTCAGGTGAATTTCAGTAATTGCTTCTCTAGAATTCAACATTTTGTTTCAACTATAAAATTATTTAGAAAGTTCTAAATTGCGGAATTTTTCTTGGAGGGTCTAGAATTTTTTAGAAAATTTTCCCCTACAAATCTTTTCTTATTTTCGAGAAAGTTTAAGGAATTTTCCGTAATTTCTCTTCCCGATTTCAAGATATTTTTTCAACAGGTCTTCTAAATTTCTAGGAGGCTCTAGAATTTTTTAGAAAATTTTCATTTAGAAATCTAGACTTTTCTCCAATGCTTCAGGAAAATTTCAGAAATATCTCCTCCAGATTTCAAGGTTATCTTCTTATCTTATAAATTGCAAAGATTTTCTTGGAGGCTCTAGAACTTTTTAGAAAATTTGTTTGAAGAAATCTATAGATTTTTCTTGAGGCCCTAGTTTTTTAGAATTTATTTTTCTAAAATCTAGACTTACTTTTTCAAGAATTCAAGAAATTTCTACTAATATCTTCTCTAGTTTTCAAGATTATTCAACTTAGAAAAAATTGTGAATATTTTATTGGAAGCTCTAAAATTTTAATTATTTGTATGGATTACCGCGTACTAACGATCGCAACCATTTTCTTTATCAAAAATTTTACTTCTGACAAGTTTCTTTTATTCAAATTTTGTAATTAAAGTTATTGCAAACCGCGAGGCGATCAGTAATTAAAGATAATATGTATATGCAGGGTGGGTGGGTGGTCTCTAACCCACCCTCCAATCAGTAAAACATAAGCGAGGGTTTTAATTAAAAGTTGTAAAACGTAAGTAAACTTAACATTTTTTGTAAAATTTCATAGATTTATTCAAACAAATTTTGAAATTTAGGAAATTTTGATAAATATGACATAACTTTTCAAACAAAAGTTAAAGAGAATGAAAAACTGAAAAAGTTTCATTGAAATATTTTTTACAATTTTTTGCTTATTGCTAATAAACTATAGGAACTAAATGAAATTTATATAACAAGTAATTGTGAAGAATTCAAAATTGAGCAAATTATTAAGAATAACCTCATGATTTTCGAGAAAAATATAGAGAAAGTATTATGATAGCCACCACACCATTAATTAATTAATCTTGGTTTAAAATTTCTTAGAAACTGCGATATATGTTTTGACATTAAATCTATGAAATTTCCAATCAAGTGATTAATTTACCTTAAATAATCTTTAAATTTTTCGAGATAAATTACTAAAAGTCAATTTAATATTTGTAGTCAAAAAAAAGATTTTTTTTGGTAATGAAAATGAATGAATTTATTAGTGTATACATAAATATTTATTCATATTTACAATGTTCATAAAATACGGATGCCGGTAATAAATTAAATCGCATTGTGTAACCCTTTAATTTATTATAAATCAAACATTCACGCCTTTGTTTATTTTTGAATGCAGTCGCTGATATTAATTATTAAACTACAATACAAAATATGAAATGGCAGCTGTAATAATGCACACAATGTTAAATATTGTATTTATTTTATATATATATACAATATTTACTCTGTTTTTATTAATAATATTATAATTGATAAAAGTTATAAAAAAATATTGATTCATTTTTCATACATACTAATAAGGAGAATTTTAAAATATCGAAATTTATTAAAAAATTAAATCCTAATAAAAATACACTTTATATTTTATTTTATCACAATTAAAAATAATTTGTTTTGATTTTTAATTTACATACTACAGTAAGGACAATTTTAAAACTCTTTTAAAGTCATTTTTAAAGTCATAATAAAAATAAATACGCTTTACACATTATTTTATCACAATAGTTGTTATGGTAAAACAGAGTGTACAGTGTATTAATTTTTAATTAATATGTACGACCAAGTAAACGTAGGAAAGTGAAATTTATTTATTGACATGTTTCAATTATTTTTATTGGACAATTTTTTAACTGTTACTCTTCGCGGAAACTTAAAAAAAAAAACTTTTTAATTGTTTCTATTTTTGTTAATTTTCTATTTCTATTTGGAAAATATTCAACTTTCCCTTTTAATTCAATTGTCTATTTTTAAAAATTTCCTTCTCTTTCTTCTTAAGAATAATTTTTATTTTGTAAAATTTCGATTATTTTTAATCAAATTTTAAAACTTTTTTTTCCCTTAGATTTCAAATTTTCAAATGCTTTTCAAGAAAATAAAAAATCTAGCATTTTTAGAAATATAATCCTGTTTTGAAGCGAATTCTTAAGAATGTTTTTAAGTTTTTCATTTTTTTTTTCTTGGTTAAATCATAAATGTTTTGATCCTTATTTTAACTCAAATCAAAAGTACTTTCGTACCAAAATAAAATTATTTTTTTTAATGTTAAGGTTCTTAAGTTAATTTTCAAGTGTTCAATTGCTTTTTCATGGTAAATACAATTGTTTTTTTGCATTCGTTTTTAATATTTCGACTATTTTTCTAAGAGATATTTTCCAAATGGATTGAATTTTTTTTAACTATTTAAAAACTTAAAATATTAATAATTGTTTTACTATTATTCCTTTAGGAAGTTATTTATTTAAAAATTAGAACTACTTTTAAGCACACATTAAACTAATTTGCCTTAAAAATGACACTTTTTGTTTTTTTTTGTATCATTTTAATTGATATAAATTTTAACAGCTTTGAGTAAATTATTTTAATTTTGATTTTGTATAACAATTTTTAAACAAATTTTAGTTCCTTTCATCTTATATATTTTAAACAAGACATTTTAAAACATTTTTTGGCTGTGATTTTTTTAGAAAACTTTCATTGGTTTTTGGCAAATTTTCATCTGCTTTTGTAAACTTTTCCATCTTTTTTAAATCAAATCATTAAATCAAATCATCTTTATTGGTGCTATGAAAAAAATACAAATATTTGGCTGTAGATTATTAAATTACTTATAATAATACTGTATGTAAAATAATACAGATACTACGTTTGTGGAAATTGAGTCGGATTTAGTAGCCTTCATTTGTTTTTTGAAATACTTAAATATATCCTTTAGTACATAAGGCTCTAATGCTATTAACAGTTGTTTTAGTTCACGCTTGCATTGATTAAGATTAACTAATTATTGTATTTGTTCTAAGCTCTCAAAAATACCAATTCTTTTTCAAAAATTATTTCTTAGCAAAATTGAATTCCTTTTTTAGTCAAGATTAATTAACTGTTTATGCATTATTAAATATCGTAATTGTTTTTTCAATTATTATTTTTTGCGTAAAACTATTTCTAATTTTGATTCTAATTTTCGTTTTCTCATTTCTTTTTCTAAAATTTCAAATTTTCAAGTTCTATTCTGTGAATTTATATTATTCAGATTTTAATTATTTAGTAGATTGGAATTCTGTTATTTTGCTTGAGGGAAAGTCATTTACTTTTAAATAACTTTTAATTCTTTCCATTTCAAAAATTTTTAACAGTTTGATCTTAGAGAAAAAAGTTATAAATTGTACAATTTTTTTTTTCAACTGTTTTTGAAAACTTTTCCACCCATTTTTTAGATTTATTAATTGTGTTTGTCTAAGCTTTCAAAAATACCAACTCTCTTTCAAAAAATGTTTCTTAGCAAAATTAAATTCCTTTTTTTGGTTACGATTAATTAACTGTTTATGCATTTTTAAATTTTTAATTGTTTATTCATAGCAAATATTTTAATTATTTTTTCAATCGTTAATTCCTGTAGGACTTTTCTAAAGTAAAATTATTTTTAATTTTGATTCTAATTTTCGTTTTCTTATTTCTCTTTCGAAAATTTCAAATTTTCAAGTTATTTCCTGTGAATTTGTATATTCATACATTCATTAGATTCATATACTTTTAAATAACTTTTAATTGTTTTTATTTGATAAATTTGTTTGATCTTCATTTGATAAATTTTGAAGACATTTTTTATTTGGAGAAAAAAGTTATTAATTGTTCAATATTTAGAAAATATTCTTTTGTTTTTGGCAAATATTCAACTGTTTTTGAAAACTTTTCTACCATTTTTTAGATTTATTAATTGTATTTGATGCAAGCTTTTAAAAATATCAACTCTTTCAAAAATTGTTTCTTAGCAAAATTAAATTCCTTTTTTTAGTTAAGATTATTTAATTGTTTATGCAATTTTAAGTTTTTAATAGCAAGTATTTTAATTTTTCTTTCAATCGTTATTCCTGGTAGGAATTTTCTAAGTAAGATTATTTCTAATATTGATTATAATTTTCGTTGTCTCATTTCTTGTTCTAAAATTTCAAATTTTTAATTTTTTTTCGGTGAATGCATATTTTTAAATATTTAGCGGATTAGATTTCTTTGTTTTTCCCTTTAGAGAAATGCATCTACTTTCAAATAACTTTTTATTCTTTTATTTGATAAATTTGTTTGATCTTGGAGAAAAAAGTTAATAATTCTTCAAAAAAGGTAAATGAAAATAATGTTTAAGTTTTAATACCACTATTTATTGTATAATATACACAAACAAAGTTTACAGTATATTATCAATTTTGACACAACTATAGTTTCGACCTTTGCAGGTCATTATCAAACTCAAAAATTATTTTCATTTACTTTTTTTAAATCCATCTAAAAACCATCATTTTCAGCAATTCATTAGTGGCGAATTTCGAGAATAGAAAAATCTTTCTACTACAGTGCTGCCCTGAAGAAGTTTGAATAAATCAAACGAAACGTTGGTCCAAGAGTTTGAAACTTTTTCCTGCGCATGACCATTCAAATATTTGGTATTAAATTTCAAGGAAGCAAAAAAGTTGCTAAAAAAATACATATTTCTAAAAGAAAATATAAAAATTTATAAAAAAGGTACTGAATAAAATAATGTAGAAGCTTTATAATACATTGATTCAAAGTCTGTAGACACAGAAAACAATTTTCACTATTTTTTTTTAAATTTTGAATTGTTTTCCAGTTTCTTTTCTTTAATTGTTAGGCCATTTAAATAAATAACAGATAACATATCAATTGTCAAAGATACAAGAAATTTGTAAAAAAATGGTTGGATGGTTTTTGATTTTTCAAAACAATGTCAAAAACTATTAAAAAAACATTCTTTAAAAATCAATATCTCTTAAAAATAAACAAAACATTTAAAAGTTTATGCATATGAAAATTATAATTCTCATGCATACACAGCACAAATATATTACTTGTAGCACTTGAAATTTCTTTAAAGCAGTAATTGAAAATTTGATGAATTTCGTAGTCATTTAAAAATACAATCGGAAAAATAATATAATTGACAGATGTCGAAAATAAAGAAAAACGTATTTGTAAATAAAAATAATTAATCGTTTGTCTAAAAAACAATCGATACTTAAAAATAGTAGAAATTTGTTACAATAATACATAAGAAAGTTCTCGAAGAAAATAATTTCAAAAACAACAGGATATTGTATAAAGAACATATAGAAGACAATTGATAATTGTCAGAAAGAATCTCTCATAGAAACATATAAAAATAATTGAGATAAGTAAGTGTGTTAGTTTAATGTATATCATGAATTACCATGTATAGTGGTCGGAACTTCTTTCTTATAATCTTATTATTATAATTACACAATTAGGAATTCTTAGAAATGGTAGATTATATTAGATTAGATTCGATGGAGTCATTTGGCAATATACAGTCTTGCTGCACCGCGATATAATTATATTTTTTGTACTGATACCATACCACCACTACTTTCTGAGGTATTCAATTTCCTTGGTAAGGTCCATTAACTACCTACGAGGCCATGTCAAGATTCGTTCTGTGATTGTGGCTTTAGCTCCGTTTGGGGCTAGTCTACAACTGCCTCATAAGCACAACCAGCAGCTAAAAAGTGTAATGGGTCGAAACTGTGAAATCTGCCTTTAAGATCTAAGCTTTAAATTTCAAAGCAATTAATTATATTTATGGATGTATTTTTGTGATAGGTCTTGTAAAGTAAATAAATGTGCTCGACTGTTTCCTTTACCAATCAATCCACACAGTTTTCAAATGGTGTTGTATACTTCACATATCTTGTGAACTGGCAAATATCCTATATAGAGATCCGTGGTCAGTTTTATCTCTCTTTTAGTAAGCCGCAAGAGTTCTTTAGCTCTGCTTATCAAGAGTTTAATAAACATTTTGGATTGCCTTTGATCTGATGTGTTGATTCAGTGCCCTGTTTTGCACTTTTTTCCCACTCTTGGATCATACTCTTCTTAAGTGTTTTTGATAGTCTACATGTAGGCTTTTGTTTGATCTTGGGAGTAGTTGTTTACTTTGTTGATAAAAGTGTGATATCAACAAAGTAAGCTTTTTTGTTTACAATTATAATGATTTAAAAATTGTAAATGCATTTCCCTTTGTAATCCTGCTATATTGCTACGTACATCAACATCCTACCAATGTAGTGTCTGTATAATACATCGTTTTGATCATGAAAATAATTGGTGCAGGATAATATAAATATATAAATTGCAGTATTTTCGAAAATATATAGACTAGCACTTTCATAGATTAAATTGAAGTAATTGCGAAGTTTGAGTGTGCAAAACCTCATCAATCCAAGAAAATTAAATAGACTTTAATCAAATTCCCTCCTGAAATCTCACTATTCATTCACTTTCACCGCGCAACTTTCTTTATTAAAACGAAAAAAAATAACTTTTCTACATAAAACGCCGGCATGCAGTGCGGTCCGTGTTTTTTTTATTTATTTTAATGAGATAGCAGGCCTTGAATTCCGCACCCCATTTACCGTTCCGACCCAAAGAGACAAGGTTAATGTTGAAAACAAACTTTTCGCGCTGATTGAAGTGAAGTCTCCCTTGTGAAATTGCACACGCGGGACAATAAAAAAAAAGGGCGTACGTACACCGGAATCACCCAACATTCGACTAGTTCCACGTCTCGAATGCGAAGGTGAATTACCATATCGAGCAGCAAATCGAAGCAGGGGTCCATAAAGTGTAAATGCACGCGAACGAGCTAACGCGGAAAATCGAAATTGGCAAATGTGCACGAGTTTATAACCACTCACTCCGGATAGGCGAGGGTGGGTAATTCGTTCCTGTCCCAAGTAGTTACCCGGTTCATATCTACCGAATAAATTATTAATTTCGAGCCTGATGCGCTACTAACTATCCCCCCAAAACTTGATTGACTCGGATTTTGGAAGGGCGATCAATTTAATCGCTGATTAATAAAACGCATTCCGTCAGATGTGTTCGTTTCCCTTTAATGCTATATATCAGTTTTTTGGGGGGTGCTTTATTCGTCGGATCAATACAATATACATGCCGCCGGGGTGGACTATTCTTCGGATGAAATATGGTGATATTTTTATTACTTGTAGCAACAAGTTCAATGGATCGCTTCACTACCAGGATAAGTTCATTTTGGCCGTGATCTATGCTCCTGCATGATACGTGGAAAATTATTTGAAAAGTTTTATTACTTCTGTTCTCTTTTAAAAATATTATTTATACCCCTATTTATCATAGGGATTTATTTTTATGATACTCGTTTTTAATGTATGTATTCTTATTGTAATAAATAACAATTTATTTTAATGTTGAGTTAAGTAAATTTTTGTCAATAAATAAAGAAAATAAACTAAAAGAAATATTTAAATTGCATCGATATTTTTAATTGCATTAATTGATTAGAAAAATACGAAAACTTTTATTACATCAAGTAAGCCTTGGTTTATGTTTTCATAATTGAATGCTGTGGTTGATTAATCATCAAATATTTGCAAATAATACAGCAAGATTTTTACCGAGGGATTTTCATCACAAACACACTCTAAAATTTAATTTCAATTATAATTAAATCCCTCGCTTTTAATTACTGCAGAAAACATTAATACTTCTCTCACAATTGTTTTTTGATATATTTTACTAAAAAAAACATTAATTAAATTAATTGTAATGTGCTGTCTGTAGGTGTAATTATTTCGAAACTCAGTGGTGAAAAATTCGTTTAGAATCAAGAAAAATACAATTAAATAATCTGAGATTTGTGATAATTTTTTTAGTAATAGAAAAAAATAAGAAACAAATATAGAAATATTCTGTTTACATGTGTAATTATCTTAGAATTTGATGGGGAATTTTTTCAAAAATTTGAATAAAGAAGCATTATTGTCTTGAATAAATTTGGAAAAATTAAAACAATGTTTTAGGTCAAATTATTTCCACATGTGACAGCGAAATACTCTAATGTTATATAGAAACATAATTAATAATAATTTTAAATACTAAAAATATATAAGTCCTTAACTAACGCACTTACTATGTTTTAACCACTAAAAATTATGTAATATATATACATATATTACAAAAACCCACGACTTAAGTTTCGACGGTTTAATGTCATTATCAAGTGAAGCAAATTAATGAAGGAGTTCTATTTATACTAATGTGTAGTGGTTTGGGGGTAATTATTGTCGGGTAGGTAAAAGAAGGGGATTACGCATCGTTAACGGATTATAGGTTTTTGAAAAGTGGCGTGTACATTAAATCTGTTTGCTCTTTAAGCAGACTAACGTGAGGATTATTACTTTCTTTGAAAATTTCGGCAAATTCGAGGAGATTAAGCTTTGTACCTTTGGTACAGTTATGTAAAATTTTTAGATTTTGGATTTTGGGAAATTCATGTTTACATTCTAAAGAATGGTTTGAAAAAGTGCTACTGTTTTGATTTAACCTATACGCTCTGAAATGTTCGGAAAATCTAGTTTCGAAGCTGGGACCTGTTTGACCTATATAAGTAGAGTTGCATTCGGGACACGAAATTTTATAAACACCTGATTTTTTTAGAGGACTGATTTTATCTTTTGCGTTAAATAATATATTGGACAATTTACCGCTGGCTCTAAATGCAATTTGATGATTATGTTTTTGAAAGATGTGAGCTATTTTCTCGGTAGTTTTACCGTGATAGGTGAGTGTAATTAATGATTGTATATTGGAGTCTGGAATTTTTGGATAGATATGGGTTCTTGTGTTTTGGTATCGCTTTTTATTGATTAGATTTTGAATTAGGCTAATCGGGTATCCATTGTTTTATGCAATCTTTAAAATTTTCTTCAGTTCTAGGTCTTGATTTTTGTGGGATAGCGGAATCGAAAATGCTCGATGAATCATTGAGTGGTAGTTGAATTTATATTGGTAGGTTTTCGGTAAATGTTAAATTCAATTTAGTTATCATCAATGTAAGGTCTAAAAAGTTAATCTTGTTGTTCTGTTCGCTTTCAAGTGTGAATTAGTAAGTGCGTTAGTTAAGTGTTTATCATGAATTACCACGTAGTAACGGTCACCACAATCCTTATGATTAAATCAGCTTGTACAGCACAACAGACCAAACTTTATAACAAATTAATGAAGAAGTATAGATCCACATCTCAGGACATATGGTTCAATTCCCAATGTTTACGACATCACGTAGTCCCAAGATATGTGAACATTAAAACTCGTTCCATCACATCAGCAGCGAAATCAGCCATCCAAGCAATAAGATCGGAAAGTAGAAGCTTGCATCGTAGAAGAGACGTCATTCAACACTACCTCAAGGTTGTGCACGCAGAACTTTCATATAAACTTCATCCCGTTGAGTTCAGTGTACTCGATGATTTCGTCAGAGAAAATGTGAGTAAAACCATACATAAAAAATTTTTAACCCAAAAGAAAAAATTAGATAAACTCCAAAAACAAAAATTTGAATCTTTACCAGCATCTTTAAATCGTCCCGAGTCTCCAATCACAGTTTCAAATTTCATTAACCTATCCAAAACTACCTTTACTGCGACAGAACAAGTTCTCTTATCCAAAAACCCTAATTACAGCCCCTACATAAAAAACAAATCCGAAAAAATAACCACGGTAGTAGAGTCAGAAATTGCTTTGAAAAAGATACAGGAACCGCTTATTCTAAGAGCACAAATTTCAAACATTGTAAAAGTTCAACCAAATCAATCATCTTCAGATTTACATACTATTAAATCTATCAAGTCCAAAGCTTCACTTAATTCCCTAACCATCACAAAAGCCGATAAATCAAATTCAATTGTTATTCTGGATACGGATCAATATAAGGAAAAAATCAATGCATTTATAAATCAAGAAAATTCAGTTCGTCTTAAAAAAGATCCAACCACCTCATTTCAAACTCAAATTAGAAATCTGCTTAAACACACATCAGTAATTTTTTCTAGTTTCGAAAAATTTCAGATAATTAATCAAAATCCACTTGCTCTGAGATTGTATGGCTTAATAAAAACCCATAAACCAGACCTCCCTATCAGACCCGTAGTTTCATATGTTAATTGTCCAGCACGAAATCTAGCAATAAAATTAAATAACATCTTTAAAAAGTATACAAAATTTTCCTCTAAATTTTCAATTAAAAACTCTCTGGAACTAACTCAAAATCTAAAGTCAATAGTCACCCCGCAAGGGTCAAAACTGGTATCGTTTGATGTAACAAATATGTTCTCAAATATACCAACAAACGAATGCCCTAAAATTATTAGAAACATATTCGACAAACTTGATATAGACATTATAACCAAATCAGAATTATATGAGGCATTCGAAGTATGTTTAAACCAAAATTATTTACAATTTGATAACCAGTTCTTTCAACAAACAACAGGTCTGGCAATGGGTTCCCCATTAAGTCCTCTTTTGACAGATTTATTCATGTCACATATAGAAGATAAAATTTTTAACCTATCATTCACAAAACAACACATCTCATTTTGGTATAGATATGTGGATGATATAATTGCATGTTTCAATGGTACTTCCCGCCAATTAGATCAATTTTTAAATTCAATTAACAATATACATCCAAAAATTAAATTCACACTTGAAAGCGAACAGAACAACAAGATTAACTTTTTTGACCTTACATTGATCCACAGTGATAACAAAATTGAATTTAACATTTACCGAAAACCTACCAATATAAATTCAACTATCCCGTATAATTCTAACCACCCTCTGTCACATAAACTAGCCGCATACCACTCAATGATTCATCGAGCATTTTCGATTCCGCTATCCCCCAAAAATCAAGACCTTGAACTGAAGAAAATTTTAAAGATTGCACAAAACAATGGATACTCGTTTAGCCTAATTCAAAATCTAATCAATAAAAAGCGATACCAAAACACAAGAACCCATATCTATCAAAAAATCCCAGGCTCCAATACACAATCATTCATTACACTCACCTATCACGGTAAAACTACCGAGAAAATTGCTCACATCTTTCAAAAACATAATCAAGCCCCCTAAAAAAATCAGGTGTTTATAAAATTTCGTGTCCCGAATGCAACTCTACTTATATAGGTCAAACAGGTCGCAGCTTCGAAACTAGATTTTCCGAACATTTCATTTCACTTTTTCAAACCATTCTTTAGAATGTAAACATGAATTTCCTAAAATCCAAAATCTAAAAATTTTACATCACTGTACCAAAGGTATAAAGCTTAATGTCCTCGAATCTGCCGAAATTTTCAAAGAAAGTAATAATCGTCACGTTAATCTGCTTAACGAGCAAACAGATTTAATGTACACGCCACTTTTCAAAAACCTATAATCCGTTAACGATGCGTAATCCCCTTCTTTTACCTACCCGACAATAATTACCCCCAAACCACTACACATTAGTATAAATAGAACTCCTTCATTAATTTGCTTCACTTGATAATGACATTAAACCGTCGAAACTTAAGTCGTGGGTTTTTGTAATATATGTATATATATATATATATATATATATATATATATATATATATATATATATATCATTTTTAGTGGTTAAAACATAGTAAGTGCGTTAGTTAAGTGTTTATCATGAATTACCACGTAGTAACGGTCACCACAATCCTTATGATATATAAGTCCTTTACGTTGTAGATGATTGATTTAAATTATTGACTAAATTATTATTAGAAAATATGATGTTTGTAGAAATTAATTTTGTATCTTTTTAAAAATAAAATTTATCTGAAAATAAAGTATGTAATTACAAATATTGCAAAAAACATTGATTAAAGAAGTCGTAGAGTATAGTGAATGTGATGCATCATTCCACCCTAGATGTTTTACTAAGGGAAAGAAGGACTCACAGCCTAATCAAGTATGCACAATTAAAGGTAACTCCAACACAGCACATAAACAAAAATTATGAAGCAAGGAACTTGCGTTCATCATTATAGAATACTTCACATTACTCAACCCAAAACTTATACAAAATGTTGAATCTCAGCAAGATCGTAGAAGAAACTATCAAACTACTTCAAAATAATAACCATGATCTGATCTTAAACAATAAGTAATTTTTGGATAGGTTAACATATCTCGAAAATACGTCTACCAAAATTAGTCGATAATGGAAATTAAGGAATTGCATATTTAATAGTCAATTATAACAACACAAAGTAAGATGGAGCGAGCCTTCCAAAAAGAAATAGGTCGACATCTGAAATCGAAAACAAACGTACACAATAAGAAGAACCAAACCAATGTAAATAAAAATATAATAACCGTTCCACAACCAAAAAAACGCGATAAATGGAGTAATGGAAAACAAAATTAAGCAAATGAAAAAGAAGTCTGGAAGAAGGTCCAAGGAATGGGCGAAAGAAGACAACGAAACTCAATATTGGGAACTAGAAAACACGAAGGTTTAACAGAATTAACGGTAGCAGCACGGACAGTTTGGTATTTGAAATAAAACATCACAGTTATGAGGGTTTCATATTTATTGTTGAACACTGCAATATGTTTCAACACACAGTATTAATCTGCTGATGAAGTCACTGTGTGGCAAAACATGTTGCAGTGTTAAACAATAACTGTGTTCTATTATTCCAATGTGCTATGAAGTTTCATCATGTATCTGCCTCGTCAATTCAATTGTTTAGTATTTCTTGGGCAAAGCCAATATAACTACAATCGAATCAGAGGTTAAAAACTATATAAATCAATACATTTGGTTCAAATACGAAATGAAATCGAAAATCAAGATAGGAGTGGAGGAAAAATACGAGCAGAAAATGAAATGCAGAATCATGGTCCAGTAATATAAATATACAACCTTATTAGTTTTTTTTAGCGAATAGAGTAAAAATAAAGTAAGCAAGTATAACAAATTCCGCAGAAACAGAACAAGAAATAATATCATACATTTGAACGTTCAATTAATAATTCAAAACATAAAATTCAAGCCTTGTGAAATTTTCGAAACAATTGTTTAATTCTTGAAATTACAGGAACATTGGCAGAATCACAACTGTCTCTAAATTAACAAAATGGCCATCAAATTATGAGGTTTACGCAAAATGGTTATTCTTAATAATTTGCTCAATTTTGAATTCTTTACAATTACCTGTTATATAAATTTCATGTAACTCCTATAGTTTTATGCCAATAAGCAAAAAATGTGTAAAGAAAACTTGTTCAGTTTCTCGTTCCCTTTAACCTTTGTTTGAAAAGTTATGTAATATTTTTCAAATTCTATATAGGGGAATTAAAAAAGATGTAGAACCCATCAATAAGTAGTAATTCAAGTTATTATGTATATGTAGGGTGGTTGGGTGGCCTCTAACACACCCTCCAATCAGTAAAACATAATCGAGGGTTTTAATTAAAAGTAGTATAACGTAAATAAACATAACATAACTTTTAATTATTTTTTATTAATTGATACAAATAACTAATAAACTATAAATAAAATATATAATACAAACGAAATGGCAGATTTAAGAACTCCGAAGATTTCATTTAATGCAAGTCGAAGCGATTACAATAAAGCGAACATTTTTTCCATAAATAATAATGGCGGCCGACATTTGTGCAACTTGTTTACTGGTTGCTAAGTAACGCTTTCATTAGTGCACTGCGGGTAAAATATGTTTTCATTAATTGAATTATTGAAATGACATTAAAATATTACTCTTAAGAATATATTCTTTGAAATCCTTTACGATCGAAGATAAAATTTTGTAAGGCACACGTGTAAAAAGTTTCTTTATTGCACTTCTGGCTTTAAAAAAACTCGCTCGTTCCTCGCTCGTGTTTTTAAACGCCAGTTCGTGCAATAAAGCATCACTTTTTACACTTGTACCTTAAATAAATATTTATTTATATTAGTTATTTGTATCAATTAATAAAAAAATAAGTTTTTCGTTGAAATTTTGTGCTATAATTTATTCATCTGTCAGATTTGACAGTTCTGTGCAATAAAAACGGTTTGACATTACCGTGCAATAAAAACGTAAAAAAGCAGTAGTGCTTTAAAAAGCCACTTTTACAATGAAAAATGATGCAAAAAGCGTCTTCTTTCTGTACGATCGTAGATAAATATATTTAAATAGAGTTTTTTGTATTTATTATTTATTTATTATTTGCTTTGTTTCTCTTCTAAAAATTAATCTAAAATACATACTATTATAAATATTATTACTGTAATTTTAATTGAAGAGACCCGGGCGGAGTTCATTTCTTCGAAATGTTCTTCCACTCTGACCCATTCAGCCTATTCTCGCGAAGAATCCATCGTTGATGTTCTTCCGGCGGCTATTATTCATATATTTTACAAATTAAGAAAATATTTAATATACTGTACCTTTTATAGTTTTCCGCTGATGATGGATCCGAAACTATTTCGGAAATTAAAATTTTAAATACTGGAACGTAGAATTTTTATATGTAATCACTTTAATAGATTTATTCAATTTTTTTAAAATAATTTTTGATAATGTTTTACTGATTTTAGGGTGGGATAGAGGTCACCCACCCACCCTACCTATATATATAAACTTTAATTCCTTGTCGTCTTGCTGTATCCAATGAAATAAATTTGAAAACTTTTTGAATAAAAAAGAAATACAAAAGGTTAAAATTTTGAAGAGTAAGTAGATTTATAAAAATTTTATGCAAAATGGGTGGGCAGACTTTAAATCTAAATTAGATAAGATTACCTATAGAAAATCATTTATATTTTAACTTATTATAATTTTGTTATATTTTTTATTAAATAAAGGGTTTGATTGTTTTTTGCAGGAAAATCATCAAAGATTATCAATTAAAGTTATCATGTATATGTAGGGTGGGTGGGTGGCCTCTATCCCACTTTGCAAACAGTAAAACATAATCGAGAGTTTTAGTTAGAAGTTATAAAATGTAAACAAACACAAAATATTTGCATTTTTTAATTAACGTATTCATGCAAATATTTTTAAATATTTTTACTTTCCCTATATAGTATCTATAGGGGAAGTATAGAGGCCACCCACTCACCCTAAATATACATGATAAACTCAAATATTAATCGTTGATGATTTTGCTGCAAAAAACAATAAAATCTTATATCTAATAAAAAATAAAGCATAATCCAAATTTACGTTTAAATATAAATGTCTTTATATAGCTAATACTATCTATTTTAGAAGACTGTTTACCTGTTTGAATATTAGGTGGAGAGTAACACTTGTTCCATAATGTTAAAACATTATGGAACAAAACAAGTGTTACTTTCCACTTAATATTAATATCTGTTTCCATCAAGAGTGTAGCGCAACAAGTATTAACTTTTTTACTTTTGAATTTTTTTTAATTCAAAAAGTTCTGTAAAATTTATTTAGTCCAAACCGCGAGACGATCAGTAATTGAAATTTATATTTATGTAGGGTGGGTGGGTGGCCTCTATCCCACCTTCCAATCAGTAAAACATCATCAAAAATTATTTGAAAAATTTGTATAAATAAATCTCAAAAAATGCAATTATTTAGTGTTTATTTATATTTTACAACCTTTTGTTACAATTCTCGCTTATGTTTTGCTTATTGGAGGGTGAAATAGAGGACACCCACCCACCCTACATATATATGATAACTTTAATTTCTAACCGTTTATGATTTTGCTTTATGTAATAAAAAAGGAAACAAAATCAAAATGTAATTTTAAATATAATTAACTTTCTATAGCAAATCTTATCTAACTTATATTTAATGTGTGCCCACTCATCATTCATCATATTTTACCAATTTACTCACTCAAAAATGATTCCATTTTAATTTCATTTTTAATCAAAAAGACTTGATAATGACTTGAAAGAGTCGAAACTATAGTCGTAGATAATTAATTAATGTTGTAAAAATTATTAATATACAGTGGTAAAAAAACATAGAAAATAGTGTTTTATTTCATCCTATATTTGAATAATTTTGTAGTTATTTACGTTTTACAACATTTAATTAAAACCCTCGCTTATGTTTTACTGATTGGAGGGTGGGTTAGTGGTCACCCACCCACCCTACATATACATAATAATTAAGGACTGATTTACATGATTTAAATAATTATTAATAAATTTAATCTTCTACAACGAACTAAAGGATTTTAATACATTTTATTATTAAATAATTATTAGTGGTAAACTTTATTTATCTTCTCAGAAATTAAAAAATATAGTTTCACTTCTAGTTCCAACAACCCTCTATTATACACACTACAGTTTCTTCTACATATTCTTCTACAGAGGTCAATGATGGTTATATGTATCTTTAAAAACTTATTTTTCTTAATTTAATATCTCTTTGCATCAAATTTTCCAGTCATTTGTTTCCAAATTGGACATCCACATAATTTCATACTGCCTATAAAATCCTCCCAACTGAATAGGTTTCAGAATATTATTTTTACAATCGGATTGATGATAAACCATCCACAAAGTACTGCTTGCGCAGTGATGAATTTCTATTCCACCAGTATCTTATTGATGTAAATCATCTAGAAAATACTGCTCGCGTAGTACTCTTAATATGCAGGCTTACATCACTGCGCAAGCAGTATTTTGTAGATAATTTAAGTCAATATATATTCTTAACCACAAACATTCACAACTGCGCAAGCAGTATTTTGTTGATGTACATGATTTATATAACTCTTGGTTAACTTATTTTATCTTCTCAAAAATTTAAAAATTTTGTTTTATCTCTAGATTTTAAATCAGAAAATATCTAGATAATTTTAGTTCCAATAACCCTCTTTTATATACACTACAGTTGCTTGTACAAATATCGGTGATGGTTATATGTATTTTTAAAAGCTTTTCTATTTTAGAAAAAACACAAAAATATTTCGTAAAATCTACAACAAATGAGTCTTATTAAGACTACAACTTAACGTACATTCAATCATTTTTAGTTCATTTTACAGAAAGAAATACGTTAAAACTAGTGTTGCTTTGATAGCCTTGCTATTTTGTAACACGCAAATTACTTATGTATCATTCAATGTCTGTCGAATTATTAGCTAGAGAAGTAGTTGTTTCAAAAGTGATTTGTTTCTTGTAGTCTTAATAAGACTCATTTGTTGTAGATTTTACGAAATATTTTAGTATTTTTTCTAATTATTAGTGAATTTTCTACAACGTAAGGACTTATATATTTTATTATTATCTATTTTAGTTTAATATTTCTTTGCGTCAAATTTTCTATCTTTCTTTTTTTCCAAAATTGGAAACCCACATAAATCCATAAATACCTATACAATCCTCCTAACGGAATAACTTTATGAATATTGTTTTTACAATCCCATTGATGATAAACCATCCACAAAATACTGCTTGCGCAGTGATGAATTTCTACTCCACCAGTATCTTATTGATCTAAATCATCTAGAAAATACTGCTCGCGCAGTACTTCTTATATGTAGGCTTATATCACTGCGCAAGCAGTATTTTGTAGATAATTTAAGTTAATTCCTAACCACAAACATCCACAACTGCGCAAGCAGTATTTTGTCGATGTACATGATTTACATAACTCTTGGTTAACTTATTTTATCTTCTCAAAAATTTATAAATTTTGGTTTAACTCGTAGATTTTAAATCAGCAAATATGTATCTAGGTAATTTTAGTTACAATAACCCTCTTTTATACACACTACAGTTTTTTGTACAGATATCGGTGATGGTATTTTTAAAAGCTTATCTTCTTTAGTTTAATATTTATTTGCGTCAAATTTTCTTTCTTTCTTTTTTTCCAAAATTGGAAATCCACATAATTCCATACCTACCTATACAATCCTCCTAACGGGATAACTTTTTGAATATTATTTTTACAATCGCATTGATATTAAACCAGTGTAGTGATTAATTTCTAGTCTACAAGTATCTTATTGATGTAAATCATCGAGAAATATTAAAAAAAAAATTGTAATTAATTTCATTGGATACAACGAGGCGATACGGAATTAAAGTTTATATGTATATGTATATCCCACCCAGATATATTCAAAAATTATTTGAAATTGTTTGAATATATCTATTAAATTTAGCAAAAATGTTACGAAATTTACGTTTTAGAACTTTTAATTCTCTGGCTTATGTTTCACTGATTGGATGGTGGGTTAAAAGAAACCCACCCACCCTACATATACATATAAATTTAGAATTTAGAATTTAAAATTGAGCAAATTATTGAGAATATCCTCATAGTTTTCGAGAAAAATATAGGGAAATTATTATGTTGGCCACATCAACATTTTATATATTTTTTTTACGCCCATTAAGAACGAATGAAATACTGAAACAAATTTCTTAACGAAAATTCTAACAATTTGGAGGAGAACAAAAATTACTGAAAAGGTTCAGAATAATCGAAGTGAACTCTTAAAAAGGGAAAATTGAATTTTAGGAAAATTCTATAAAATCGGAAAAAAATTGCTAGAAAATTTCAGAGAAATTATTAAAAAATAAAACTTAGAACAGAACAGAAAGTTGACAAAATTTAAAAGTAAAATTACTAGAAATTTAGAGAAATACTGATTTTAGTAAACATTTTAAGAGTTTGGAAAAGATTAGAAATTCTTTTTTTATCGAAAAATTCGTAAAATTTGAAAGAGAAGTTACTAGAAATTTAGAGGAATATTAATTTTAGTAAAAATTTTAACAGAATAGAAATTCTTTTTTGTTCGGAATTTCTGTTCTCTTCCAAACTTTTAAAATGTTCACTAAAATCAATACTTCTCCAAATTTCTGGCAACTTTACTTGCAAATTTTGAGAACAATTTAATTTCCAACAATTTGAGTTTAAACAATCGCCATTTTGTTTCCAAGCAAAAAACTTCAATTGTTTCAACGGAATATTAAAAACATATTCATTGCAAATGGATTGTGTGTTTTTTGAAGACTATTTAAGTGAAGATGTTAATTTTACGATGTTTTAAACCACCGAAAGCAATTTGATTTCCAACAATTTGACTTTCAACAATCGCCATTTTGTTTCCAAGCAAAAAACTTCAATTGTTTCACCGGAATATTAAACACGTATTCATTTCGGATGGATCGTGTCGGTTTTGAAGATTATTTAACTGAAGATGTTATTTTTTTTTGTTCTTTTCATTTAATTTTTCAGCAATGTTTCAAAATGCTACGAAAAAGTGCTGCTTTCGTCATTTTTTTTGTAAGTGACCAACGTCTTTTATCGTTTGTCAATTGTCGTTTTAATTTTGTGTTTTTAACACGATAAACTCTTTCATTGATACAAACATAAATTACTTTATTTATTTATTGATTTAGTTTATTAATTTATCGTACTTATTTGTTTATTTAATTAGCTCATTTAAGTGATTTTATCAATTGCTTATTGCTTTTTGAAAAAGAAAAAAACGTTCGTTGACAAACACGTTTTCAATTGTTTTCTATAGAGACATTTTCTGAATAATAATTTTCAATTGTTTTCGCTAATATTCAACTGATTTTATTCATTTTCAATTCAATTTTTTTAAACAAATTTAATGCAGCTGTGATAAAATATTTTTTTAATTTTAACAAATGTAATTTTTTATTTTTATTTTCTGATAAATTTTTACTTTAGAAAAGCTTTCCTATTTTTTTCTAATTTTCAATTGGTTTTCGTCCGTCGAGATTTAATTGATCGTCCGTTGTTTTTAGAGATTGTCAATTGTTTCTATTCTACAAATTTCTAATACATTTTTTAGTATATTTAACTATTTTTATCATTTTTCAATTGGCTTCGTTCGTGGAGCTTTAATTGATCGTAAATTGCTTTTAGGGACTGCCAATTGATTTTTAAGGGCCAATGTTTTTCTTCCTATCGTTCTTTTGATTATGTTAATTCCCAATTATTTTAAAACAAATTTAAACTCATTTTCTTACAGTTTTTAAATTTATTTTAATTTTATTTTATAACTTTCAATTGTTTTCGTTTGTAATTTATGTCCACCTTCTTTGATTGTTTTTTCTTTACAAACATTCCAACCATTTTTTTTACCATAAATAATTATTTGTGATTCTGTAATGATTCTGTAACATTCAAATGTTGTAGTGTTTTTAACGTTTTTAATTATCTTGAAAAGTTTCAATTATTATATCACTTTTTTTTTTTCAATTTAAGCTGTTTTTTTTTTTGATAATTTTCAATTGTTTCCCTTCGTTACATTTGCTGTTGTTTCTTTATTGTCGGTTTAATTTTTATTAACAATTTTGATTTAATGTAACTTTTTTTAAAATATTTTTTGTTTTTATCGTTAAAATTCAAATTCTATTATTGATTGTCAATTGTTATTGTATCTGGAAAATTTCAACTATTTTTACAAATTATTATTGTTTTCGTTCGTCAAGCTTTAATTGATTGTTTTTAGGCATTGTCAACTGTTTTCTATATATAAATTTCTAATAGTTTCAAGCTATTATTGTAACTATTTACCATATAATAATTTTCAATTGATTTTGTTCATCAAATTAAGGTCAAAACCTTTAATTGTTCCTTTATTTCTAACATTGTACAAAATACATATTTGCATTTTTTAATTAACGTATTCATGCAAATATTTTAAATATTTTTACTTTCCCTATATAGTATATATAGGGGAAGTATAGAGGCCACCCACTCACCCTAAATATACATGATAAACTCAAATATTAATCGTTGATGATTTTGCTGAAAAAACAATAAAATATTATATCTAATAAAAAATAAAGCATAATCCAAATTTACGTTTAAATATAAATGTCCTTATATAGCTAATACTATCTATTTTAGATTTGAAGACTGTTTATCCATCCTATTAATTTTAATTAAATTTTATTAATTTCCTCATCAAAAACTTTACTTTTGAATATTAAGTGGAGAGTAACACTTGTTTTGTTCCATAATGTTTTAACAATTAACAAGTGTTACTCTCCACTTAATATTAATATCTGTTTCCATCAAGAGTGTAGCGCAACAAGTATTAACTTTTATATTTTTGAATTTTTTTTAATTCAAAAAGTTCTGTAAAATTTATTTACTCCAAACCGCGAGACGATCAGTAATTGAAATTTATATGTATATGTAGGGTGGGTGGGTGGCCTCTATTCCACCTTCCAATCAGTAAAACATAATCAAAAATTATTTGAAAAATTTGTATAAATAAATCTCAAAAAAATGCAATTATTTAGTGTTTATTTATATTTTACAACCTTTTGTTACAATTCTCGATTACGTTTTGCTTATTGGAGGGTGAAATAGAGGACACCCACCCACCCTACATATATATGATAACTTTAATTTCTAACCGTTGATGATTTTCCTGCTAAAAACCATCAAACCCTTTATGTAATAAAAAAGGAAACAAAATCAAAATGTAATTTTAAATATAATTAACTTTCTATAGCAAATCTTATCTAACTTATATTTAATGTCTGCCCACTCATCATTCATCATATTTTACCAATTTACTCACTCAAAAATGATTCCATTTTAATTTCATTTTTATTCAAAAAGATTTGTAATTAATTTCATTGGATACAACGAGACGATAAGAAATTAAAGATTATATGTATATGTAGGGTAAGTAGGTGGTCCTCTATCCCACCCTCCAGTCAAGAAAATACCATTAAAAATGTTTTTAAAAATTTGTTTGAATAAATTTATTAAATTTTACAATAATTTTGTAGTTATTTACGTTTTACAACATTTAATTAAAACCCTCGCTTATGTTTTACTGATTGGAGGGTGGGTTAGAGGTCACCCACCCACCCTACATATACATAATAATTAAAGACTGATTTACATGATTTAAATAATTATTAATAAATTTAATCTTCTACAACGAACTAAAGGATTTTATTATTAAATAATTATTAGTGGTAAACTTTATTTATCTTCTCAAAAATTAAAAAATATAGTTTCACTTCTAGTTCCAACAACCCTCTGTTATACACACTACAGTTTCTTCTACATATTCTTCTACAGAGGTCAATGATGGTTATATGTATCTTTAAAAACTTATTTTTCTTAATTTAATATCTCTTTGCATCAAATTTTCCAGTCATTTGTTTCCAAATTGGACATCCACATAATTTCATATTGCCTATAAAATCCCCCCAACTGAATAGGTTTCAGAATATTATTTTTACAATCGGATTGATGATAAACCATCCACAAAATACTGCTTGCGCAGTGATGAATTTCTATTCCACCAGTATCTTATTGATGTAAATCATCTAGAAAATACTGCTCGCGTAGTACTTTTTATATGCAGGCTTACATCACTGCGCAAGCAGTATTTTGTAGATAATTCAAGTCAATATATATTCTTAACCACAAACATCCACAACTGCGCAAGCAGTATTTTGTTGATGTACATGATTTATATAACTCTTGCTTAACTTATTTTACCTTCTCAAAAATTTAAAAATTTTGTTTTATCTCTAGATTTTAAATCAGAAAATATCTAGATAATTTTAGTTCCAATAACCCTCTTTTATATACACTACAGTTGCTTGTACAGATATCGGTGATGGTTATATGTATTTTTAAAAGCTTTTCTATTTTAGAAAAAACACGAAAATATTTCGTAAAATCTACAACAAATGAGTCTTATTAAGACTACAACTTAACGTACATTCAATCATTTTTAGTTCATTTTACAGAAAGAAATACGTTCAAACTAGTGTTGCCTATTTTGTAACACGCAAATTACTTTTGTATCATTCAATGTCTGTCAAATTATTAGCTAGAGAAGTAGTTGTTTCAAAAGTGATTTGTTTCTTGTAGTCTTAATAAGACTAATTTGTTGTAGTTTTTACGAAATATTTTAGTATTTTTTCTAATTATTAGTGAATTTTCTACAAAGTAAGGACTTATATATTTTATTATTATCTATTTTAGTTTAATATTTCTTTGCGTCAAATTTTCTATCTTTCTTTTTTTCCAAAATTGGACACCCACATTATTCCATAAATACCTATACAATCCTCCTAACGGAATAACTTTATGAATATTGTTTTTACAATCCCATTGATGATAAACCATCCACAAAATACTGCTTGCGCAGTGATGAATTTTTACCAGTATCTTATTGATGTAAATCATTTAGAAAATACTGCTCGCGCAGTACTTCTTATATGTAGGCTTATCTCACTGCGCAAGCAGTATTTTGTAGATAATTTAAGTTAATTCCTAACCACAAACATCCACAACTGCGCAAGCAGTATTTTGTTGATGTACATTATTTACATAACTCTTGGTTAACTTATTTTATCTTTACAAAAATTTAAAAATTTTGGTTTAACTCGTAGATTTTAAATCAGCAAATATGTATCTAGGTAATTTTAGTTACAATAACCCTCTTTTATACACACTACAGTTTTTTGTACAGATATCGGTGATGGTTATATGTATTTTTAAAAGCTTATCTTTTTTCGTTTAATATTTCTTTGCGTCAAATTTTCCTTCTTTCTTTTTTTCCAAAATTGGACATCCACATAATTCCATACCTACCTATACAATCCTCCTAACGGAATAACTTTATGAATATTATTTTTGCAATCGCATTAATGATAAACCCTCCACAAAATACTGCTTGCGCAGTGATTAATTTCTAGTCTACAAGTATCTTATTGATGTAAATAATCTAGAAATATTAAAAAAAAAATTGTAATTAATTTCATTGGATACAATGAGGCGATAAGGAATTAAAGTTTATATGTGTATGTAGGGTGGGTGGGTGGTCTCTATCCCAGTCAGAAAAACATAATCAAAAATTATTTGACAAATTTGTTTGAATATATCTATTAAATTTAGCAAAAATGTTATGTTTATTTACGTTTTACAACTTTTAATTCTCTGGCTTATGTTTCACTGATTGGATGGTGGGTTAAAAGCCTCACCCACCCTACATGTACATATAAATTTAGAATTCAAAATTGAGCAATTTGTTAAGAATAGCCTTTTTACGTAATCCTCATAGTTTTCGAGAAAAATATAGGGAAGTATTATGTTGGCCACATCACCATTTTTTGATGATGTTTTACTGACTGGAGGGTGGGATAGAGGCCACCCACCCACCCTACACATACATATTAACTTTATTATTGATCGCCTCGCGGTTTGCAGTAACTTTAATTATAAAATTTGAATAAGAGTATATTAACAAAGTAAAATTTTTGAGTGTGTAAATTAATAAAAATTATACACTGTGTCCCAATTTCGATGCTCACCATTGGTATCTCCGTTATTAGAAGAGATAGAGCAACGGTTAAATGGGAAATGTTTTGCAGAAAACAGTGCTTATAACAAATCATACTTCAAATTTACCTTAACTCTTTTCTATTTTATGATATTTAACAAAAAAAAACAAAATTTGCCAATTTAAATTTTCCTCAACTCGATAACGCCTAACGCGACCTCTATTAAATCTTTACATTATTGAGACACTTTTTTAAGACAAATTTTTTGGTGTAAACAGAAACCCCCGATTGGCATTTGTTTCCAGGTTATTAGCGCTTTCTTTTGTTTTTATTACGGTGGCCATATTGGATTTTAGATTTATTAGATAGTGCTTAAAAAGTGCTGTTCAACGATATATAACATGCCAAAAATTATGTTTATCGAAATACACAAAGCCAAAATTAATCCGGGAATTTCCATCCTGATCTGATGTACACCCCTCTCTTCGAAGCATTTTAGATTTATTATATATACACCTGTTATTTACATTTTAAGTACTTAGATACTTTGATAATGATTACTGCGTAATTCGAAACTAGTCACAAGTGCTGTAAAAAAAAATAGTATAAAAAAGTTAAACGTTTTTCTGTTATAAGTTTTTATTGTTTTGTAAGCAGCAAACTTATCAACGATCCGTATTTAAAGTTATCACGTATATGTAGGGTGGGTGGGTGGCCCTCTATCCCACCCTCCAATGAGTAAAGTTGTAAAATATAAATCAACACAAAATAATTACAATTTTTGGAGATTTATAAATACAAATTTTTCAAATAATTTTTGATGATGTTTTATTGATTAGAGGGTGGGATAAAGGCCACCCACCCACCCTACATATACATACGAATTTCAATTACTGAGCGTCTCCCGGTTTGGAGTAAAATAAATTACAATACTTTTTGAAAAAAAAAAGAAATTCAAAAGGTAAAATCTGAATTATCCAAAACCAAAATAAATAGAAGAAGAGGCAAAATCAAAATATACGCAGATGACATAAATAGATATTAACAACATAAGTGTGAACATCTAATTAAGTGCAAAAGTTCTTGCTCAACTAAACTATAAACTTCATTGCGACGAGCTAATAAAAAATTAAACACAGTATGCTATACATTGAGACTGTACTGTGTAATCCTGTAGTTGACCAAAAAAATATAAATATCACGTTATTTTGAAAACTTTGTGTTCCTTTTACGTAATGGAATTATATTGTATGGCTCAAATACCTTTGCAAATAATTTCTTTTCCAGAAAAAATCTATCCGAATAATATTTAACTCAAAATATCAAGAATCATGTCGACATTACTTTGAAGAAGTAAATATTTTGACATTGCATGGACTATATGCATAAAAAAAAACATTAATATTTAATGCGAAAAATGACGACAAATTTAAATCATATATTTCGGTTATAGTCAAACTTTGTAACTTGCTATTTATCATCTGTCAACTGGCATGTATTAAATATTATCTACTAACTGCCACCTGTCAACTATTGATTACATCTGTCAAAATGTCAACTGTAATTTATTATCTGTCTACTCTCATCTGTTAATTGTCAACTATAAACTCTTATTATGTGCACCGTTATTTATCAATAATCATGTGTCGACTTTTATCCATCACTGACTGGTCAAATATCGTCATATAACCTGTTAACTATTATCTGCCAATTGTCATACGAAAACTGTCAGCTGTCAACATCATCAAATAACTGTTAACTCCCAATTGCCATATGTTAACCCTTTCACCTTCAACCACAAGTGCGACTCGTATCTAGAAATTTAGGCCAACCGCGTCTAGAACGAGCGCGACTCGTGCCGCAAGCAAAGTGCATCTGTGCTGACTGGCGCACGCAAACAAACGAGACAAAGTAGGCCAAAAGGGAGTAAAGGGTGGGTGATGATACAGATCCTTGGGGGACTTCTCAAAATAGGCTGAAAAGAGAGGAATTCGCAAAGAATAAAGAGACAGCATATGTCACAAAAAAATGTCTATTTAAGGACTAAAATATGCTTTATATAAGCAATAAATACATAAATGGATACCTGTACCAGCATTGATGATCTATATTTATGGGTTTGAGTGGAAGATTCTTTTAAGAAGTGAACTCCGCCCGTCCTCCCTTCAGCCAAAATTTTGACTATATTTTATTATTTTCTAATGTATTTTTTGTGATATTTATTTTATAAGAATGGAGTACAAAGATATAATAAAGATAAAGTGATTCAGGAGAAAGGATTTAATTGTTTGGATTGTTGGAATTGGAGTGTTCATATAGTGAACCGTCATTTAACATATCTCACAACTGTTGCTTATCATCTGTCAACGACAACTCAATTTATCAACTGACATCTATCAACTGTTATTTGTCATTCTGTCTTAGTATTTATTATCTGTCATTTATCATCTGCCAATTATTATCTATTAAACATCATTCGCCAATTGTCATTGATTAAATATTATCAACTAACTGCCACCTGTCAACTGTTAATTACTTCTGTCGAAATGTCAACTGTAATCTATTATCTGTCTACTCTCATCTCCTAACTGTGATCTGTCAATTGTCAGCTATATTTTTTTTGTCAACCAGTAATCTATCGTCGACTATCATCCATCACTTGTCATCTGTAATATCATCTGTCATCTAAATTGATTGATTGAGTTACGTGAAGATAAAAATAATTTGATGAATGAAGAGTATAAAGAAAGGCCATTAGTGCTTTATTCGTCAAATCTGTCATCTATCAACTGTTATGCCATTTGTAAACAACTAAACTAATATATGTCTTTTTCAACTGATATTTGTTTATTTGTTAATGTCAATTGGATTTTGTTATCTGCTATTTATTATCTGTCTACACTTGTTGTATAATTCTTATTTATTAACTGCTAACTATAAACTTTCATCTGTCAAATATCATTTGTCATCTGTCATTTATCAACTGTCATTCGCCATTTCTTGAATTAGTTTCTCATGTAGCACGTGGTGAAACATTTTGTAATATAGAAATAACACAATTTTCGCTTGGTTTGTGTCACAGTGAAACAAACCAAGCGTAAATTGTGTTATTTCTATATTGTCATTCGCTAATTGTCATCTGTCAACTGAAATCTATCATACCTTCATATGTAAGCTTCTACTTTCATCTCTTAACTGTCATCTGACAATTGTCTATTAACTATTAAGTTTTATTTGTCAACTATAATCTGTGCACAGTGTATATCGACCATCATTTGTCGACTATTATCCATCACTTGTCATCTGTCAAATATCATCTGCCAACTCTTATGCTATTTGTAAATAATTAACTGTCTTTATTTAACTATTCACCAACAGCTATACAGTCCCAATTGTCATTTGTCAACTGATATTTGTTTATTTGTCAATGTCAACTGGAATTTGCTAACTAACATGCCTATATTACAAGAAATAGTTAACGTTCACCGAAAAAACCCATTATACCTTCACTAAAATTGTATATCTTACCTCGAAATATTAAAAATATTAGAGAAGTGAGTAAATTCAAAACGAGACCTAACAATACTGAACAAATAAAAAAACTTTTTAACTCTGTTTGTAAAGAATAATGTATAACGAAGTGGAAGTCTCCACCGTTAATAGTTTAACAATACTTAATTGAAAAGGATCTGTATTCGGTTTCAGATCTATAGACTCTCAGCTGCTGTATATGATTTTGGTATTTTTTCTACTTGGAAGCTTCAGCGTGTTTTTTTTTAATTACTCTCTATATACGTAAATACAAATTACATAATACTAACCGTGTTGTAAATGATTCAATAATAAATTAGCAATATCTATTATATTAAGTATTATTTATGTATTAGTGTAATCGCAATTGATGACGATTTTCAAGTTGAATTTTGATTAACAATGTTAATAATGTTACTCTGACTTGAATTCTTATATTACACACCACATATTTTCCGAAAGAGCAAAAAATATTACCTAGGAAGAAATAAATGTATACCATAGATAATCACGACTGATAATTAATTACTATTTTTACAGCACCCTCGTTTAAAATCCGTAAATTGGAAAGTAAGTTAGAGCACACCCATCTAACCTACACACATTAAAAACTTCAAATCGCCAATGCTTCTTTCAATTTTAAATAGAAGGTCAAACTTGTTTGAGTTAAAAGACAACAGATTTGAAGGTAAAATAGAGTAATTGTGACTTTGTGGGATAAGGACAGGGGTAAGTGACTTGAAATATAGATTTAAAGGGGTTAATGGTTATGTGCGAGGTGTGAACCTATTCGGAGTTAACATCCTTTTGGAATTTAGAGATCACGATGTGCAGGTTTTTATGAAGGTCCATAAGGTAATGTCGTCTGCGTATGTTTGAATGATAGAAGATTTTGGGAGAACGACAACGTGCGTGAAAAGGGGGTAATGAGAAGGTGGTGATATTACGAATAAAGGAGGGTGAAATGAGAAGAATCCGTAGAAAAGAAGGAGACCAAAAAAGTATTTAATTATTCAGATTGTTACAATCAGAATGTTATTGTGGTGGAATTTTAGAAACAGTTCTTTATACCAGGCGACATCAAAGGATTTCTGGAGCAACACTATGTAAAACCCATATAACAGTGTTGTCTGAGTAGGTCTGGATATTATAGGATTTTTGAAAAGCGGTATCTTGTGTAAAGAGATAGTAAAGATCATTAGGGAAATTAATAAAGAAGTGTGAAATGAGAAGAATTCGCAGAGGAGAAGGAGGTGGAGTGGGAGAGATTCCAGAGAAAGGATTTAATAATTCGCATTGTTGCAATTGGTGTGTTAATGTGGTGGAGTTTTGAAATCAGTCCTTCATGCCAAAAAAGATAGCAGCAGTGGCCTGGTCATTATTAGCAGACTTTACTGAAGAAGAATTTAGGGTAAATATGGCGTCAGATAACCATGATGGAAGCCATTTAATTTGGTCGAGAAGTAAGGAGAAGATTTGCTCATCTTGTTAAGCAGGATAATGGGAGATGGGTCCTTCTTACTTTTTGTTTTTGTGAATTTTTTTTTTTGAAAAATAGCCGCTTTGGGGTCCTCTGAGACCATTCCACTAATTTCTGGAAAAAAAATTGTGTCTGTGTGTGCATGCGTGTTTTTTCTTTTTTTATAAAGGTTAGGAAACTACTTCTACGTATCATGAAGACAAGATGTTGTGCCTGGTATGCCGGACTCAGATGTCAATACGGACTAAAAACCTTCTCTTTCACCGGACTCTGAATCCCAACGGGTCCGCCGTTAGGCATTACGTCGCGAAGAGAGGATCTAGCTGTTGCTCTTCCTTCTGGTGGCAAAAATCATTGCTTCTTTCCTTCTAGCGGCCGTTGTTCTTCTTTCTATCGAACGTAGGTCCGTTACAAAACTACTTGTAGCATTCCAGGCTATCCCTCAGGTAAGAATTACGTCTACTAATCTTTCCGGTTCTATTGTCTGTTCGAGAACAATCTCCAGCTTGTTTTGCATCGAGTTAAAATGAGAGTACACGAAGAATACGTGCTTTGCGTCCTCAGAAACTCCTGGTCAGGAAGAGCACTCCGGGGAATGATCGCGTTTGAAGCAATAGAGATACGCTCGAAAACAGCTATGTCTGAGAGCATCTGTGTCAGGTTGTAGTTGACTTTACCATGATTTCGGTTCAGCCAGACATCGATTTTTGGTATAAGATGATGCGTCCACTTACTCTTAACTGAAGCATCTTACTGCGATTGCCAATATCTTATGTTGAGCTCATCAGAACTCAACGTAGGTGATCGTCATCGGTGGAGAGCTTGCCACTCCTCATCTAGCACTTGAATAGGGAACATTCCAGCGATGACGCATACCGCTTCCTCAAACATTGGTTACTCTTAGGGCTCTTAGTCGATATATTGGTTGCGGCTTTTCTGCTTGCTTTTTGTATTCCTAGAGCGTCTGCCTAAATGAATATTCCATAAGTAAGCACTGATGTGACTACTGATAATAGCAGCAACCTCCTGCTTTATTTTGGATCTCCGACATTAAGCATCACTACTGACGTCTTGGCTGCTTGAAATTAAGTCGGGCATCAAGTATCACTCCCAGATACCGGATAAACGGCTGTGAAGTGATTTCGTGGTGTCTAACTTTCTATCCTACAAAGTTATTCTGGTAAATTTATCTCTTTAAGGGAAAGTAGAATACAGTCCCAATTGGCGGAATTAAAAGTATCCTTGATATCCAGGGTAGCCACCAAACAATATTTTTTCGTACCTCCTTTCCATTTGGTCCCTGCGATCGCATCCTTTGCTGTATTGATAATAAGGTTGATTGCGTCTAGAGTTGAACGTCCTTTTCGAAAGCCATATTGGTTGTTGGCCAACTTATTATTCAGATCATTACGTTCTCAATGTAAGGAGTTGTCGAAAATTTTTTAAGTGATGTTGAATCAAGAATAAATAATAATCCCAATTATTTTTGGAAGTATATACAAAATTTGAAACATAATGAAACCATACCAGATGCTTTAGAATTTGAATCGAAAACAGCAATTAACGGTGATCAAATAGTTGATTTGTTCTCTGACTTTTTTGCTTCGGTTTATACCACGGATAATGGTTCATCTTTTGTCAATTCTTTAAATAAACCTAAAACTATCAATGATTCTAAATTATTTGTTTCTAAGAAGGATATTTTTAATGCAATCATTTCACTTAAACCGAATAAAATGATGGAATTTCTCCTTATGTCATAATAAATTGCGTTTATTCTTTATGCAGTCCAATTTTTGACCTGTTTTCTATTTCCTTGTTGAAGGAATTTCACATTATTTATTTGCGCATGTTGAACTTTTATGAGCACATTTTTTTTGCCTTCTTACACAAGCACTTTTTTGTTTGGCGTTGAGATATTAATATTGAACATTTGCAGCTACTAAAGCCCTGACCTCCAAACTTTGACTCATTCAAAAGAGCTTCACGAAGTGATATGTATTTTTCTGGGATATCTCCATGATTTGTGTGCCGTAAATCTGAAAACCTCCTCTAGAAAACCACGTTTTAATAATCCCACTTTTTTCCGATTTGGTATAATACATCATTGTCCTCCTTCAGACTTTTCCCAATTAAATATGGAAAGTCTAATGGGCCACGGTCAACTTTCGGGATAATTAACAGAACAAAGTCTCCAACAGCAACCGATTTTAGTCTTTTTTACAAGTTTCAATCATTTTTTTCCACCGCTCTCTTCTGGCCTTCGTATGCTTTTTGGCGCTCCGAAATATCTTTCTGTCTGTTGCAAATTTCACAGTGATATAAAGTATTATTCTCTTTAGAATTTGTGGCAACATTTCGACAACAAGTTCAACTTTTTGATGAACATAAATAGCATGAGATAATAGGTGAGTCATTAAAACTACTTGAATAAATTATACATACATCTTGTTCCAAGTTAACAACGTCTTCTGCGTTTGCAGTTTTTCATTCCTTGTAAATACACTGTTCTAGATCTTCTTCTCTGTCAATATTTTCTAATATTTCTTGCGGAATATTTGTAGGCCTAGTTCTAATTTGGGTTCGACTCCAAAAAGTCGATAAATCCCACAAGATTGACAACATTATTTTTAACTATTATTAAGCCCAAGGCGTTTTAAATGTTTTTCTATCGCAGTATGCGATATACTTAACCTCTTTTCTAGCTCATGAAAAGTTATGTGACGTTTTTGTTCGACTATGGTTATGTCTTGGTCAACATGAAGTTCAGTAGGCCGATCGGAATGTTGTTCATCTTTAAAAGAAAAATCTCCAGAATGGAATTTGTTAAGTGGCTCCGTTAAGTAAGTATCACCATAAACTTCTCAGATTTTTTTGTGAGATCGAGCAGCTTTCTTTCCTTTACGGAATCAAAAAATAAAATGTTCGTTACTTTCTTCCATTTTAAAAATGTCTCACATCAACAAAATAATCACGTATCATCTGCTTTTAAAAAGAAACGTCAATGTGACTGATATCGAATGATATCGAGCAAAGTACACCACTAACACAGGTCATAAAACTTTCTACGTATTTTTCAAAATCAATCTGCTTTTCCAAAATTTGATTTTTACTATTTAGATAACAAAATAACTAAATAGTAAAATGGATTTTCAACACTTAAGTGCCTCAATAATCAATCAAATGATTTTTAGATTTAAAAATATGCTTTCTCTTCTCCATGAGCATAAAACATAATGATATATAATAACGTAATAAACAGATATCATTAATTAAGGTAATATTTTAATTATCCAGTTTTATTTTAATGGCATAATCACATAATCAATCTAATAAACATTCAGCTTAGAACAAATAAAACATTTATCACCAACATAAAAACAACAAATTTTACGATTGCAACGTGTAACATTAATCGATCGCATTTGTCAATCTGTCCTCGATTGATTTCCCCAGATAGAGAGAGAGAAAAAAAACAAGTGAATACATTTTGCTTTCTCCTCCAATTAACGAAAATCTGGACCTGATTTTTTTTTTTCGTCGTCGTTGTTGATAAATCGCGTCTGTATATGGCATGCGAAAATCAAAACCAATTTGTTTACCGTCTCGAATTAATATATCGGACACGACTTTCTTTCGGCGGGCTGCGTCTTGATTGAAACCAGTTTCAATTAGGGAAGGCTCTGATGGTCTGCTCAATCAGCAACATTGTTGTTGCAGTTTAAAGCCGAGCGCCGGATCTTTGAAACTATGCAAGTGCCAAGTGCTAATACCGCGGAGAGGGGAAACTAATTAAACTTTAGAAATTCGCGTGTTGTTTAGATACAATCGCAATTCGTTATTTATGCACGTGGTTGTAGTTAGAGCGACGGGAAATTTAATCGTCACACTTTTGTTAACGCTTAATGTTTCTGTATTTGAGCTCTTATCTCGAAAGTTTTGCTTCCTACACAAAATAAAAACTGTTCTTTATAAATTATTCATTTTATTATTCGCTACAATTATTTATTATACAACTACTATACATTAATTAATTATTATAGAGTATTCTTAGAGATTCTTGTAAGAAAAATAAATTGTGATCAGAAAAATATGACTAATTGAATAATTAATATAGAGAATGGTTGCGACCGTTACTACGTGGTAATCCATAATAATTCAGTGTAATTGAATAATTGTTTGATTGAGTTTCAGAATTTATTTCTGGGGTAGAAATAAGATCCCGAATTGATATCAATCGATACGAGAAATACTTAATTCCATCACCGCATCCTAATCCAATAAACTACCTCCAAAAAACTTTTCTTATTCGTTCTCGAATAGACGGGGATATAACAATTTCCCCCAATTTTCGATACGTATCGTTCACTTCGTACCAATTACCGCGTAATTAAATATTCCGAAACATCCACCAAACTCCCACGTCTATAATACATTAAATGCACGCCACTTGATCCATAAGAGATTGCGCAATAAGTTAAATAAGTTATTACAACCGTAACGGTCGTTAAATTTAGAAAATGACAGGTATCGATTTGTGTATTGTGAATAAATTATCGGACGAGTGCAAAGGAGGAGAAATTGATTATTGCCTTACGTTGAAAACCTGATTTTTTCGTCAAGGCTCGCAGTCCCATTTTTAGAGTTACCGGCTGAATCACCGTTTTAAATTTTTATGCGACATTCTTTATGTCGAGCAGAGAACGTGCTAGAAAATTGGTACGAAGTTGTCGGTTCTAATTGGACGAGGGTTTTAATTAATTAAATTTCTACTAATCTACTAATCACATATATGCGATACTTAAATGAGGATCTCATTTTAAATGTCATCCACCAATTGACATCAACTGTTATCCACCATGATAGATGACTTGTCATTTATCAACTGTAAATTATTACCTCACCTGTCAATTGTCAATTATGAAATTGTAAATATCAACAGCAAATTTAAAGATATTATTAAGTACTAGTAGTCAAATGTCAAGTGTTAACTATTACAATCAAATTGAATTGATTTAGTTGACAACTGTCATATACTTTTATCAATGTATACTACCACTATTAACTATTAACCAGTATTTATTTCATCTGTCTACTATTACCTAACAATTGGTATTTATTATATATAAAGTATTAACTACTAATTAGAAACCAAAATTTGCTGATGATATTTGAAATTGTAAATAATTAAATTACGAGGGCGAATCAAATATACATACATCTTTATTTGGACAAATATAATACGTAACAATAATAACAATCAATGTGATACAGATAAATGGATAAATGAAGAATGTAGTCTATCGTGTCTTCAGTCAATTGTTCAGGTGTTCCAATATTTCCCAATGAATTTTTTCTTATTTTCCTCGGGTAATAGCAGCTGTATATGACCGAGCGTTGTCATGAAGGAAAATCACACTTGCGTTGCTCAACAGACATGTGTACCTCAAACATGGTGCTACTGGTGGCAATAAGCATTAGTCAAACAAATCGGTGTCCTCCGCTCCTCTTGGCAATCACCTCCAATACATTCAGCGATACCGCATATAACACTTCACTTAGAGACCGATAAATAAAAGATTCCGGTTTACATTTGATCCACCCTCGTATTATAATATAGAAATTAAAGTTGTAACTAACAATTTTTATATGCTTTCCATGATGTAAACTGCCAACTTTTATCTATTATTGCCATTTGTCTTCTGTCAATTCATAACAGTTATTTATTATCTATCAATCTTTATCTGTCATTGGTCAAATTTCACGCACACTTATTTTGTATCAGACATTTCTTTCAAATTGTAAATTGAAAACTTTTGCCTGCTATGTTGAATTAAAAAAATGTGAACTACACTTCTTTCCTATTTAACCGTTTTGCGAGATCTCCATAGAAACATCTAAAACAAACTCACCCAGTATAAAACAATTGAAATGATTGAAGAACTATTTGAAAAAATGCAAAAAAAAGAAAAATGAAAACATACAAACTTTAAAGATGTTTTTAAAACAGTTGAAATTTTACTTAAATCAAAACAATTGAAATTAGTCAAGAGAAAAAAATAGAAACTTTAAGAAAAAAAAATCAATTAAAAATAATAATAGTAATAACAATCGAAAATCAATTAAGAAACAGCAGAAAACAAATGGAATTTTCGCAAGAAATAATTTTTAATTAAAATTTATGAACAATATTATTAATAAAATATTGTTAAATTAAAAAAGAATCTAAAGTCGATTAAAAGACAATTAAAGTTTGGCTACATCAAACAATCCAAATTTTTTTTTCAAAAATTAAGTCAAATGTGTTCAAAACAATTGAAATTTTCCAAACAAAAACCGATTGATAAAAAAAATACAAACTTTCTATTCATTTTAAAACTTAACACCTATACATTTCACAAACATAAATTGAAATTTGCCAAAATTATAGACTAAAGAAATTTAAGAAAAAATAAATCAAATTTTCCCAAAAAATTTACAATTGAAACACTTAGAAACCTCCATTCATGTAACTCAATAAGTCCAAAAAATAGTCTAAATAATCAAAAAATTGATGACTTGTTGAGAAACTTCGATTATTTTATTTTCAAAAATTGCTTATAAGAGTTAAAATTTCTTAAACAATCAAATGATTCAAATAAAAATGAAAAATTGAAACAACTGACAATTTAATTGTGGTGGCATTTACTTCGCGGTTTCCTTCTTAATTGAAATAAAAATTGTTGCAAGAATGGCTAAAAACTTTCTAAACAGTCATTTTAAAATTTTAAGAAAAAAATTATGAAATTTGAAAAAAAATTTCGAAAATGTTGGAAGAATATAAACATTTTTAAGAAAAAAAAATACAAATATTCTTAGCATTAGTAAAAAAAAATGAAAAATTAATCAATTTTTAAGTAAAAAGTGAATACTATAAGTAAGAAAAAACAATTGAAAACCTATTTAATATTTAAAAATTCATCTAAAACAGTTGTAATTCCTTAAAGAAGAAAAGGTTACGAAAAACATTTAAAAAGTTTAAAGAAATTAAAATTTATTGATAGAACAAACTAAAATTTATTATTTAAAAAATTTCACAACAAATTTTTAAGAACAAAAACAATTGAATACTTAAACAAATATCAATATTTTGATTTTCACAAAATTAAACTAAACAAAACAATATTTTTCAAAAAAAAAGAAAAGTATCCCCTCAAATATAAATGGTTAAAAATAAATAATATTTTCCGAAAAATTGCAAAAACTAAAAGAATTGTTGAAAGAACAGATAGAAACCTTTTTCAAGAATTTCGAAATTGGCCAAGAAAAGTTTAAAAAAACCGATAACAAAATTTGCCAAGAAAATAAGAGATATTTTAAGAAATTGTTTTATATTCAAATTCAAATTAAAATACATTACCTCCTAACTGTCAAATATCGAATGTCAAATATGAAATTTCATATTTCAAATGTCAAATGTTAAATGTTAAATATTAAATGTGAAATTGTCAAATGTCATATGTTAAATGTGAAAGTGTCAAATGTCAAATATCAAATGCTGAATGTCAAATGTCTAATTGTCAGTTGACAGCTCTATAATTTCAACAGTGCCGGCAATCAATTTTTCACTATCAACTATTTACCGCCATTTCTCGACTTGGAAGTACTATCTATTAACTGTCATTTTTAAACTGAGAGAATAGATAGGTTTCGGATATTTCTTTCAAATTGTAAATTATCCTTAAATTTGTTAACGTGCGAAATTTAAAACGTTTGCAGGTTATGTTGATTTATACCAAAACATGTTTACTCTTAACTATCAAGTGTCAAATGTCAAATATCAAGTGTCAAATGTCAAATATGGTATTACCCGTAAATAAATAAATAGATAAATAAATAAATTTCAAATGTCAAATGTTAAATGTTAAATTGATGCAGGTTATGTTGATTCTTGTTCTAAATTTTTTGAATTTTAAATTGTTTCATATTCATATTAAAACACTAACTTTTAATTGTCAAATGTCAAATGTAAAATGTCAAATGTTGAATGATAAATGTCAAATGTGAAATGTCAACTGTCAAACATATGTATGTTACTGCATGAAATGGCCTCCGTTAATAAATAAATAAATGCCAAATGTCAAATGCCAAGTATCAAATGTCAAATATCAAATGTCAAATGTAAAATGTTAAAATGTCAACTGTCAAATATCAAATGTCAAATGTCGAATGTCATATGTCAAATATCAAAAGTCAAATGTCAAATATCAAATGTCAAATGTTAATATGTCAAATGTCAATGTTAAATATTAAATATTATATTTTAAATGTGAAATGTCAATGTCAAATTGTCAGTTGACAGCTCTATAATTTCACCATTGCCGGCAATCAATTTTTCACTCTTACATTTTCACCGTCATTTTTCGAATTAGAATCCTTGTTGTTAAGTGTCACTTTTAAACTGACAGAATAACTAGGTTTCAGACATTTCTTTCAAATTGTAAATTGCCTTTAAATTTGATAAAGTGTCAAATTTAAAACATTTGCAGGTTATGTTGATTAAAAAAAAAATTAAAAATGATTTCATATTCGTATCAAAATATGGTAACTCTCACCTGCCAATGTCAAATGTTAAATTTCAAATAACAAATTAAAGTGTCAAATGTCAAGTGTTAAAGGTCAGATGTCAAATGTTAAATGTCAAATGACAAATGTCAAATGTTAATTGTTAAATGTTAAATTTCAAATATCAAATGTAAAATGTCAAATTGTTAGTTGACAGCCCTATAATTTCACCAGTGCCGGCGATAATTTTTTCAATCTCAACTATTTACCGACATTTCTCGACTTGGTACTCCTAGCTGTCAACTGTTAGTTTTAAACTGACGGAATATATAGGTTTCGGACATTTCTTTTTAATTGTCAATTATCTTCAAATTTGTTAACGTGTGCAATTTAAAACATTTGCAGGTTATTTTGATTTTTTTTTTTAAATTTTTGAATTAAAAATTGTTTCATGTTTATATCAAATCATGTTAACTCTTAACTGTCAAGTATCAAATGATTAATGTCAAATCTAAAATGTTAAATGTTAAATTGATGAAGGTTGTGTTGATTTTTTTAAATTTTTTGAATTTAAAATGGTTTCATATTCATATTGAAACATTAACTCTTAACTGTCGAATGTCAAATGTAAAATGTCAAATATTAAATGATAAATGTCAAATGTGAAATATCAACTGTCAAATGTCAAATGTCAAATGACAAATGTCAAATGACAAATGTCAAATTTTTAAATATAAAATGTCAAACTGTTAGTTGACAGATCTATAATTTCATCAGTGCGGACAATCAATTTTTCACTCTCAACTATTTATCGCCATTTCTCGACTTGATACTCCTGGCTGTGAACTGTTGATTTTTCTAAATTCTTTGAATTAAACATTGTTTCATATTTATATCAAAATATTTATGTTAACTTTCAACTGTCAAGTTTCAAATGGTTAATGTCAAATGTTAAATGTCGAATATTAAGTGTGAAATGCCAAATGACAAATGTCAAATGGCAAATAGTTTCACCAGTGTCAGCGATCAATTTTTCACTCTTAACTATTTGCTGTCATTCCTCGACTTAGTACTCGTAGCTGTCAATTGTCATTTTTAGACTGTCAGAGTAGATATATTTCGGATATTTCTTTCAAATTGTGAAATATAAAACATTTGCAGGGTATCAAAGCATGTTTACTCTTAACTGTCAAATGGTTAATGTCAAATGTCAAGTGTGAAATGTCAAATTGTCAGTTGGTAGCTCTATAATTTCACTGATGCCGGCGATCAATTTTTCACCCTCAACAATTTACCATCATTTTTCGAATTAGAATCCTATCAACTGTAATTTTTAAACTGTAAATACGTTTCAGACATTCCTTTTAAATTGTAAATTGACTTTAAATGTTTTTATTTTTTTGAATTAAAAAGTATTCATATTAAAACATGTTAACTCCTAACTGACACATGTCAAATGTTACATTCCTATGAACATTGTACACTGGTATTACCGGCTAACAAATTAATAAATAAATAAATGTTAAATGTGAATGTTAAATGTCGATTGTTCAATGACAAATGTCAAATGTCAAATGCTAATGTCAAATGTCTAATGTCAAAATATATATTATGTATGTACAATGATATTTACCGTCAATAAACAAACAAACAATTGTTAAATGTCAAATGTCAAATGTCAAACGTCAAATTGTCAGTTGACATCTTTTCAAACTATTTACCACCATTTTCGACTTGGAACTTCTAGCAATCAATTGTCATTTTCAAGCTGACAGAATAAACAGGCTTAAACATTTTTTCAAATGGTAAATTGTCTTTAAATTGGTAACGTGTCAAATTTAAAATATTTGCGGTATGTTAATATTTTTAAATTTACAAATTCTTTCATATTCATATATAAACGTGGTAACTCTGAACTGTCAAATGTCAAATATTAAATGACAAATAAAAAATGTCAAATGTTATATGTCACATTTCAAATGTAAAATTTCAAGTCTCAATTTTCAAATGTCAAATGTTTAATGTTAAATGTCAAATTTCAAATGTCAAATGTTAAATGTGAAATGCCAAATGTCAAATTGTCAGTTGACAGTTTTTTAATTTCACCAGTGCCGACGATGAATTTTTCATTTTCGAATTAGAACTTAGTTGTCAACTGTCATATTTAAGTTGATAGAATAAATAGGTTTCAGACATTTCTTTCAATTTGTAAATTTACTTTCAATTTGGTAACGCGTCAAATTTAAAACATTTGCGGGTTATGTTGATTAAAAAAATGAATTAAAATTTGTTTCATATTCATATCAAAATCTCTCAACTGCCAAATGTCGAATGCCAAATGCCAAATGTCAAAAGTCAAATGTCAAATGTCAAATGTCAAATGTCAAATGTCAAAAGTCAAATGTCAAATGTCAAATGTCAAATGTCAAATGTCAAATGTTAAATGTTAAATGTTAAATGTCAAATGTCAAATGTCAATTGTCAAATGTCAAATGTCAAATGTCAAATGTCAAATGTTAAATGTCAAATGTCAAATGTCAAATGTCAAATGTCGCTTGTCAAATTTCAATTTGGTTCGCCTGAAGACATTTCTCAGGTATGTTCCGTAATTGTTTTGTGTTTAAACACTATTTAAACTTTAAAGGTCTCGAAAAAAATCATTAAAGGTGTTATCAAAATAAAATAGTTAAAAATTTAATCATTTAATTATCAGGAAGCAGTTGATGCAATCATAATAACCTCAAAATTAAAGTACATTATAATGAATAAAAATTGCTAGGAAAATAAATATATAAACGTGTTTTGAGAAATTTTACAAGAATTGTAGATCTATTGAAAATATATTTTTATGAATATTTTGTAGAGGGTCCATTATAAAAGTAATGCACATTTTCTGGGAAAAATATATTTGTATCGGTACAAATACTTAAAAATTCTTCAAAATACATCCATACACTTTCGTGTGGATGGGGGCATTGGCATTGACCGAATTTTTGATATAAGCACTCACACACGCGTCCGTTCGTTTCAATCTCTTGAGCACCTGCAAGCAAAAGGCTGAGTTGACAGGTTCTGGCTTTTGATGGGAGTCTAGAAGGGGGTTTGTCGGTGATATCTTCTTGGCCCTTTTTGAAAGTCTTGCCATATTTCCCGGACTGTGACCTTGAAATGGAGTCATCCTTGAAGGCAACTGAAATGTTTCGGTTGCATTCTTTCGAAGCCGCACAAAGAACTTGATTGCTTATCCCTCTTCAAACGGAGGCTCCATCGCGCCATATTATGAAATTATGTGTGAAAACACATTTCACGCGTAAACACGTCTTTCTACTCAGACTGCTCGGAGTAAACTGGCGACAGGCTGCATTAAAAGAACAGACCCTTCACCACATTTCCCGACTAGTTTTACTTGCTGTAATGGATTTTACAATAAAATCATGCGCATTACTTTTATAAGAGACCCTGTATGTAAAGTGCACTAAAATCAATTGAAATTTACTAGAAAAATAATTAAAAAATGGGTTAAATTTGTAACTTTGCTATAAGGCGAGTAATGATTAAGAAAAAGTCGATTAATAGATTTTCTAAGCAGTTGAAAAACATCAAGGATATACGGTCGATAGCCAGAAGAGGACGAAGAAACAGAATAATTATTGTAATTATATATTGTAATACTATCTACAATAAAGATGTTTTCTCTCTATTAAGAATTAATATAAATTTATTAATTTATTTAAAAATGAACCTAATTTTAAAAGTTATATTAATGGGAGGATAAACAATTATCCTTATTATTAAATTCCGCAAATACCAAAAAAATCAGTCGTTTTTTTATATCGTAGTGATTCATTTTGAATTTTACATTGTAATTTCGAAGAATATACATATAATTAATTGTTTTCTAGTTTGTTATTAAAATATACATATTACTTAAGTAGTTAGATTTTACTAAAAACAAATCAATTTTGCTAATTATTTAAATTGTTTATTATTTAAAATTGAATAAACTACTAAATAATCTCACTAAATACTTTTTCTATTTTATCAAACACAATTTTCGAAAGCTAAAAGTTATAAAATAAAAACTTTTTAATCCATATAGACCAAGTCTAACGAACGCAATTTATACGTTTCGTGCGGAAAGTTCGCAGAACTAGTTAACATTCACCGATTTTCAGCAGTGCGTCGTCGTCCCATCATCGTCGTCGTCATCATCGACCTGACCTCTTCAATCCAGGCCCGGGGTGTGCTTTGGGGAATTGCGTTGCGGCGTTCCAATCTAAAATTCTGCGCTCGGAAAACTGGGCCCGGGTTTGTTTTTGATACATCTATTAATACGTGTACACTATCAAAGAAAATAAGATAGATAGTGCGCGTACGAGAGGAAATTGCCGCTTTGCATTTTCCATCAACGCCCCTCCGGTACGAATTCATAACCGTCCGAAACATCAAACGAACGGTCCGGCCAACATCAAATGAAAAGTGTTTTATATTTAGCACGAATCGATGATCAAGTGCAGGTTTTGATTTAATTAGAATATGATGTTTTCGCATGTTTTAAAAAGTTAAGGGATAATGTCAGTTTTATGTATCGAAAATTAGAGGGGTACAGATAGAAGAGATGAAGAGAAAGAAGATAGGCAAAGGGTGAAAGAGGGTGATGAAAACTAAAGAGATATAATACATTTATGAAAGCACTACTTAGTGGAAATATTCATTTTCAGTTACCTTCATAACATTAAAAAAAATAAATATGTGAATGGTGATGATGATCATCATATTCTTTTATCTTCTGAAAAACCATGGTTGATCATAGTTATTTTATAATTTCTAAATATTTCTTTAAAATATTTGCTGGAAAATAATAGAGATTTAGAAAAATATAGTTTATAAATACATTTTCATTTATACAAATCCCAATTTTTCTGTAGCACAGTTAAAACCTTTTTGGAACTGATTTTATTTCTTTATTAAATTCCCAGAAACGTTGCATATTGTTAATTAGTAATTGCTGAAGATTCCACTGATGATACTAGGAATCTATCTATAATTGTAAATATTGTAAAATTGTTAGTTTAGTTTTAAAAATCAGTGAACCAGGAAGCATAAATTGATAAAAAAACAATAGTTTATTACTAAAAAATGTTCTAATGTCGTTTATATTTTGTGAATTGAAAAAAAAATCATAAATAAGAGTTGCATTGTCATTCACAGTGAAACATTACATAAAATTAAGGTGAGGAACAGAAGCAAACCAAAAATAGAGGTGCGTATTTATAAGATAGATACCCTAGATATAAAACCGAATTCTAAAAACCACAACTACGAACGAAACAAAAATCACAACTAGGGCTAAATTATTCAGAAAGTTAACATAAAAAAAAGTTATGGCAATGTCCTTTTCTCTAACTCTTGCACTCCTACTAATCATAATATTCAAGTTATCGAGAAATCTTCCCTAAAAACATTAATTAAAATCCGTTATCTCCTTCTTACCGACTCATAAATGATTCTACCTTTGTTATCCCTGTTAATGAATGCCTTATATATTTAGTGAAAAATCCTTCAACCAACATATTTTCTTCCTGTACTGTTTACGCAGAAATCCGAACCTAAATCATCAGAGGCAGACTGACGAGAAACTCTGAGACTGACAAATCTGAGCTAAAACACCTTTGGTCGATATATAATAATAAGATTGTATTCATTTCGCTTGTATTTTTTTGTTGTTGTTGATAAAGATGTTGTGTATATAATTAAATAAATATAAAATTTAAAATAAGCAGAATTGTAGAATATTAAATAACTCTAAAAATGTAAAGATCTTAAAATGTTTAGAATTACTGAAGAATCACAAAAATCAGAATTTCTAAAAACCTGTCCAATTATAGATTTTTAGTATTTTAAAGTTAGACAGGATACTCAACTTTATCGAAATAAAAATCAAATTAACTGACTTAAATTTCTAAAATATTAGAAATTCCACACATTTAAAAATATGGAATGCATTGAGAAAATACAGGGTGCTTCAAAAAAATGTATACACACTTTGAAAAATGTATACATCACTTGTAGCTGTTCGAGGCCGACCTGAATGACCTTTATGCACATCACACACTGTTCCATGAACTTCGAATTTGTCTCGTATGCGTGTAATTGTTAATCTTGAAGGTGGTTCTGTATCATACTCCCTTCTCCACTGTCTTTGAACTTCATTTACATTCTCAAACTTCCAGTACCACTTAATAACCTGCTTACATTCTTCAAAACTCAAACGTACGTCCCCCATGTTGATATTACAAATTCCAACTGATAATATAACATAGAGGGACGATTATGCTGGCACCTGGCGAAGAAATATAACATTATCCTTGTAGAGCGGGAAAACTACAATAGTTTAAAGTGTGTATACATTTTTTTGAAGCACCCTGTATATAACATTTTAGGAATTATAGAATCTTTAAGTACTCCATCTAGAAAGGTTAATGGTTTCAGAACTAAGAAGAATTTTAGAATTACGAATTCAAAGTATAACGTTTGAAAAATCTAGAATTAACTTTCTAGGTAGCTATGTCCTCTTCCGTTCTGGCGTTATCGCTATTTTTATGGTTAAAGATAGTCGGGTAGTAGTCAGTGCTACACACAGGCATATAATGTGCATGGCAATTTTCAATGCTAATCCACATAGTTTACAAGTGGTAAGTGGTTGTAAGGTAACCCGTGACCAGTTTTATTTTGCTTTTAGTTAGATGCAAGAGCTTTTTAGCTCTGCTTGACGAGAGGCCAATAAATTTTTTTTATTGCTTTTGACCTTTTTTGTTTATCCAGTGCCCTTTTATATACTCTTCTTCCACTCTTGAACCACGCCCTTCATATGTGATTTTGATAGCTCTCATGAAGGTAGTCTTGCTTGGCAAGTACATCGGCATGCTTGTTACCTATTATAATTGCATAGCCATATTACAGTGAGCTTGTTGATTTTGGCCTATTGATTTAGAGCTTGTTTACAGTTCGAAGTAGCTTTGGAATTAAGGTTCTTAAGGGCAGTCTGACTGTCTGAGATCAGACAGATTTATGCCTCTTTTTAGCGCTTTTTCGTAGAAACTTGAGCCTTTTTCTCCAGGGCTATTGTTTCAGCCTGTAGGATTGATATGTCTTATGCCGTATATGCCTAGGCCAGAGCTTGCTTTCGTTTTTGTTGCATCTGTATACCTGATTGCAGAGTTATGTTTTACTTTTTGAATTAATTCAGTATAGGTGACTGGTTATAATTACTTAAAAATGCGATACGAAATCATATTTGGTCAGCATTACTTTCGATGGTATTTGTAAGAACTCTGGTTTAGGGATGAAATGGTGTCAATTATTCCTCATAACAATTGCTTAAAAGAAAGATAATCGTTTCCGACCAAGGTTGTCAAGAATTCATCCTTCACGATACACCATAGCAAGGGTGATAGAACCCCGCCCTGCAGGCATCCTTTTACTGTGGTTACCGTTTCTGATTCACTCCCCACACCTGCAATACCACTCTTTTTCTTCTAGTTTTCACGGCTTTGAAGGTGAAAAGCACCTTCAATATCCACGAAAATACCCAATACAATCTCTGTGTATTGCATAAAGCTTCTATACCTGTTGTGAGGATATGAAGTGCCTCCACAGTAGATTTGTTAGGTTAATAGGCAAACTATTGCCTATGGAGGGGATTTGCTCCTTGTATCGGGTGGCCTTCGGCCTGCTTTGGGGATAAATATCGCCCTAACCTCATTCCATAACATCGGAATATAGCCTAGCATAAAGCTAATTTTTGTAAACTGTCTGGAGGTAGGGGGCTATTATATGGAGCCCCTACTACAGCAGTTTATCTGGGTCTGAATTAAAGCTTTTAACTGCCCATTAATTTTTATCTTTGGTAATGAATTTACTAGACTTGCTCTTGCTTTGTCTAGTATGTAGGAATATACATTTTTCTGTAGATAACGCAGTCCATAGATGTTGCTCCTGGGAAATGCGTCTTTAACAACATACTGCGACTTTCTTTGAGCCCCTCTTATCAGGTTTTTTTTAATTAGCCTAATGCTATTTGAGTGATCTTTGAACAGAATTTTGTGAAACCTGGCTGTTGGAATTTTATCAATAACTCCCTCATAGAACGTTCTCCGTGTTTTTCTATTCGATTTTCTCAACTCCTTATTATATTCCGACATTGCCCGTCTATAGGCATCCCAGTTGCCTGTTTTCTTTGCACTGTTGAAAATTTTCCTGGCTTGTCCTTGTTCCACCAGGGCATGTCGCTGGAAGAAGATATCCTCTTTAGCGGACAAATGAATTCATATGCCTTTAGAGTGCTATATCAGAGCAAAGCCGCTGATGTTTCTAGCTCTTCTTTGGTCTGGATGCTGAGATAGAGATCCTCGGTTCCCATACTTAAGCACTCTCTATAGAGGCTCGTGTCTGTGTTTTTTCGGATTTCTACTTTCCTGTGTGGCCACTAGTTGAACTCAATTTGTAACATGCCAATTTTGAATTGTACTTGTCTGATTGAATTCACAAGGGTATACTATTATATATTAATAATACGTAAATTATTAGATATAATGCATTCTATTATTGATGTACTTGATGCCCCATATTATGTTGTGGGCTCAGGAAGAGATGTTTATTTGCTTCTTCTGCACCTCTCCACGAGTCTACTCACCTCTTCTGGTGGTTGTTTGCTTTAAAACGCATCCACATGAAATGACATTAACTGCTTACATTTTTTACTTTTGGGTATCTCCTCTGGTAGTGGTTGGCTTTGATCATCTGGAAAATAGGCAGGGCCCATGAAAACCTGCCTCTTGTATTTCTTCGTGGGAACTTCTAATAGGGCTGCTGCTAGGTTTCCTGTGGTGAATTCTGGAATGCATGTATTATTAATGTCTTTCTTGAGTATTATAACTGCCCTTGGAGCAATACAGTCTGTTTTATACACCAGATTACAATTATCTTGGTGTAGGCCACTTACTTGTCCATTATTAATTCAAGGCTCCTGCAGGAATCCTATTTTAAATTTGTTTTTTTGAATATCCAATGAAGGGCACTTGATGCTGCTTTAGACTGACCGAGATTCAATTGAATGCCGTCCAATAGTGTGGTTTATATACCCCTAAAGTTGTGTTTCAGGGTTTTTGCCTATAAGGTATCCCTTCTATCCGTCCCCATGGATTGTGTAGGGCTTTTCGTAGCCCTTATCGTCGTTGATGACGGATTTTTAAGGTTTTGTTCCATGTACGTCATACGAGTAGCTAGGGCAAAAAAGAGGTCCATTATAGCAGATTTCCGCATGCTATAATGAGGTTATTGAAACTATGGGTCCGCATAGATCAGACTAAGCTTCCTCTTCCATCGGTTTTATGCTGTTTCACCTTGGATTGAGGTATTTGGTTTTTATGGTCTCCTTTCCATATTGATCCGGCCGGTAAAATCAAGATCCTCTATACTTGTCACCCGCGACCCAAAAAGGCATCGTTAGCCTTAGTGCAGGCCCTAAGCCACGATACAACAGCTGAGCAGGGGTAAAAAATTCTAGAATTATAAATTTTTATAAATTTTAAAGTTCTAGTCAATCCTTCAATTATTGTTAGAATTTAATAAATTATAATAAAATACAATACTATACACTACTAAAATTTCAAGGTTATTGAAAATTCTAGAATTACTAGCTCAAAATAACACAAAATATTTATACAATTTTAATAATACTAGAATTGTAGAGAACAATGAAATTTAACAATTTCTTCAATCAAAGAATAATACTTTAGAGCAATTAATGCGTATAGAATTTTTAGGACTATTAGGAATTAAATAACACTAAAATAATTATTAGTACTAGAACAACAGAAAATTCAGGAGTAGGTAAATGTATTTTACAACTCTTGTTATATAATCTACTATTACTAAAATCTGACATTTTAACTGTTGAAAAGTATTAGAAACAACTGAAAATTGCTAGTAAAGAGACGTATATTTGTCAAAAAATAATTGAAAACAAAGTCAAGAACATAATATTTATTATGATTTAAAAAAAATTAAAAACTACTATTTTAACAAATTAACAAATTAAAATTGTCAAGAGCAATTAAAATTTACTAAGCCATTACCTTATTTCACTTGTATTCAACTGTCACAAAAAAAGTTGTATATGACTCACGATATTCTCCTGCGCTGTTTATGTTTGTATATAGATATTTCCAAAAGACAGAAACTGTTAGGAAATATTACAAATTAAAAATAAATAAGAACCATTTTATCAAAAATAGTTAATTAAGGTGAAGAAACTTTCAATATTTGAATCATTGACAATTGGGAGAAATTGTTCGAAAGGTAAATAACGAATAAACACAAACCACAGTTTACCAAAAGCTTTTCCTTTTACCCTATATATTCTATATAGGGAAAGTAAAAACTAACTATTGCTTCGTTTATTAATTTGAATAAGGCGTTCGACTGAGTATCGCACAGCTTATTATTACGTAAATTAGAAGCTTATAATTTAGCAGCAAATAGCATACGATTAGTCAAGTCATATCTAACTAACAGGCATCAAACTGTATACTATAAGCATACTCAGTTGACGCCTTCTGGTATTAATTATGGTGTTTCCCAGGGCTCCATCCTCGGGCCCTGGTCATTTTTGAGAATTGTTTTTGGCACTTAATATTTCATAAATAATTTTCTTACTTATCTCTAGGTGAAACATTATGAAATAATAGAAAATGAAATATTAAACACTTAGTTTGTTTCACTGATTTTTATATTTTAATGTGAAGATATTGAATTATTGTTTTCCTGGAATCTGTAGCCACAGGTTGGTATTGATATAATTGAATCTCAATAAATGTACAGTTGAAGATATTAAACTAAAGTAATGACAAGAAAATTAAATTTTTAATTAATTACTGCATACATTACGTAATTCAACTTCTGGTGGTGTTTTTTTTTTATGGGGCATTGTTTTTTTATTTATGCTTAGTTGATTTTTTAAATATTTTATTAAATTCCGAATTCCAATTTGATTTGTAGATTCAATAAAAAAAATTGTATTAATGATGCGCTCTATTAAATTAAAACAGCCGCGCACCGAGTGCGTATAGAAATACGAGTCGAAATCAAATCGAAAATATAATTACCGAAACTCGACAGCTAATACATTTCTGGAATGATTTAATCATTGCGGAAATGCGGCATCGCCACATGAAAGCTTGTTTCTGCACTCCTCGCCAGTAATATGGAAACGTCAATCAAATTGGCCTGTCACGGTCTTTGGTCGGGATTCGCAGTCCTGTAGTATTGCGGAATTGTCTGGTACACACGTAAACATCACTGTGTATACGTGTGTACGTGTGTGTGCGTGTGTGTGGTATTGCTTCCTGTGGGACTCCACCCCGCCACCGGCGTGGAGGAATGGGGGATCGATTATTCATCAGGGTGGCAACATTGTGGCTACTGCATTATATTAGGAATGCCGATAGCAAATCCTAACGGCCCCCTAATATTTCTATTTCTGCACTGTGGCCCAATTTCGGAGGTGGTGGGGGTAGTGTTGGAGGGTGAGGAGGAAATTTAGGGAAATTAGATTAAAGTTGGGCGTGTGTGTATAAAACTTTCAAAGTTTCCAGAGAAATTACGTGGACACTTCATTTGATAACTTAGTTGATTAAAATTGTAGAAATGGAGAACTTTACAGTGTTTCGGGTGAAGTAATGTATTTACCTACTAAAATTAGATTTTGTGTAATTTATTTAATTAGTGTAGATAGCTACCAGGTTTAAAGCTTTTGATAAGGTTATGGCTTATCTTAAAATAATTGTAGAAGTTGTTGGAATTATCCTCTTTAATTAGATCCATTAGGTATTTTCAAATACTTGAAACTGTCGAGAAATATACTTAGTAACATGAAAATCATGAAACTAAGAAGGGGTAGGAAGTTTTTGATCAAACTTGCCAAAAACGTTTACTTTGAAAGATGTCGCTTTATTTGCTTACACAAAAAATATATAACAGTTTTATTGGTAATAATCAAGAGCAAGTTTTACTTCCTCAAATGATCTTCCCTTCAAACATCTTCTTTTCTACTGTGAGTTGATAATTTATTACATGACAACAAGGGATGTTTTAATGTAATATTGTCTGTCAAATCTTGTACAGGGTGCGGCAAAACAAACAGTGCAGTTTGGAACGTCCAGTACATCCCGTGTGGTGGGGGTACCTACCTGGGAGGGATCTCATTGTGTCGGGGGGCTTGTGCCGTTTTTAGTCGTTACCATGGTTTGGTCTGGAGAACGCTTCCAAGAAATGTTGAACCGGATCCATGCGAGGTCAACTTTTTTCAGTAGTGACGAGGCCCACTTCCATCTCTGTGGAGGGGTGAATAAACAAAATTTTCGATATTGGGCTATAAATAACCCAAGGCAACTTTACGAGAGACCACTTCACTCCCCAAAAGTCACCGTGTGGTGTGCGATTTCCAAATTTGGGGTGATTGGGCCTTATTTTTTTAAAGAGATGTTGGAATTTTTTTTACCTCGTTTGGAAAAGCTGATGGAGGAAGCAGATCTGGGGGACATCTGGTTTCAGCAGGACGGAGCTACGGCCCATACTGCTCGAGTTTCAATGACGAAACTGCGACAGGTGTACCCTGGGCGCCTTGTTTCTCTGAGAGGTGATGTGAAGTGGCCCGCACGCTCCCCTGGTCTGAGCATTTGCGACTTCTTCCTGTGGGGCTACCTGAAGGAAAAGGTTTTTTGGCATCGACCTTGCACCTTGGAAGAACTCAGGGATCGAATTCGGGAGAAAATCGCGGCTAAACCCATCGAGATGTGCCAAAATGCGGCCGAAAATTTCAGAAATCGCCTTCATCAATGTATCGCTGCTGGGGGTCATCATCTTTCTGGTGTCATCTTCAGGACTTAATGCATAAAACGGCATGATGTATCCATTGAGATAAAATAAACCCCATTTCTTTAAATTGCGCCGTTTTCTTTTAATAGCCCTTCAAAACTGCACTGTCTGTTTTGCCGCACCCTGTATTTACAAGATAACATTTTAGGATGTTACTTTTTACTTGAGAATTTACGAGGACGCAAATTCATACCTTTACAAAAATATATGCTACAGATGTAAAAATAACACGTAATAAAATGGTTATGTGGCCATCATAATACTTTCCCTAAATTCTTCTCGAAAACTATGAGGTTATTTTTATTTATTTTCAATTTTGAATTCTGTATATTTACAAGTTATATAAATATCATTTAGCTCCTATAATTAATTAGCAATAAGCAAATTAAGAACAAAAAAATGTTTCATAAAAAACTTTTTCAGTATTTGATTCTCTTTAGCTTTCGTTTGAAAAGTTATGTTTTATTTTTCAAAATTTCTTAAATTTCAAAATTTGTTTGAATAAATCTATTAAATTTTGCAATAATATTGTTTATTTACGTTTTACAACTTTTAATTAAAACTCTCGCTTATGTTTTACAGATTGGAGGGTGGGTTAGAGGCCACCCACCCACCCTACATATACATATCAACTTTAGTTACTGATCGCCTCGCGGTTTGCAATAACTTTAATTGCAAAATTTGAATAAAAGAAAATTGACAAAGTAAAATTGTTGATAAAGAAAATGGTTGCGACCATTACTACGTAGTAATCCATACTTACAATAATTTGTCGTTAAAATATATTGAATTTTTCAATTCAGTCAAAGAAGGGCTTATTAGAAATTTTATAATTTTTGAAAAAGTCTATATTTCTAATAAAATTTAAAAAAAAATTAGAGCTTTCAATAAAATCTTCACAATTTAGAAAGCGGGTTGAATTAAAAAATCATGAATTCTAGAGAAGAAATTAGTGGAAATTTCTTGAGTTCTTGAAAAAGTGAGTCTAGAAACAAATCCTAAAAATCTAGGGCCTCAAAAAAAGAGAAACTACTTAAAATTTCCTGAACCCTCAAGAAAAGTCTAGATTTCTACAAACAAATTTTCTAAAAAGTTCTAGAGCCTTCAAAAAAAGCTTTGTAATTTAGAAGATAAGAAGAAAACCTTGAAATTTGGAGGAAACATTTCTGGAAATTTCCTGAACCCTTGGCAAAAAAAAGTCTAGATTTCTAAATAAAAAATTTCTAAAAATTTTAGAGATTTCTAGAAATTTAGAAGACCAGTTGAAAAACTATCTTGAAATCGGGAAGAGAAATTACTGAAAATTCTTTTAAACTTTCTCGAAAATAAGAAAAGATTTGTAGGGGAAAACTTTCTAAAAAAATTTCCATGAAAAATTCCGCAATTTAGAACTTTCTAAATAAGTTTATAGCCTCTAGTTGAAACAAAATGTTGAATTTTAGAGAAGCAATTGCTAAAATTTACCTGAATTCTCGAAAAGAAGACGAACTAAAAATCATTTAGAGCCTTCGCAATTTATAAGAAAAGTTGTAAAAAAATTAATTTTGGGAAGAAGTTATTGACTAAACTCTAAATTCTAGAAAACAAAATTCCAGAAAATCCTAATGCCTCATAGAAAAACTTTGCAAACAACATTGGCAAAAAACTCTTGAACTCTAGAGAACAAATTCCAAAAATTTCCTAAACTCTAGAGAAAATAATTTAGATTTCTAGAAGAAAATTCTAAAAATTCTAGAGCCTCAAAGAAAATCTTTGCGATTTAGAAGACAAGTTAAAAAATCTTGAAATGTGGAGAAGAAATTACTAGAAATTTCCTGAACTCTCGAAAAAATGACTAGATTTTTAAAAACAAATTTTCTAAAAAAGCCTTCATTTAAATCTTCGCAATTTACTAGAAATTTTCTGAATTCTACAACAAAACTACATTTTCAAAAATTGGTTTCGCAATATAAAAGACAGCTTGAAAAAAGAATCTTGATATCTGAAGAAATGACTGAAAAGAGTCTAGATTTTTAGAAACAGATTTTCTAGAAAATCTGAATAAAAGTTACTGGAAATTTCTGAACTCTCAAAAAACGTCTAAAGTTCTGGAAAAGATTTTTTTAGCCCTGAAGCAAATCTTTGCAATTTATGAGACAATATTAAAATCTGGAAGGGAAATTACTGGAAACAGCCCCAAAGAAATATTATATATAAATAAATATAAATATTGTAACTAACTTTCTAAAAAACTCCCGAATAAGACCTTTGCTAAAAATTCTGGAGATATAAAGAAGAAATTACTGTAAACTTTTAGAATCCTCCAAAAAAGTTTTAGAAATCTACAAAGAAAACTTGTGAAAAATTCTAGAATCTTCGATGAAAATTCTTTGGAAATGAAGATGCAAAAAACTGAAAATATGGAGAAGAAATTCCTGAAACTTCCAGAAGCCTCTAAGTAAGTTCTAGAAATTTAGAAAAAATTTCCTAATAAATTAAACAAAATCTTGAAAGAATTTTCTGAAAAATCTAGAAGTCTCGAATAAAATCTTTGCTAAGAATTCTGGGAGGATCTATTTATTTATTAGATGAGAAAAAGATATTACTGTGCTTCTAGAATTTTCAAAAAGTTTTATAAATCTAAAATGAAAAAATTCTAGAAACCTCAATGCAAAAAAAACAAAGTATGGATCATCTGAAAGAATTATAGAAAAAGTTGAACAAAATATTCTACAAAAACCACGAAGAAATTTCTATAAATAAATACAAATAACGACTTTCTGAAAAATTTTGAAACTCTTGAATAAAATCTAAATCTAAATCTAAAAAAATATAGAATTCTCGATGAAAATTCTTTGGAAAGCAATTAAAACTAAAAGTGTGGAGGAGAAATTTCTGAAAAATTCTAAAGGTAATTTTTTTTCTCATAAATTAAAAATTTTACAAAAAACATGTCTTAATAAAACTTTTTCAGTTTCTCATTTCCTTTATCCTTTGTTTGAAAAGTTATGATATATTTTTCAAATTTGAAAAAATATCCAGAAAAATCAAAAGAACGCCTCCAGTAAACATCCACTTCCGGTTAATGAAGGTTTGCCAAAAGCTTTTCAGTTCCAGTTTTTAATGATAAAACCTTAAGTTTAAAGTTTCATCTCAATAGGATCATTCGTTTTTGAGATACAGCGCCCACAGATATTTTCATGCACGAAAACAATACTTCCCCTATATATACTATATAGGGAAAGTAATAATTGTCACAACAATTTTCTTCATTTCATTTTCTTGGGCGATGTTGAACCATTCCATGGATTGCTGCTTTGATTTCGGCATAACACAGGTCACCAACAATTAGTCGCTTGTGACAATTTGATTTAAAAAATTATAACCCTCGAGAGAATAATTCTCAAGGAATGTCAAAGCGGCTATCTTTAAAAGTTTTAACCTACTTAATATAGCCGTAAAAACTCGATCATTACTTAATCTCGCGTATTCTTGACTTACCTCAACAAACAATGCGATGAAGTATGATACTCCTGACCTACCCTAATAAATTATGCGTTGAGGTAGGTCGTAGAGTACGTTAGTTCAATCAAAAGTAAAATACCCGCTAGGTTAACGTATAGTGTATTGGTGTAGGTCAAGAGTACGCTCAGTCAATATTTAATTTATTGAGGGAGGGCAGAAATGCGCTACGTTCGATTTTTACTTTCCCTATATAGAAAACTGAACAAGTTTTATTTAAACATGTTTTTCATAAAGTTCTTAACTTGCCAGAAATAAATTAACAATTAATCATTTTGACTTTTTCTTCCCACTTCTAATAAACTGTATGAGTTAAATGAAATTTATATAACAAGTAATGATAAAGAATCCAAAATTGAATAAATTGTTATGAATAGCCTTTTTGCGTAAACCTCATAGTTTTTGGGAAAAATGTAAGGAAAGTATTATTTTACTCACTTTTATTTAAACAGTTGATTATAGAATTTTATATATTTTTTTGTACAAATTTCTAGAACTTTCTTATTCTTACAGTAAGAAACTTTATTGCAATTACAATAATAATAATTTACAATAAAATACTTCTTCTAGATTTCTAATTATAATAATTTACCTCAAGGATTATAAAATTCTCTTTATGTTTTCAAAATATTCTCTTCTACTTTTTAAATTTATCTTCCATTCTAAAATTTTTCAGCAATTCGTATTTTTAAAATCTAGAGTTACTATGTTTACAAATTTTCAAGTAATTTTTATCCTTGATTTAAATTGCAAACATTATCTCTGAATTTTCTAAAATTTTCAAGTGGTAGGTTTTTCTGCATTTTCTGTCCTATAATGTTCTCTATTTAATTTCAAGAATTTTTTTAATGTCATCTTATCGGAATTTTCAAAATATTTCTTTTGCGAAATATTTCTCCACGATTTCTAAAATTTACTAATGCTAGTGTTCTCTCTCGTTTCCAGTAATTTCTCTTTTATATTTAAAGAAAAAAATATGATGATTATAGGACTTTTAGCATTTTTCCTTACAGTTTTCTAAAGTGTTTTTTTTTTCTAATTGCAAGAACATTCTTTGATTTTCTTACTAAACCTATCTCCACAGATTTTAAAATTTTCTAATTGTACTTTTTTCCTTCTTGTTCGGCAATTTCTCTTCTATATTTTACGAATAATAACGTTTATAGAATTTTGAGCAATTTTCCTTACATATTTAAAATATTTTTTCTTTTTTATTGCAAGAATTTCACAAGTTTTCTCCCAGATATCTACAATTTGCTACAATATTCCTTGTACTCCATCTTATCGAAAGTTTCAGAAACTTCTCTTATACGCTGCAATAATTTTCCTCAAGGGTTCTAAAATTGTTTTTCCAAAATTTTCTTTCCTTTAAATTTTTTTTCACCAAATTTTTAGCTTTTCAAATCGTTTATAAATTTTTACTTAACACCAAAATTGCATCGGTAGTTATTTTCAGTGTTTTCTCTCCTATGTTTTTCGATCTTTCTTTCTCCACAGATTCTAAAATTTTCAGTGTTTTCTCTCCTATGTTTTTCTATCTTTCTTTCTCCACAGATTCTAAAATTTTCTAATTGTATTTTTTTCCTTCTTGTTCTTCAATTTCTCTTCTAAATTTTACGAATAAAAACGTTTATAGAATTTTCAGTGATTTTCCTTACACATTTAAAATATTTTTTCTTTTTTATTGCAAGAATTTTGATTGAAGGTTTCACAATTTTTATAATCTCCCAGATTTCTAAAATTTTACAACAATGTTCCTTCTGATTCGATCTTTTTGAAAGTTACAGACATTTCTTTTCTAAGTTGCAATAATTTGCTTAGAGGATTTTAAAATTTTCCACTGGTAAGTTTCTCATTGTTTTTCAAACATTTTATCTTCTAGTTTTTAAAATTATCTTCACTCTAGAATTTTTCAGCAATTCCAATTTTAGATTTCTGGAATTACTAGGTTCCCAAACTTTAAAGTAATCTTTATCCAAGATTTAAATTGCAAAAGTTATCTCCGAAAGTTTAAAAAATGTTTAGATCTAGTGTTCTCTCTGTTTTTATCAGCAGTTTCTGTTCTAATAATTAGAAAAAACACGAAAATATTTCGTAGAATCTACAACAAATGAGTCTTATTAAGACTACAAGAACAAACCACTTTTGAAACAACTTCGACAGATATTGAATGATACAAAAGTAATATGCGTGTTACAAAATAGCAAGGCTATCAAAGCAACACTAGTTTGAACATATTTTTTTCTGTTCTATATTTTGATCTAACTAAATGCAACAATTTTCAATAAAGGTTGTAGTGTTTTTTTAATAAAGAAAATATTATCGAAATTTTCCAGGAATTTCTCTTGCGAAATTCCACGGATTTAAAAAAATCCTTATGGTAGTTTTGTCTTTCTCTTCCAACAATTTCTTCTCTATATATTATGAAAAATAAAAATTAGATGATTATAATTTAACTTCCTTTCACTAATTTCTGAAATTGTCATTAAAGGATTTACAATTATTATGAAATATTTCTCCAAGATTTCAACAATGCTTCTCTTTCTGTTATCTTATCGAAATATTCCAGGAAATTCATTTCCTAGTTATAACAATTTTTTCAAAGGTTTTAAAACTTTCTAGTGCTTGTGTATTTTCTGCTATTTAGCATTTTCTTTTCTAGTTTTATAATTTTCTTCTATTCTAGAATTTTTCTGCAAATTCTATTAAACATTTTTAGGATTTCAAATTTTTAAGCAATGTTTAGCCAAGATTTAAATAGGAAAAAAATCCAGCAATTTCTATTCTAAACTATACAAAAAATTAGAGGATTATATTAGTACAGATTTCTAGAATTCTTTTTCTGATTGCAAGAATTTTTATTGAAAGTTTTATAATTTTTATGAAAATGTTTTGCTAGATTTCTAAAACATTTCGATGCTTCTTATCGTAATTTGGAAGAAATTTCTATTCCTAGTTGAAATACCTTTTTCCAAGGATTCTAAAATTTTCCGGCGATAATTTTCTCGCTATTTTCCAGCATTTTCGTTTCTAGTTTCTAAAATGTTCTTCATTTCTAGAATTTTTCAAATTTTGAACTTATTCTTATCTAAGATAAAACAGAATAAAATACCTCCGAAAATTTTCCAGTGGTTTATATTTATCTTTTTTTTACTGTAAAATTTTTCATTGATTGTTCTAGAGCTTTAAGGAAAAGTTATCTAGTCAGAACTTTCTATTCTAATAAATAAACAATTCACTTTTTATAAAAAGTGATACCAACAAAGTTAATTGTTTATTTATTTTGGATTATGAAAATGTATCACGAAGTGAAGGCCACCACAATTACTTCTTTAATTCTAAAATTTTCTGATGGTAGTTTCCACTTTCTATTCCTACAATATTTCTCCAAAATTTAAGTATTCTCATTAAGGGTTTTACAATTACTACGAAAATTTTCTCTCAGATTTAAAATATTTATTTAACAATATATATTTTTGCTCTATTCATTGAAATTTCTCTTCAGAGTTGTAATAATTTTGAGCAAGGATTCGAAAATTATTCAGTGGTAATTTTCTTGCTGTTTTCTAGCCTTTCTAGAATTTTTATCAATTTCTATTGCAGATTTCTAGAATTTCCATACTTTCGGTTTTTAGTAATATTTATTAAAGATTGAAATGACAAAAACTATCTCCGTAGGTTCAGAAATTTTCTATTAGTAGTTTTTTTTGCTGTTTTCTTGTCTCTATTCCACCTTTCAATCAGTAAAACATCATCAAAAATAATAAAAATCTCTAAAAATTGCAATTAGTTTTTGTTTATTTATATTTTGCAACTTTTATTTAAAACCCTTGCGTATTTTTACTGATTGTAGGGTCGGACAGAGGACACCCACCCACCCTTCATATACATGATAACTTTAATTGCTAATCGTTGATGATTTTGCTGCTAAAAACCCTTTGTGTAATAAAAAATAAAACAAAATAAAAATTTAAGTTTAAATATAAATGAATTTCTATACCTAATACTAGCTAATATAGATTTAAAGTCTGCCCACCCATCATCCATCAAATTTTTACTAATTCACTCACTCAAAAATTTTACATTTTTAATTCCTTTTTTATTTAAAGAGTTTTGTAATTAATTTCATTGGATATAGCGAGACGATAAGGAATTAAACTTTATATGTATATGTAGGGTGGGTGGTTGGCCTCTATCCTACCCTCCAATCAGTAAAACATCATAAAAAATAATAGGGAATGTATTATTATGGCCACATCACCATTTGTATCTATTGTGATCCTATATTTTTAATAATATTCATCTAATGAAGACCGTCTCCACAATTAAACATTTAGTATTCTATTCTATTAATAATTTCAACATTTACTTTTATAAATTACACTATAATAAATAACAAAATAATAAAACTAGAATTATATGTTATTTAACGCTATCGTTCACGTATTTAACTTACTTCATTTAATACTTCATAAATTCGTGTTCGGTGCTGCAACAAATGAATCAACTATCGACACTTTTACTTGATTATTTGCTCACAATTTAGCTGTTAAAATTAGTAAATCAATGATGGATAATTTCGTAATCAGAGTACGCGTTTCTCACATGGCCGATTTTAAATGCAAAACCGTTTTAGCCGTGAATGTTCTTGATTGATTAAGTGAAGCTTTTAGCATGTAAATTTATGCAAGTGGCTGATTGTGCAGTTGCACGAAGTTGTGCAGTTACTTTCGAATTATGAGAGGTGAACACTGGAAGTAGCTGCGGTGTGGAATGCTTTCATTTAATTCGCACTTCATATATATCCTTGTTATAACAACTTGGCGTACACAGTAATGCACAATTTGAATTAATTTATTGCGGTTCAAGTTCACTAATTACATTTCATTTAAAAAAATGTTATTACCAAAAATATATCAGTTGTTGTTCACCAATATTTAAGGAATTATTGTTAAAGTTTGAATCTCAAAATGAAAATTTTATAATGAAGAAGGAGGCACGATTACTTTGTTTTACCATTTTATGGTGGTGGTAAAACAAAGTAATTGTGTATTCTCCATTATATTCAAGATGTAATACAAAGTAAACGCTTCCACAATTAATCATGAAAATTTTAGTGAGCTCTTTAGACCTCTTAATAAATTCATAATTAGATAAAATATTGTTTAAATAAAAAATAAGTTTAGAGCTCAAGAGCTAAAAAGATTGATCAATAGTTTGACAAAATACGCCTTTTATATACCACTGTATACAAAATTAAACGTGGTCAAGTTAGTTATAATAATAATATTTCTCATTCATGCAAAATATATTTGTACGAACCTTAAATTTAAAGCAGCTGTGGGTGTGGAATTTTCTTCGTTTATTTTCCTTATGATTTTTCTCAATTATTTTAGACATCCTTCCTGCCTAATTGAAGGGTCTAATGCAAGAACCAGCCAAGTCCACTTTTGGGCAAAAATTTGTTGGGGGTTGATTGTTGCACAGTTTCAAATGCTTTATCATCTCATCCAAGAACCGGATCTCTAAGTTATGCACTACACATTACAGGAGTGATTAATAGATGACCAACTTTTTCATACTGTGCAATAACAAGCCAAGTCCTGTTCTTTTACTCAAAAGTTGGTTTGCAAACTTTAACAGTACGCTTATTCTGTAAACATTATTAGTTATTATTATTACGGTTCCCACTATGTATTCTAGTTCAGAAGAAAATGTATTTCAGTCTAGTGGCGATGAGTTTTTACCAGAAAATTATAAATATAACCTCAATACTGAAACTCAAGAAGATGATTTGTCCGAGGAAGGTTTTCCGGAGTTTGGAACTAATGAGGATTCGGAGCATTCTGTACATTTGGAAGAAGCTGGCACTTCTGCTGGTTCAACAAAACTGGCACAACCAGGTAAAAAACGCCTCATACTTAAGTCATCCTGGAAAAGAAACATTCATAAGCAAAAGCGAACCAGGGGTGAAAGTTATATAAATACGGCTGGAAAATTAACACAGGAAAACGTTCTTGGAGATAGTTGCAACTGTAAAATGCAGTGCTTTCATAAAATTGGTGCGATGGGCTGTGCTAAAATTTTCAGAGATTTTTATGCCATATCAACAATTTTTTTATGTTTATGATGAAACGTTAGGAGGCAAAGGACGAAATGAGGTAGAAAGTATCTTACTGCATTTTATTAACACACACTTGGCATCAAATATCACTGATTTGTACATTTTCTCTGACAACCGCTACTCGCAGAATAAAACTATGTCGTCACTCAGTTTTTCCACACTCTAGTTGAAAGTAAAAGATTACGAATGACACAGCACAGGTACCCTGAACCGGGGCCCTGGGACCACAGCTTTGAGCAAATTGAAATCCAAAAAAGAAAATATGATAAAATTTATATTCCTCGGGATTATGTCAATATTATCAAGACATCCAACAAGAAGTTTCATGTAGTTCAAACCAAGATATGTTTTACAACTTCTACGAACACTTCAAAAAGTTCTGTTAAAAATCCTTCAAGAAAAAATACTAAGTTTATGACATCGAAATACAGAATAATGTGTTACGAATAACAAGAAACTATAACAGTAAAAGTGTATCATTTCCAGTATTTCAAGATTTTAGTACCCTGCACAGGAGGGTTTCGGAGCCACTAACATTACCAAGTAGCGACGAAAAGCTATACACTGGAAAACGGCTATTAAAAAAGAAGAAATTTGAACATGTTATGAATTTAGGCCGTAACTACGTACCAAAGGCTGAAATGTGGTTCTATGATGACATCGAGAGGTACCACAGAGATTTTTAATCGGAGGAGCATCAATCGTCTGTGTCTAAATACAGCGATGACGACTAACCCACAAAACTAAAATATGCAACTAAAATATTTTCTAACTTTGTATATCCATGTTAATTTTGTGCTGTTCTGATAAATTAAATGTTCTTGTAGATTTCCGTTTTGTGTTGGTTAAGTCCATCAACTTTTTTTTTAAATATCTCTAAAACTATAAATTCAAAATTAACTAAAATTGATATATACGTTATGTGTGGCTGTGTCTATAATTTGCTATATTGATAGTTATTTATTAATTGTTATACAAAGTTTTAAATGTTCTTTTCATTTCCTGTAAATTCTATAACAGTGGACTTGGCTGTTTCTTGCATTGGACCCTTCAATTGCTTTTTAGTATCAACTTAGCACAATGTCGATAACCAGCTTAATTGCTATAACTGTTGCCTTCAATTTCCTTGTTAATTCCACAATTTTCCTGACATCTTCAGATATACAGAACTGGCATGGGTCCTCTCCACTTTACAGATTTTTATGGAGGAATGCCTGGAACTCTCCGTAGTCCGAAATTAATTGCAAAAAACAGTAGATCAGGCTCTGAAGGATTTTTCATTTTACCTCTCCGGCCAAAATCGCAGGATTGGCCGATAGATGTTCCTATTTGTAGATGTTCTGTTTTTCCTTAGCTGCTACGGTGTTGATCTCTGCACTTGATAGTAAAATTATTAAACCTAGCGCTGACTCCAGTCTATTTCTCTGTTAGCCTAGATGGGGATTATCTAATCTAACATAGAAATAGACTGGACAGAGGGCTAGAATTAATGCTTGTGCTGCATATAAGAGCTCTGATTCTGCAATCATAATCACCTACAGATACTTAATATTTTTCCGATCTCGATCTCTTATTCCAGAAGATAATTTGTCAGTGTGTGCACGACAAACATGCGGCTCTGATCTTTTGTGCTGTAATTTCCAATATGGCTTACGACATCTATTCGCCATTTTCTTTTTTGTCATTTGCCCATTTGCTTCAGCCCTCTGATGTTTCTATTACTTGCCACTATAAGTAAATTATCAGTCAACCCATTTGTTTCCATTCCCTTCGGTAGTGCCACTTGAAACACCACACCGTACACCACGTTTTTCAGTAGTAGCCCTTCATATCAGTGCTTCTTTCTGCTGAAGGCCCTCTGCACCCTCGTACAGCTGCAATTGCTTTTGTGCATTCTCTTTAGGTATATTGATCATCTAGTGTTAAATTGCATCTTACGTGAAATCGAATGAATTTTCTTTCAATTAAGGCAATCGTTTTGCTTTCTCTCAGTTTTCTGCATCTTTAATTTTATAAACAGCCAACATTGCGTTTGGTGTGGAACTGTATATTCTAAACCTGTATTGGTGGTCTTTCAGCCCTAATTAAATTTATTTTACTGTCAGTAGCCGCTCAAAAACGCCTACTTCCCCATCCAACAAGCATTAAGCCTTCTTTTCTGTAACTCAGCAGAAACAGTCGCGCTCGCTTATTTTTCTTCTGAGAGGAATTTCTTTGATCAGGTGGCAGTTAAAGATGCCAGTAAGCTCTTAATTGTCTCTGTAGCCTTTTATGTTAGAGCTTCTTTTTGTCTAAGGCCCACTGCACCATCCTACAGCTGCAAATAGCTTTTGTTCATTCTCTTTAGGAATGGTGATCCAGTGTTAAGTTGCACCTTTCGTGAAATTGAATGATTTTTTACAGTTAGGGCAATCGTTCTTACTCGCTTACTTCTTACTTGCTCTCATCGGAACACTGTTTTCCGCATCTATGAATGTTTAAACAACCAATATTGCGTTCGTTGTTTTAGTAGTCGGTGAGCCCTCCTTATGTTTTTTTTAAACTATAAGTGGCCGCCTGAGAACCATTACTTTCCTATCCAACAAATATTCCGGTTACCTTATTTTCTGTTTCTCCTATTTGGGCACCAAAACCAGTCGCACTCGCTTATTTTATTTTGAGAAAATTATTTTTAATCAGGCCGTAGTTAAAGGTGTCAGTTAGCTCTTAATTGTCTCCCACTCTGTCATCTAGACTTCTTTTTTTCATGAAGAATTTATTAATACTTGGTCTTTCCTCTTACAGACCTGGTAGTTCTTATGTATGTTTTTTTAGAAAATGGGCAGTTACTATTTTTTAAGACTACGTGTACTAACAAGTACATAATATAGGAAGATGCATGTAACCTTTTTGTGACAATTTTGAATGTTCTTTCAACCAGTCTTCTTTCACCTCTTTACTCACTTTTGATCTATGTTTTTCCTATGGTTAAACTTAATCTACCTTTACTTCGGTATCCAGGTGATTGGAATCTGAGCATTTACACCTTGATAACATTTCCATTGCTGTCTAGCTTCTTTCCTTGCTTCCTTTACCATTTATTAGTTTTAGCAGTATAGTTGTTGACTGCTTGGGTGCGGACCTTAGAGTTAGAAATATTCCATTACTTCCCCAGTCTTCTTTTTTCTCATTGAAGGTTTAGGAAATCGACTAAATAATCGAATGCTTTTGGTTGCAGATAGCTAATAGTGTCAGGTTGGAGATGTTGTTCCTACCGACTAAAACCCTCGCTTCCTTGGAATCGTCTGATCTCGTCATTGCCTCAGGGGTATCTTACATTATATCAGTCTGCTGCGTTCTTCTCAGCGGTCTAATCGGCCAGTTTCTTGCCAATCACTTGTTATGCAAAATTTTCCACCGCATCTCATGCCTTCTCATCATCGAGCATCAATAATATCCTGCGGGTTACTCCTCTGACGTTCGTTCTAGGCAATCTATTAATGCAAACAGCCAATTCGGTGTAGGTACCTTTCAAAATGGTCATGACCGCTTATCAGTTGAGTGAGGTGGTAAGTCAGCTGACAGTGCTTCCTTTCTATCCATGACTGTACTTTGGGGACTGTTCCCCAACACTGTGTTTTCGTCCTTTGTCGGCCATCTCTTCTGCCATTTAGCCATAACTCCGTTATGTGCCTCTGCTTTGTCGAGTCCTTGTCGCCGGTTTGCCTGTGTACCCAGTAATATTCTTTCTTCTTACTAAGAAAGGACCGTTCCGGGATCCATGGACACCGTCCGGTAAGCTCTAGATTTTTTCTCTTCAGGTGTGTGGGACTCCTTTTGTTCCTTCTGAATAGGCCCTACACCACTAAACTTCCTCTTGTTCCTCTGGGGGAAACGGTGGTATCGCAAGACATTCTTTGCACGGAACCGCCCCATCGACCTTATCCGGCCAGGTCGGTTAGTCGTCTCGTGTTGTTCGTTTCTTTGAAGAGGGCCTTCTTTTCGAGAATGATCTTTTTCGCCGTTTGGGCCACCAGCTCCCACTTCTTCTCATCGGACAACATGGTCGGCGCTAGAGTCTCCGCGCATAATGTCCCTTCCATCTCGCGCACTAGTTGGTTGCTGTTCTCTGACCACTGTTCGCACTCAAAGAATGTCTGGGCCACGTCGTCCACTATATCCACCTACCAAACGCACATTTCGCTGTTCGATTTACCGATCCTCTTTAGATACGCCCGGAAGCATCTGTGGCCGGTGAGGAACTGTGTGAGATAATAGGTTAGTTCTCCATGCTTCCTTCCGGTCCAAGGTCCCACCTCTGGAATTAACCTCTTTGTCCAGTCTACGTGCTTGCCGCGCTCCATCTGTTTTGCCACTCGACCTCCGTTTCCCTCCGGACCAGATCTCTCGCCATCGCCTTGTCATGTCCGCTCGCCAGGAGCTTATGTTGTTTTGCTTTCTCCTTTAGTCACAGTTACGATGATAGGACCCCGGCCGCCGCCATGGAGACGGTTCTGTACCTTTTAGTAACTCTAAGCGCCGCTGGTCTCATGGCGCTGCCCAATCTGGTGATATTTCGTTTCGGCGTACAATAGCTTGACCGACGCCACCTCCATTAGCAATCTTCTGGTTTCTTCCCACCGGTCGCCCGTGTTTGCCAGCAGTCGTGCCACCGCCCTAGCCGCTCCAGCTGCCCCTGCGGTCACCCCAAGTACTTAAGCATAACTCTCAAGTACTTTAGCTTTTTTTCTACCATAATCTCCCAGCCCACCAGCTTCACGCATTCGCCGGAGGTGCGCCTCGCCTTTCTCCTCGAGAGCCACATCGCTGCTGCCTTCTCGGCTGCCACCTCGAGGCTTGCTGCCGCCAGCCACTCGACAACTATTTCTAACGCCAGTTTAGTCACTGCCCGTAAATTTCAGATGTCTTTTTTGCTTATCACTATCATGAGATCCGAGTTATGAACCGAGGGGTACACCACCGGTCGTCACTATGCTTTGTTCTACACTTAACCTAGATCACCCGTGAACATTAGCTCCCTATCCCTCAGGTAGCTGCCAAACATCCTCAGGAGATATGGCGGGATGCCTTTCTCCCGCAGGGTCTTAATAGTACATGCCGTGGTAGTGAGTTGAACGCATTATTGATATCCAATGCAAATCCAATGCAGTGCTTCCCCCCTCTGCGCGGCTCGCTGTTTGCTCGATCCATTATTTCCCTCACCCAGAATATGGCGTCCGTGGTCGACCTCTCCCATCTGAAGCCAAATTGACTATCGGCGAGGCCCTCCGCTCCCTCGATTGCGACGTTAACCTTCTCTACCAGTAATCGCTCAAGTACCTCACCTTCGCCGTCTAAAACGCAGATAGGCCTATAAACCTAGGGAGAGTCTTCTGGCTTCCCTCTTGGGGAGAAGCACGAGTCGAGCACGCTTTTACCTTTGGGTTCAAGGTAGCATTTGTTTAGCAGCTCCGAGAATTGGCCCACGTTGACCATTACTACTGTCTTTAGTGCTTTATTTATGATCCCTACCGTTCCCGGGGCCTTGCGGTTTGGCAATGCCTCTGCAGCCGTCTTTACTTTCTCTTCGGTGACTAATTCTTCCATCCTAGGTCCTTCCTGCACCTCCTCCTGTAGCTCCCCTTTCGGGATTAGGGGAAAGAGGGTGTCTATAACCACCCGTACTCCCTCCTATACTCGTGATTCTACGTTGAGCAGTGACACCCCAAGTTTCTTGGCGACAATCTTGTAGCTCTCTATTTCCTCGCAAAGTTGCCTTCATTTATCCGTCTTGCTGCGGGCTATAGTCTTGCGGAGTTTCTTTATTTTTAGTGTTGAAGTTTCCTTCAGCCATTCCATAAATAATTATATTATTTTTTCTATCATGGGACACAATTCTTCACACAAACCCCGCAAATGCTAGTGACTAAGCTTACAAATACACAGATGAGCGACGGAAGGGTAACAATAGAATACAAAGGAAATATTAATAAAAAGTTAGAAAATAACTGTTAAATTATTACGCTATTAATGTACAAAAATACCAAATCAGGGAACTCCGTAAATGCAAAAAAGAAGAAAAATAAATCACGAAGATGCGAATTTCCCACAAAAAAAAATGTCGAAATAAGGAATGTGATTCTTAATAATAAATTTTGTTACAATTAACAGGGTCTAATTACTGCACTATGATTTTTATGTATACTAAAAGTGATAAATTTATACGGCGTTCTTTCTTTTCTTCACTTCCATCACTGTCTCGATGGCGGAACGCGAACTGTCGCTGTGTGTGTGGAACACGCCCTCCTACTCTATGTAGTCAATTACCCTTCTCGTGATGGTCTTTCGAGTAACTTCGCGAGCTTGTCCAATAGATACAGAGGTCTGTATGCAGAATCATCCTCTGGTCTTCTGCTCGCCTTTAGTATTAGGACGAGTTCCTCGAGCTTCCATAGCTTAGAAAATACGTCCTCTTTCAAGCAGCTGTTCAGTACGTTCGTGATAATTCGGGATTCGTCTCCAATGCAACGTTTATAGCCTGGTTGGGTTTCCATTCAACCCAGTAACTATTTTTATTTGGCATAAGGGTCGTCGCCCTTGTAATCTTCTCTACCGTGAATTGGTCATTAACATTCCTGTTTTGTACATTCCTCTCCCGCTTTATCTCGTTATCCCTTGAGAAAAGTGCCTCAATCGCTCTAGGTATAACACCATCTATTGGCAGGCCCCTTTATTGATCCTTCCCATTACGATACGGTAAGGTTTCCCTACGGATCACTCTTAATCTGGTTGCAAAGCTCTTTCCACTTACCTTTTTTGCTTCCTTCGATCTGCAGTCTGAGTACCGACCTCGCCCTTTTAGAGTATTACTTAATTACCCCTTCTGTTTTTGCATCTGGTTAACTTCTCCATATTCTGCCCATTTTATTGCTTGTATTTATGGTGGTGGTGTGCCTCCTTTCTTAGCAATATTGAAGACAATGCAGCGGCAATCCCTGGGACTTTCCATATCTATCTGGATCTTCTATGATCTTATTTTGCTCAGCATTATTGATATTGTAAGGGTGAAATCGTTTCGAGTAGGTGCCTTTAAAATATTATCTCGGTGCCTTTGGCTGTAATTTTCAAGTCGAGCAATGTCTCTGCTTTCACGTCACTCCTATTTCCTCCCCAGGGGTATGGCATTAAAGGTTTAACTTGATTCATCCATGAAGCTAGAGCATCTACTCAATCCTAAAAATTCTCGAGATTTTCATTTGAAGAGACGCAGGGTATGGAAAACTATTTTGAAGGATGTTGAAATAAAACTCTTTGGTTTTGAAAATTTACACAGTGTAATGTCGATGCACTGCAAGGCAGATGATAAATCATTAATCAAACAATTCTCGCAGTGCATCGACATTAAACTGTGTAAATTCTCAAAATCGAAGAGATTTATTTATCATCTATATAATGGAATTTTACCAAGTAAAAGCCTCATCAATTCAATATTTATTTTGAAGGATATAAAAAACAACTATCCATTTTCTCTAAGGGTATATTTTGAACCATTTAAATCATGTTTGTGTTTAGTCTTTAGTTTTTATTCCTTTCTCCTGCTTATAAAATTAAGAAAATACACACATTACAGATAAAACATAAGGATTTGTATAGAACGTATTTAAATCTCTTGGCAAAATTTTACAAAATGACTATTGATTTATAATATAGAATACAATCTTCATAGTCATAGTTATGATAAGGTTGAGATTTTATAATAAATATAGATATCATATCTCTTTTATCTTATAGATCAAATTATTTACTTTAATTGATTTAATTAAATTATTTTTTAAAGTATTCATGATACCCCTGAGTAAGATATAAATCCAGCTAGACTTGTTTAAAATCCTGAACTTCATTTCCGTTTTTTAGAATGAACATGAAACCCTCGCATTCGCGAAAAGTCCATTCATTCTCGTTAAACGGGGGAAAGCTGTTAAATACGAAATCCGAAACTATATGCAAGTAGAAGCCGCCTTAATCCGAAATTCGTTAATCGCAACACAAAAATTAATTAAGCAAATACACGAGAACCCCATTGTAATGCAACGGTGATTCCGCGACTCTCATGACACGAAATAACACTGCAATTGTTTCTTTGATACACTTCGAGCGCATACATCACGGGCGCCAGAAAGGAAAACTAATTTACTGGATTCGTGTTTACGGCGAATAAACAAATGGAAAATGTGTACATGTGACTGTGTCTATGCAAATATTTTGCATTGGGTCGATTTGTTTTGGTAAATATGTAAATATCACGGGAGTTTCCAGTTTTCCCAGCCAGAGTTACTGAAAAGTTTCCAAGGGATCAGCAATACGCACTTCCAGTACATTAACAAATTAAATACACGATTTTAATATTTATAAGTATAAGATTTAAAATCATTTAATTTATTAGATAACTAAACAGCAAACATAAATGCCATTCTAAGAACTTTGTGAAATAAATAGGTAATATATAATATAAAGAGAATGGTTACGACCGTTACTACGTGGTAATCCATAGTTATACCGAAATGAAAGAAATATATAGTTAAAATATAATGAATTTTTGAATTCAGTGTAATATATTATAATTAATTCTTAGTATATTTATTCACGCACATAATAGAGCAAACATAATATAATAATATATACATATATTTGAAAAGAAGGAAGTTCACTTCTTCAAAGGATCTTCCAGAAAAACCGATGAATATTCACCACCAATGCTTCTTAAACATACCTTCAATAATACCCATTTGTACATTTATTGCTCTAGTGAAGCATATGTAAGACTTTTAATAGACATACAAGAGATAGTAGGAAAGTAGCACTTGTTTGTACCGTGCGGAGCGCTGGCGAATTGAGTAGCCGCCGGATGTGTGCTAACATGTTCGTTTTCAGCTGTTTGTGTGCAAAGTTACGACTTGCTTGCATTAGTTGTACTGTGTATGTGGGTGTTTATAATATTCAAGAAAATAATGCACACGCCAGTTGTGAATTAAGGCTGTAATTGGATTTCTCAACACAAGAAATGTGCCACCTAATAATATTGGCAGTGAAGCCAGTTCAAGTAATAATATTTTTCATAATTTTGTCATAATACAATATTGACACATTGCATAAACGGTTTCATATAAAACTTTACGATTACACGAAATTATCGGTTAATAACCTCTTTTTTATAGACAGAAAGAACAAAAGGGGACCGTGTCGCCTCCGATAAATCCGTATTTGCTGCGCAAATCGAATCTCGGATATTGCCATCTCTTATCTGCCAGTCGGCGTATTTCGCGTATAGTGTGGTGCGAACGAGAGAAAGCTCTGGGCGGCCCCCCTATAAAAATAAACAATTTTACAAATCCGGCGAAAATTTTCGCCATAAAGACCCCCACGCAGTGACACTCTATTGTGCGACGTTACGAGCAAAAAAAGGAGTTAACCAACCACAAAAAAGAAAAATAAAACGTATTAGGGAGACGATTTATAACATTGTTTGTGTGGTATATCGTAGTAATATGTAAATAAGTCTGATAACAATTAAATAAATTTTTTAGGTGAAAAAATTGTAGCTGAATGATATTTTGTTGTTTATTTAATGCTGCTGTTATACAGTTTGTAAATAAAAACGGAGAGTTACAGAACATTTTTGCAGTGATCTTCAATTTCCAAGAAAGCACGTAATCCCTTTCTAAATAATAAAACTCTTTCTAAAACATTCTTAACCCTTTGACCTACCTTGTCTCGTCCGATTGCACAGATGCACTTTGTTTGCAGCACGAATCGCGCTCGTTCTAAATGCGGTTCGATTAAATTTTAAAACACGAGTCGTACTCGTGGTTGTAGGTGAAAGAGTTAATGATTTGGATTTATTAGCAATTTCAATTAAATTTTACCTGCAGTTCCTTAAGGTTATTTACAGAGGAACCATACACGCGTAAAAACTCTTTCTACTTATCTATGTAGAAAAGTTTGGTCTAAATACTCTCTAAAGCAGCGATAGAAATAGTAACTAATGCATATAATTAGTGATTAATAATTTTTCTTACACCTTATGTTAAGTTCCAATAAAATAATTTATTTTGATTGACTGATGATTTGTTTTTTTGTTCATTTGAAATACGGGAGGATGTCTTACATAGACACCTTCATATCAGGGTAGTGTCGGATTCTTTCCAATTAAAACCTCCCCTCTGTTGACTTTATTAAGAGCTAGTTCAGAGCCAGAGGTCTCTCCCAGCTGGGACGTCAGGAACAAAATCGCAAGATTTATGTATCCTTCCATCTGAATGACACTCCCTCCGGTATTGGGGATCAGCGCCATCGGGCGGTGGTTGTCGTGATTAATTAGAATAAGCTGTGGTCTGCGATGTATGCTATTAGCAGTAACATTGTATTTAGAAAAACTAATTCCGTGAGGAGGATCATTGCCAATCTTGTTGTAGAACAACAGTTTTTTTTTCATAAACTTCAGCACACTCGGCACCTTTATATCCCGGTGCAGTATTGAGTTTCGGACGAACTCCGGTGCGTTTAACATGCGTCTGAAAGCAACATTTTGAGTACGCTGAAGTCTAGTCATCTAAGATCTGCAGTAACCCCACACAGGTGTAGCGTATGTGAGTTTTGGCCTGTTCATCATTGAATAAAGTTTAGCCCTGTTCTTGTAGGAACGTTTCGATTTAGTATTGATAAGCGGACACAGCTTTCTTAGCTTTTTGAATGACATATGAGATATTTTTTTGGCCAGTTTAGGAGCCTGTCGAAGACGAGATTGAGGTATTTAATCTCGTTGGCGGTCGGAATTAAGGTATCCGCGTATGCGAATTCAGGGGTTTCAATGACTCGCGCTAGCGGCTTGGAAAAGAGCATTGCTACACTTTTTTCAACTTTGATTGCAAGTAGCCATTTATTGACCCACTCCTCCTAAGAATTGAGGGCGGCCTGTAGATTGATCTCCAGGTAAACAGTGGTAGCCCCTTTGCACACATTGGCAGTGTCGTCTGCATACTGAGCGGCCATAACCGAAGAAACATTCGGTACGTCGTTAGTATAGATATTAATCAAGGTCGGAGACAGGGTCGAGCTCTGTGGGATGCCACTTAAATTTGCCTTACATTGGAGAATGAATGGTCAATTTTGATGCAGAATTTCCTCTTCCGAAATAATACCGTTGTCCGTATAAGATATTCAGGGTAATTGTATTTGATCATTTTATTTTGCTCTGTATGCCAAATTCGATCAAAAGTATTTGAAACGTCAAGAAAAACCGTAGCAGTATCCCATTTAATTTGGAAACCTTCAGATTGTATTCTGTCACTCTCGACAGTTGTTGCAACGTTGATAACGGACTTGCGAGTCAGGTATTATTTTGTTCGCGTTTGTGAACAATTGATGCTGAGAAGGCTGATAGGTCGGTAGTTTTAGGGAAACGTTGGGGAGAGAGAACAACATCTTTATTTGGACAAACAAAAATACATTTAGAACGAATACATTTTAATTTAAATTAGTCCATCCGTTTGGGCTATCGACCTTCGGTCTTTCTGCCCTGTGTTGGAGATTTACCCGCTTTTTGTATGTTGACCAAAGCTGCCAATTTTTGTTGTTCTGGAAAATGACCTACATGCATGACAGCGTTAGTTATATTAAGCAACGCACATCGACCATTGCGACCGAGGATTTTCACCAATAAGGTGCATAGGAGCTTTTCAAGGTCCACTTGCGGTTGTTATTTCTGACATATTTTGCAATGGCAGAATTGTCTTTGGTGACGAATATATCATCATCACTTGGATTGAGAGTGAATTGCCGCTCTAATAAAGGCTTCGCTTTGTTATTATCTGTATAGGTGAGTCCTCTTTCACCGTAAATCATATAAGAATAGTTTTGTCGTATGTTATTTCTAAAAAGAATGAAGATTGTATTGTATTGTATTTAACCTTTATCTAACATGCATAAATAAATGAATATATAATTGTACACAAACCGTACGAAAAAAATAAGATATTCCTCTATCGCTTCAATTCAACTCGTGATTCAGTTCTGAGGAGTAACCTGCATCTGGCAGCTTTCTTTTGTCAGATTAGGTCAACTAATTTGGGTGATAGCGTGATAGGCTCAAGCGGAGAAGAAGATCTGCTCGTCGAGGCGTAGATTATAGCTGCTATAAACGATGCCACGACGAACAAGACTGACGAGGATTTCGAGACATCGGTTTCGAGGAGTTTTATTGCGTATGATGGAAGATTCCACTTTTCTCTGATATTTCTTCCGAGTGGTGCCTCTGGTGAGGCGTTAATAAAAAGCTCAAGCTCTAGGATTTGGTCGCAGAGGCTGTTCGCATTCCAAAAGATGGAAATACATTCAGGTGAGTTATTCTTGTTAGTGTTTTGTGTCATTGTCGGTGTGAGTCTAAATTTGTGGCATAATAGAAGACTAATTCTTCTCTGAGGACCTGTTGTTATTGCTAAGTTGGATAGAGTGAATGCTTTACAGCCGCTATAACTGGCTGAGTGTTCTCCGCCACAATTGGCGCAAGAAGACCCATTTTCTGCTGCTCTTGTGTAAGTATTGAGAGCTACCTTTGTTGTTTCTTTTAATTTCTTCTTCTTTTTCTTTTATACGAAGACGAAGAAAATTTGCCTTCTTCGGTGTTTTCGAGATTGATGTACACCATTTCGCTAGATCTATTAAATTTGTTCGTCATAAGGTGAACGCCGGTGACAAAATTGGAAATTGCGTTCGGTTAGAACTTCTTTTATATCATCGAGATCTGTATCAAACGGGATGGCCTGATGGCGATTTTCAAAGTTTTCTCGTCCTGACGAGGATATGAATGGTAGGGCATTTTTTGTCTGTCGAGAAACGACGTTAAGCTTCTGTAGTCAGCTGGTTTCTCTACAAATATTCTTAGGTCTAGGGCTTCGGACTTCGCTTTAGTGACTTTGATACCTTTTGCTCCGATTTGCCTTGTAAAGGATATACAGTTTGAAGAGTAAAACCACCACTGGACCATTGACCAACATCTTTTCGGGGGGAGCTGATCTTTTCAGAGAAGAGGAGACGTATGTGGTTTTGAGCACGCGGCTTGATCAAGGCTGGCTTGGTCTTTTTTAGTATAGAGGGTTTACTAATCGAGGCGGGGCCAAGTTGCTACGATGCTGTCTAAGGGGTGGGGCACTCAGGCTTCTTAGATTTTCATCTTTTAAGGCTGATTCTTCGGCGATCAGACGAACTAGAGTTTTGACCGAAGACTCTATTATCTTAAAGCGGGTTCTATGATGATCTGGTGGTTTGTAGCTGGCACTTAAACCCCAAATTGGTCAGATGGTGCGGTGGTGGTGTAGACAAGAAAACATTGAAATATTCCAATAATAACAATAATAATCCATTTATTTGTAATATTTTAAACATATCATTTACAATATAGTGAAAGTAAAATAAATGTAAATTCCATACAATTGTGTTGTTATTCCAGTTTCTTGTACTCGAAGATTTACGCTTGTAGAGCATAAGACACTTTAACAATTTAATTGACATAATATTTGGTCTAATTTTATTATGATTGAAGTTAAAATGATAAAATAAAATAAAAATAAATTGATTTCCCAAAATAGTGGCAATGGTATCAAAATTAACTCTATTTAGTGACTTTTAACATATATTATTTATTATCTGTCATCTGCAATATATCATTGGTTATCTTCTGTCATTATCTTTATATCATAGTGATTTGAAATTCTTATCAAAATTTTTGAAACATGGACTTGTAGACATCCTAAAAAACTGTCTTGTATCATGTATCATCTGTCATCACCAGTCTGTCAGTTTATCTGCCATTTTTCATTTATAATCATCTATATCTCATGGTGATAAGAATTGTAATTTAAAATTTCAATATATTTACATCTAGATATTCTAATATCACGTTTACTGTCATTTGTTATTTATCATCATCTGTTGGCTTTCTTAAAACTTTGACATATAGACTCAATAATAACGAGTCGTTTGTTTTGAATTATCTGCAATCTATTATTTGTTATTTATTATCATCTAAACAACATATTGATGTGAAATCCAAATAAATTATTGACATATAGGCATATTTATAATCCGTCTTACGTTTTTTTATCATCTGTCAATTCCAATATGCTATTTATTTATATGTCATTTGTCATTTATTATCGCCTATAAATCATAGTGATCTAATATTTTAATTAAACATTCTGAAACCTATCCTAATAGTCTTATGCCATCTGTTATCTGTAATGTCATTTGTCATTTAATATGTATGTGTTCTTGAGTTATATGAAGATTGTATTCATAATGAAAACACGGAAAAACAGTGAAGTAATTTTTTGTCTTACAAGTATCATCTGGTTTATAATGTATGTGTTCTTGAGTTTTATGAAGATTATATTAATAATAAAAACGCGGTTAAATTCCTCTACAATCTACATCTAGTGCTTATATAAAAACAGTGAAGAAAGGAATTTAACCGCGTTTTTATTATCATCAGGTTTCTTTAACTGAAAAATTCCAAAATTTATAACGATGACCTACACACTTTCTGATGATACCTGTTTTGTTACCTATAATTAAACATATATTACCTGTTATCTTCCATATACCATATGTTCTCAATCATCTGTAATCTATCGAATATTTTCTGTTTTATTTTTTCAACATTTGAATAATAACATTAGAACCTCTTATAACAGACATATTGATAATCTGGCATCAGCCATTTGGTATATTTCTGCTATATGTGTACGTTTTTAGGTCTATGATCGACAATGTTTCATCTGTCTGACACCTGCGATCGGTTTTTCTCTTCCTATTCGCAATCTGATATCACATAATAGATAATAGCGAAACAAGTTGAGTAAATAAAGAAAAATTGCGAAACAAACCAAGTGTAATTTAATTTAAACTTTCATCAGTAATAGTTCAAAATATTTCACCAAGTGATTAATGAGAAAGTCATTCAAGAAATGATAATAATATAATAAATTACAGGTGAAGGATGACAAATTGTTTATATGCCATAGTTTCAAAAGTGTTAAAGGTTTTGATGGCAAATTGAGAAAACTAGATGATATCTTTGTTATCCCTTATCTATTTTCCCTTAAGTTTCAGTCACAAAAAATATTAATATAGATATCCTGTTGATCTGCATTCTGTTATCTATGGTCTATTATCTGTTATTTTTCATTTGGTCTTTATTATGTGTTATTTATTATCAGCCATCTGCCATCGGTTGTGATGATGAACTTCCATCAACTGTTTTTCTTTAAACACTTGAAAATAAAAATACTGAATTTAGATATCTTCCGTGGTATGAATTTATCTAATACTTACTTTACTATCATCTATAATCTGCTAGCCTTAATCTTCTTTATTATTTTCTTAATATACATTTATCCTCTGCCATCTGTTATGAGTTGTTTTTAAATTGTAATAAACTTTAAAACTGATAATAAATAAACATCTTAATAATTTGTCTTTTGTAATCTGTTTTATATCAAAGCGTCTGTTATTTATTTTATGTGTGATGCCATTTATCGTCCGTTAACTATCATGTGATATCTTTAATATATCATCTTTCTGTTATTTGTTTATTCCTGTGGAAAAATATATTTATTGTTCGTACCAGTACAAATGCTTAAAATTCTTCAAAATACTGTCCCCCAGCATTAATACACTTGCGGAAAAGTGTCTGCCAAGCCTGTAAAACATCCTATAACTCCTTGACTGGAATTTCTCTTAGAAACGTTGTAACATGCTTTTAAATGTTATCCATGGACTCCCAATGCTTTCCTTTCAGTAGGGAAAACAAAAAATGTCGTAAGAAGCCAATTTGTGACTGTAAGGAGACAGAGGACCACCAGAAATTTTTGTAGCTGGGTGCATAGTCATTGTGGAACCTGACCGTAGCTTTGATATCAGCCCTCATGCGTGCGACCCGACGTTTTAATCTCCTGAGCACTTGTAAGTAACAGGCTGAGTTGACACAAACTGAAAATTGATGATTCCTCGGACGTCAAAAAAAAACCAATGATCAGTTTTTTGATGCGCTTTCGTGGGCCGTAGGAATGATTTTGTTTGTCACTCGCTGCGTTGTCTTTGCGATTCCGAGTCATACTAGAACATCCAGAATTTTTCACCGATTACGAGAGAGTTAAGAAAATCCAGCACATTCTGAATCAAATCCAATAATTTTCTACAGCGCGAAATTCGATTTTTTTTCTGGACTTGCGTCAACACTTTTGCCACAAGATTTATGCAGACCTTGTGCATTTGCAGATTCTCCGTCGCTTTTCCATGTACCGCAAATATGGATATGATTTGTTGGATGCTTAATCGACGAAAGAAACGCAAAACTTCGCGCACACGATTCACATTTTCGTCGGTTCTAGCCATTGTTAGGCGTCCAAAACGGGAATCGTCTCATCTCCTGGACTGTGACCTTGAAATGTAGTCATTTTTGAAGAATCTTAGATGTTTTAGTTGCCTTTTGTACAAGCCGCTCAGAAAACTTGATTGTTTTTCGCTGTTCAAACGAACATTTCATTGCGCCATATCATAAGGCACGCGGAGGCACATCTTTTCATCCAAACTGCTCGGTGCAAACTGGTGATCGGCTGCACTGGAAGGGCAAACTCTTCGCTGCATTTTCTGATCCGTTTTATCCCGCTGGAATAGATAGTCTCGCCACAATAAAATCTTGCGTATTACTTTCATAATAGACCCTGTACATGTAAAAAATAACAGATGAGCGAATCCTACTGATTATGTCATCTAGCATCTATAACGTTTTATTCTATCATCAGTTATTTCTTTTTTTTAATATTCTAAACCAAAAAATAAAAATAAAATACGCGATAATCTGTTAATAGAAAATATTTGACATCTATTCGTTATTTAGTTTTCTTAATGTTTTTATCAAAAAGATTTAAATATTGACATCCTAATGCTGAGTAATTTATTATCTCTTGTCTGTTTTATTAATCACAATTTAAAAAAATCAGTTGTATATAGACATATTGGTGATCAAAAGTCATACAAAATTCAAACGTTGATATGTAGACCTGATAATATTGATATATTATTGTTAAAGATGTAGAATTTTTAAATGTTAAATTTAGAGCTGTTATCATTTATTATCTAATATCTATTATATCTCATAATTTATTTATTATATGTTATTCATCATATATCATGTGTCATTCTCCATCTATTAACTGTCATTTTATCTGTCTTCTGTTGTATGTTATCTGTCATAAGGCATCAGCATTTTTTCATCTATCTATCTGTTTTACATTTTTCTCGTAATTGTAAGGTATAAGAAAACAATTTCTAATATCCAGTGAAATTTCCATATTAATATGAAAAATATAAAACTATGAATTGATTTATTGAAATGTCAAAAATATAGAACTTTCTCATATTTAATAATAATAATAGGTGCGGATATCATTCGAATCCAATTTTGAATTCCTCGTAAATATTCTGCTTCTATTTACATTCAATAAAACGCAGATTTGCGAAACTAATCTATAGTGCGGAACATGTCAGAGAATATTTATTCCATATTACTGACAAATACACACACACACACACACATGGGAGCATACAATTTGCACAAAATAAATATGAAATATTGTACGAATCTGTGCGTGTATACTCGTATGTGTAATTTATGGACATAGAACGCATGATGTCGACGTAGTGCATAAACTCCCAATCACAAATATTGAATATCGAACCGTATTTTACGGAATTTAACTAATGCCAATGTTTGTGAAGGGTGATTACAATTAATCGGCGTCGGTTAGGATTTCGTTGAGCGGCCGACCGGGAATTAACAATAAACGCGGAATAACGTTTGGAAAAGTACGGTGTTTGCGTGTGTAATGGGATTAGTTCTAATACGCCACGTATTGATAATGTTTGATGAATAGTATACTGTTGAGTCCTGCATTTCTTTCTAATTGATCACATTATTTGTTTTGCATATTAATGGAATTATCAAGAATCATAACAGAAACTAAAAGGAGTGAATTTAATTATTGTACACTTTTTTAAATAATTTTATGTTCCATCAAGATTGTAATATTTTGAATACTAACATAAGTGAGCTAATAAAATATGTTACAGAAAAAAAAAACATTACATATTTTTTTAAAGTAAATACTAAATACTAAACACTAAAGAACAAAGTGACTAAAATCTGAAAACTGATAAAATGAAACAATTGAAAACTTAAAAAAACAGTTGACATTTAGAAATGTGTAAAACGAGTGTATCAATCAACAAGACGAAAACAATTCAAAATTTGGTAAAAAGAATCAGTTCAAACTTATATAATATTACCAAAGAAACCAACCATTATTTTGTTAAATAATTTTTCCAAAGGTATACTTGAAAATGTGGGTAAACAGTTAATAATTGTATAAAATAATTGAAAACTAACTCTATAAGGTCGGCTTTCAGTTTTAAGTTGAAATTTTGTAAGAAATTATTACTGAAAAATGGGAATTACTGAAAAAAATGAAAATTTCTCGAAACATTTGCAAAAACTGAAAATAAAAACAACTAAAAGTGTTATAAACTCTATATATAGTTTATAGTGCTATAAACAGGTGAAATAAAAAAATATATAAAAACAGTTAACCAGCGAAAAATAAATTAAAGTATACTATGGAAATATAGTTGAAAAAATTTAAATTGCCAGAATTTTACTAAAAATAATTTTTTTTTAAATCATCATTACATATTTTTAGCAGTTTTTAGATAGTTGGAAATATTGAAAATATGCTTAAAACAGCTGGAAGTTGTTAACAAAAAGGAAATTGAAATTAGTATTACTATTACTACATTAAGATTTAATTAAAATAGGTCAGTTGGTAAACTGTTTCTTATTCACATCAATTTTTAATTTTAATCTGTTTATTTTGTGCATTTTAAAGATGCAACTGTTATTTTAACAATTTTACACTGCTAAACAAATGTTCATCTATTAAGTTTTCGCCTGTTTCTTCCCAACAAGCTTTAAAAAAATGCTCAAATTAAGCATTCTTTTAATAGTGTCAACAGTTTTTACAAATAAAAAAATTCTTTTCAATTTGTCTTTTTTGTGCATTATAAAATTCTGACAATTTTTTTTGAAGATTATTACCATTGCTTTTTTAGGAAGTTTTTCTTGAGAGAATTTATTTATTTCTAAGATTATTTTAGACTACTTCTTCTTAACTAACTTTTAACTATTTTAAAGGCAAATCTGTTTTTATCTTGATATGAATAAATGTCAATTATTCAATTTTCATTTTTTTTTTTTGTAAAAGTACATTTTGTAGGAAATTTCATTTTATTTTTCCTACCAAACTTTCAATTACTTTTTATACATTTTTAAATCTGAACTTATTTCTCAAATTTTTGATTTCCACAATAACTGTTACTTCATTTTGATGACATTTTAGCCGTTCCTATTGTTTCAACTATATTGTCTTAAGAAACTTTCCCTTTTTTAAAATTAAAATTCAACTCTTGGATCTTACTTGGCATTCACATCGTGATGCATTTAGATATTAAGAATAAAACACTTTAACTTTTTATACCATTTTGAATTGGTATAAAAAATATGTGTTTTCTTTTCTCTTAAAAATTCAACTGTTTTAAGCAAGTTTACTCTTTTGTAAAATTCCGACTATTTTATTAAAATATTAATTTTTATTTTTAATTGACTAACTATTTAAAAAAAATAAAATTCAATATTTTTATATAAATAATATAATGTGTAAATATTATTATACGTTAAAGTGATCTTAACCTACCCCAATAAATTAACTAATATCTTATCCTAATCTTGACATGCCTCAAAAGTACAAAAAATTGTCACAAAAACATCCCTCGTTTTGGCCAATCCATAATTTATTGAGATAGATCAAGAAATCGCAAAATTAATATAAAATTTATTGCGAAAGGTTAGGTGAACGCTACTGGAATATTATCATTAATAATTTGGCGATTTCTTGGTCTATCTCAATAAACTATGGGTTGGCCAAAACGAGGGATGTTTTTGTATAATATTCTCTTAACAACTCTTCAATATAATATCCTAATACCATATAATATCCTGTTAATATTAGATATTGACATTTTTAACTATGCATAAATAATTACAAAAATTTAGGTCACAAGAATTATTGTTTAAGCTAGTGTCCGATCCAAATTGAACTACGGATTCATCTGATGTATATTTGTCCTAACCTATCGTAACTAGCGTACTCCTGACTTATTTCAAAAAGTATGTATTAATTAAGCATGCTTTTGACGTAATGGTTCATAAACTGTTTAAATAAACTAAATATAAGATAGTCAGGTCTCTTGTTTTCTTACTTACCTAAACTTAATCAATCACAACTTTCGTATTACTTACTTACCTCAAAAACGTATGTATAAATTTAGCATACTCTTATCCTACCTCAATATAAAGTATATTTTGCTACTACATACCTCAAATAATTAGTAAACATTGAACAGGAAGGTATGGAATTTGTAATGTTTGAAGAAAATAATCAAGACCACCCTGGATAATTAATTGAGGTAGGCTGTGAGTAATCTAGACCAAATGGTATTCAGTTTGAGAACTTTTATTAATAATAAAGTGAAGGTAATTAAATTTTTAGAACTGACTTTTATGATTTTTTTAACTGTTGTTAACTCTTTCGTTGGTTTCTTTTTCAGCATATTTTCTATATTTACTACTGCTTAAAAACAGCTGCTTCTTTCTCGAAAATCATTTTTCAAACACTTTTGAAATTTGGTTTAATTGTATTTGTATTTGTATTTAATGCTTTGTTTCTCTTACAATAAATAAATTTATTACAAAATTAATTTTTTCATTAAGCAGTTTTTTGCAATTTTTCAACTGTTTTTTTGAACAAATTTTTCCTTTCTAAGAATTCTTTTCGTTCATGTTTCTGTTTGTTTTTAGACAATTGTTTAAAATATTAAATTTAAATTTTTAAATAACTGAAATATAATGGGAAAACCTTCAATTAACTTCCCTTAACCTTGACTTCCGCTATGTTACACTATTGATTGTGATTTAATATCTTAGTGAAGACTAAAGACTAAATAAATAAATTAATGACTTAAGAAAGACTAAGTATATTTTTATGCAATTTTTCAACTGTTTAAAAAGCAACTGTCTTTAACAAATGTTATTTTTTGTGATACAGTTTGAACTATTTCTAATCAAGCTGTCAACTGTTTCTTCTTAGATGATTGTTTAAAAATATTAAACTCATTTTTTTTAAATCAAAAAGGAGAAACCTTCTGAGAGATTACCGTAATCTTATTACTTATTTTTATGTTCCGTTATTCAGTATTATGTTTATTATCTTAGTATACATATTAATATAAATAAGCCATTAAAATATACATAAATAATACAATGTTTAGACTGAACTAGAGATTATACATTATAGAGACTAAAGACTAATGACTAAAGACCAATGACCAAAGACTCGAGACCAAAGATTGAAGATTAAATACTGAAAACTCATGAGTGAAGACTGAAGACAGAAAGAATAAAGACTAAATACTGAAGACTGAAGACTAAAGACAAAAGGCTATAGGCTAAAGTAATAAGACAAAAGACTAATGACTAAAGACTAATGGCTAGAGACTAATGACTAAAGACTAATGACTAAATACTAATGACTAAAGACTAATAACTAAAGACTAATGACTAAAGACTAATGACTAAATACTAATGACTAAAGACTAATAACTAAAGACTAATGACTAAATACTAATGACTAAAGACTAATGACTATAGACTAATGACTAAAGACGAATGACTAAAAACTAATGACTAAAGACTAATGACTAAAGAAAAATTACTAATGACTAATGACTAAAGTCTAATGACCAAAGACTAATGATTAAAGACTAATGACTAATGACTAAAGACTAATGATTAAAGACTAATGACTAAAGACTAATGACTAAAGACTAATGACTAAAGACTAAAGACTAAAGACTAAAGACTAATGACGTTGGCGCGTCGATCGCTTGCTCGCTCTCGCATCCAGTGGCGTATCAATCAAAGGGAATTTTTCCAAAACCGTAATTATATTTTTCTTTCCATTTCATTCGTAAGTACACCTTTCCGCGGCCCTCCTGTCTTGTCTAGTGTTAGTCACTGTAATTGGCCCTGCAGTGTGAAGTGAGTGTCCCCGTTTTTTTCCCCCTTTTTTTTGTTTTTGTTTTATTACTTATAAGTTATTACTTTGTTTTTGTCTATTTCCATTTTTCCGGCTTTCCCTACTTCAGTAATTTAAAACTAATCAATATGACTAACTGTATAAAATGTAACCAGTTTATAGCACCAAATAAAATTAAACACTGTTTGAAATCTGGAGATGGTAAGTGGATTTGCTCTACCTGCCGTAATTTAATGAACAGTCCCTCGAATTCTAATCGAACTGAACAAGTACTTGATAGTACTTTAAAATCTGAAATTATTGAGGCAATTAATAATATTTTTAAGAGCTATTTTGATCCATTCTCTGCTGAAATTAAGCAACAGATTGACACTTGTACGCAGGCAGTTTCATCTCTTACTAATCAAGTGTCTGAATTAAAGGCAGAAAATGCACTTCTGAAAGCTGAAATGGCATCTCTTGCAAAATCGCAAATATCCACGGAAAATGTTATTCGGGAAATTGAAGACACGGAAAATAGGTTAAATAATTGTATGGTTTACAATCTTCCCGAATCTCTCAACACTGATTCTTTGATTAGACGACAGGAGGATTTAGACCACTTAAAAAACAGTTTCACTGACTTAAGTACTGTTAATCTACTCTCTAAAATATCCTTATTTAGAGTAGGTAAAGTTGGATCACGACCTAGACCCCTTAAGCTTCGCTTTGATTGTAAATCCAACGCCAGTAATTTTTTAAAACTTTGCAAGAGTATGGACTTAGGCAATATCCGAGTGGGACCTGATCGTACTCCTCAGCAAATGGAATTACTTAATGCAGCACGAACTGAATTGAAACTAAGGCAGCAGGGCGGCGAAACAAATTTAACTATTAAATTCATTAAGGGGCATCCTCGTGTCATTACGAACTCCGCATGAAAATCGTTACCCTCTGGAAATATTTCAGTTTTTTATCAGAACGTTCGTGGATTAAATACTAAAATCCATACCTTCTACTCTAATGTTAGTGATTGTGATCATGATGTTGTGCTTCTTACTGAAACCTGGCTAACATCTCCTGTGAGCAGCAGTGAATTATTTAGTGATTCTTATTTAGTTTTTAGGTCAGATCGTGATAATGAAACAACTGGTAGATCGAAGGGTGGTGGAGTGTTGATAGCAGTCCGTAATTTTTTTAAAGTTGATATAATTTCCACGGATTTTATTAACTTACACGTGCCAATAATAGACATTATAGTATGTAAATTGAAACTGAAATCTAGCTCATTATTTATTATTCTAGTATACATTCCACCAGACACTTCTACTGACGATGTTAAATTATTTTTTAATTTGTTATCTCAACTAAATTTTGATAATGATAACATTATTTTTGCTGGCAACTTTAACTGTCCATCAATTTCAAATTCTCTAGATAATTTTGTTACTAAAGCAACTTTTATTTCTAATTTTTGTACTTTTCTAGGCCTTCGACAATATAACACAATTAGGAATTCTTCAAATAATGTTTTAAATTTAATATATTCCAACGTTAGCTGTCAAATTGATAGAGAAACATTTCCGCTTGTTTTGGAAGATTCGTATCATCCCGCTCTTAAATTTACTTTGCAATGCTCTCCGACCATGGCTTCAATTAATAGTGATGTTATTAAATTAAACTTTAAAAAAGGAAGTTATCCTGAATTATATGAACATTTATGTGGTATTGATAGGGATATACTATTAAGTTTCTCTGACGTTAATCTCGCTCTTTCTGAATTTTATAATATATTGAACTCTGCTCTTTTAAAGTTTATTCCAACTTATAAATTTAATAAAAATAAAATAAAGTACCCGCCTTGGTATAATTCTGAAATAATACATTTAATTAAAGAAAAGAATACCATTAGAACTAAACTCAAATCTAACTCAATCTCCATGAGGGCTAATTTTCGACACCTCCGAGCATTAATTAAACGTAAAATCAAATCTGCTTATAACTCATACATGTCCACCATTGAGAATCAAGTTACTTCTAACCCAGGTCAGTTTTGGACGAACATAAACTCTAAGAGTTCTAGTACATCCAGAATTCCTTCGACATTGATAGATAATGATAATAAACTGGACAACCCTGAAAAGATTGTTAATGGTTTTCGTAATTTTTTTGAATCTGTTCATGTTTCCCCATCTAAAAAGGTTCATTCATCTAATTTCAGCTATATTCCCAGTTTTTCCTTTTCTCCTGTTTCAGATAAAGTTGTATATAAAATTCTTAAGAAACTTCCTAATAAATTTTCTTCCGGTGATGACAATATACCTGCTTTTATTTTAAAAGATTGTGCTCCTATTCTTTGTTATCCGCTTACAATTATTTTCAACTTATCTATTCAAACTTCTACCTTTCCTAATAAATTGAAAATAACATCAGTCTGTCCAATACCTAAATCAAGTGCCAATATTCTCAAAATTAATAACTATCGACCTATAGCAATTTTATCACATATTACTAAAGTTTTTGAACGTGTGCTATATGACCAGATTTACATTCATATTAAACCTTTCCTCTCTGATAATCAGCATGGATTCATTCCTAATCGCTCGACAGTAACTAATCTATTTGCTCTTACTCATAACATTGCTGAAGTTCTTGACTCCTCTAGTCAAATTGATGTCATATACACGGATATGTCGAAAGCCTTCGACAAAGTTAATCATAATCTTTTAATTTCTAAGTTGGATAACTTTGGCTTTTGCAATTCATCTACCTCTCTAATGCCATCTTACTTAAGTAAACGTGAATCGTATGTCACTTTCAATAATTTTAAATCTAGTTCTTATTTCCCTTCGTCTGGTGTCCCTCAAGGATCCATTTTAGGCCCCTTGCTTTTTAACATATTTATTAACGACCTTTCCACAACATTGACCTGTCAACATCTTTTATATGCGGATGATCTCAAAATATATGCGACAATCAACAATCATAATGATTGCTTGTATTTGCAGGACGAGCTTGGCAAGGTCGTTACGTGGTGTGAAGTAAATGGACTGGAATTAAATATTAATAAGTGCAAGTTCATGTCATTTACTAGAAAAACTAATCCTGTGAGGTTCACTTATTCAATCAATGCCACTTTAATTGAAAATGTTTCAACATTTAAAGATTTAGGTGTACATTTTGACACAAAATTAAGTTTTAACTGTCACATTGGTGAAGTAATTAAGGGTTCATTAAGAGCTCTAGGTTTCATATATCGCAATACTAAAAGTTTTAAAAATATAAATACCTTAATTACTTTATATAATGCTTATGTGAGGTCTAAGTTGGAATATGCTTCCTTAATTTGGTTTCCCCAAACCCAACAGCAGAAATACATGGTTGAGGGCATTCAACGTAAATTTTTAAAATATTTATATTTTAAGTCGGAAGGTTATTATCCTAATAGAGGGTTCGAGCATGCAACGTTACTTAAAAAGTTTAACTTTCAATCTCTTGAATCCCGACGATATATATCGAGCATTGTCTTTGGATACAAAATTCTTCACGGTTCTATTGATTCAGCTGAGATTTTACATAATATTAGGTTGCATGTTCCACCCTTTAGTAGTAGACAAAAGCCAACTTTTAAGATTTTACCTCATAAAACCAACTATCGACTGAAGTCTCCGATAAACATCGTTTGCGCTAATTGTAATCATGTATCATCTTATTGTGATATATTTAATGACTCTCTCAATTATGTCATTGCTCAATGTAATCATTCACTTTTAGTTAGTATGTAACCATTTATTATTTAGACTTTAAGTTATGCTAGTATGTAAATTTACTTTCTTCTTTATATATGTTGCCATGTAATTGGGATTTTTTCCTGTAGGGTAATAAATATATATTTATTTATTTAAAAACTAATGACTAAATACTAATGACTAGAGATTAATGACTAACGACTAATGACTAAAGACTAATGACTAAAGACTAAAGACTAAAAACTAAGTATAGAAGCTAAATACTAAAGACTAAATACTAATTACAATACACCAATGACAAAAGATAAGAAACTACAAATTACAAACCATCAGCTAAAAGATACTTTCTTATTTAACCAGAAATCGAATTAAAACGTGATGTAAAGCTATTGCTGAATTTAAAATAAATTTTATTATGTTTAAACAGTATTTTGAATTTTACATTCATATAATTATGAGGGCCATCCGGAAAGTAGTACCCGTTTCAGAATATAATTAAAACAAGTGTATATTAACAAATATTAATGTTTTACTTGTAAAGAACATACCTTAAACAATTTCTTTACATAGCGACCTTAAAAATTTTCGCATTTGTCGTAACGTGTGATATGTTTATATATCTAAACTTTACATTCCCTTCGCCTGTATATTGAGATACATAATCACAGCTTCTTCTGTTCTTCATTTCTTTCTTGCCAAACAGTCCTTGATTTATCTAAATAGATGGTAGTCTGGACTATAGAGTTGATAGTTGCAAGCTCATTCGTCGATCTAAACGCTCATCATGGGCATTCTCTCTTATAAGTTGAAATTACGACATCAGCGCTGAACTTTCCTACTATCCCTCGTATTATATATAAAATTATATAAAATAGTTATACTTTCCATTAAAATTATATAATTTAATAATATGCAGATTCATGTGAAGACAATTTCCAATTTAGATTTAATTTCCTTATTAAAATTACTAGTGGAAATTAGCAATGAAAATCCAGTACTACAAAATAAACTCCCCGAATAAATCAAAAGTGTTAGTAAACTTTGCTAATATCACGCATCCTGAATAGTTACCGAAACTTTCTGTACTCGTCGAGCTCTCAGGGGTTAGCAAATCCGCAACTCTCGTATCAATGGACGCCGCGGTTACCTCATTACATCAAATATTAAAACCAGAATCGCGACAGACGGTCCACCCCATTTACCTTGAATTATTCACCCTCCGCCGCCGCCCATCAAACGCCATCCCTTCCGAAAGGTCCCCTTTAAAATTTTCCCCGGCGCGAAGGGCGCGAGTTTATTATTTTCGGCGTAAATCCATCAACGAAATAATTACGTTAAACTGAATTAATAAATTAACCCACGTACCGGAATATCGATTATGTCATCCGCGCGGACAGTGAGAAAAAAAATGAACCGGACTTGAGACATTATCGGCTAATGAATCGATCGGAAAAGTAATAAAAAATATTTATATGAAATGTGCAATCCGCCAAACACGTCCGAATATGCGCGACTCATGAAATTCAGGTCGTCCTTGTGCAAAATTTATTTGGGACCACCCACTCTGATGAATACATTAGCCCAGAGTGTGTATTCACTCGCGAAGGAAAGATAAAAAAGGTAAAATAGGCCACGGTTGCGGACATTTCAATTATGTAAGATACAACGGAAAGTTGTGTAAATATGCGCGGACAAGGGCCGCTTGTGCTGGATGAGATTTAAGATGTTACACAATCTGTTGTTTTTTTTATTCTTTGCGTTATTTATTGGTTGTATAATCATAAATAAATAAATACAATACATTAAATAATGTATTATCATTTCAAAACAATTTATATTATATGAATTATTATTTTATCAATTACGAGGGTTTCCTTTTATATTTCGGGAATGGATGATCAAGGTGCTGCCAACTGACAATCGACGTCTCTAATGTAAAGTTCGACTATTTATTAGTAAAGTTACTCAGAATGTTGTGATGTTTATAGTGACCTGAAAAATTGGTGTCGGCCAAGAAATGGAATTAAGTTGTAAACATTTCACTGCGATTATTTTGTACAATTTTGGTGTAGATGATCTCAACAAATTTAATTTTACATTTGGCCTTTAAAAATCCACTATTTATCGATGGTAAATGTAATTCAATCGTAATCGTAGTTCGCTTAGTGATGAATTTCGTGGAGGTCGTCTAAAATTGGCTGTTGTTTCAGAAAACATTGAAATGATATTACCAGATTAGATTGTGATTTATCGCAAGATTGAGGCTTCTTTGGGCATTAGTGGATGTATACATTTAACATTGCATGAGCATTTGGCCGTCAAAAAAGTTGATCGCGTTGGATCTTACATAATTTGACAATCGCTAAAAAAGCTTGTGTCAATTGGCCGAAAGAAATACGATTGCAGTACTTTAAAACACGTCTATTATATCTTCTATGATATAACAGGTGGCAATAATGAATATATGCGTATGGGCCCGAAAGTAAACAGTTGACTGTGCGGGTCTTTAAAAATCCAACAAAAGTTGTTCGAAGCAAATAGTCGCCTGTGTTTTCCTTTTCAGAGAAACCGGACATGTAGTATCAATACCATTAATTTCATATTTGATGGTTTATATTTAGATGGTACACAATCATTTGTTTGTTAGAAGTCTTTGGTAAAGTAAGGGAAACCAACCAATGAAGGAGCATTATTCTTCACACGAACAATTCGAGCTTTCACACATTGGCTCAAACAAGAGACTTTTTGAAAACTGAAAAAGTCGAATTGATGTATATAGCGCTGATTATATGATTTTTTTTTAGTTTTCAAAAATATTTCAGTTTATTTTATTTAATTTACTAGGAGTATTACTAATATCGACATCTGTAACAAGTTACATAAAAAATAATTGAATACTCATACTAAAATTGTTTAAAGTGGCTTAACCTAGTTATGGTAAAATAAAGAAATATGAAACGATTTATTACGTCGTTTCTACTAATTCAACTCATCTTGATCTCGAAAATTTCTTGGTATTGTACTATTAATCAGTAAGCAAAATATTGTCTTTCGCAGCAAATTCTAAAATTATATCTTTTCTAGCTAATATCATAATTGGCTAAAAAAATAAAGTCGTGACTCATATTTATTTAAAGTGGTTATAATAAGGTTATAATCTTTTTTTTTATGCAGTAAGAAACAAAAAGAAGAATTGGGAAATTTATCAATAAATAGATTAATCAATAAGACTGATAATTTTAGTAATACTGATTTTTTCTGTGCTAAATTTAAATTTCCTAAATTAAATATTACTTCAAGCATGTAATATGTCTCTTTATTGTTCGTATCACTATTCTATAGGGTCTTTCATTAAGCGCTTCCTATCTTTAAATTTAAATAAAACAAAGTGTGCGTAAGATATCATAGACATTTTTTATTTGTTTGAAATCGATGCCATTATGGGTGGCGACATTTCGAAATGCCCAATTTTCCATGATTCTGGGCATAAATCAGGCTAAATTGACCGATGGTATGGGTAATGTTGGCTATTCGCCTAGACCTGCAACCTTAAGAAAACCTCACAAGAAAAAGTTTAACAAGGTCAAATCATACGATCTCGGTGGCAAGTTCACATCACCTTCACGTGAAATGACCTCAAATTGCTCGACTAGAAGGTCCAATGTGACATGAGCTGTGTGGCACATAGCACCGTCCTGTTGAAACCGTATGTCCTTGGTGTCCATATCATCCAATTCAGGCCAAAAGAAGTTGGTAATCATCGACCTATAGCGCTCGCCATTGACGGTGATGGCCTAGCCAACGTCGTTATCAAAGAAATATGGACTGATGACGCCGCCAGCCCAAAATCCATCCCAAACAGTGACTTTTTTGGAGTGCATTGGACGCTTTTGGATCTGATGAAGATTGGTATGATCCCAAATTTAATAATTTTTTTGATGACGTACCCATTCATCCAGAAATTGGCCTTATCTCTGAAGATGATTTTTTGTTGAAAATTAAGGTCAGCTACCAACTGCTCGAGGGCCCATTGGTCGTTTATCTTCAGCTTCTGGGTCAGTTGAATCTTATATGAGTGCAGGCCCAAGTCACGACGCAAAATTTGCCAAGTTGTGTTCTGCGAAAGGCTGATTTCTAGTGGGCGACGCGAAATAGACTGCCTCGGATTCTTCTGCACACTCTCATGGACAGCGGCGTTGTTTTTGGCAGACCTTGCGTCGTCGTATGGGTATTAGTTTTTTTTATTGTTTGCTGAACCAATGAACTCAAATTTATCTACTAAGCTGCGAAAAGTCCTCTCGATAGGACGATTATGGCGATCATAAAATGGGCAAACACCCATTTTAATAAAACAATTTTATCGTTTGTACGTATTGTTAAACGCTATATCCATCCATGGTAATTTGGCAAAACAAGCTGAATAATTATCAAAGTTAGGAAGTCCTTATTGGAAGACCCGTTACTACAATCTTCAGAGCGCATCAAAAAATTCAAAAATACTCCAGGGAATGAAGAAAAATATTAAGAGAATATGATGCTTAATATTAAATTGACATTATATATAGGAGGTTCTATATATTTTTCACAGTAATTGCAGAATTTTAAACTAAGTACAAAGAGAATTTAAAGAATAATTACTTATTTAGGAGAAAAACCACATATCCGGTATTTAAGTTAGCTTTTTTGGACTTTAGTATACACTCTTACTGGATTTTTATCTAATAAATCATTTAAAATGTAATAATAATGTTGTGAGGTCGACATACATTTTTAAAGCCTAATTGTTATTATTATTTATAAACCATCTGAATAATTTCAAACATTTACGAAGCATTAGAATTAATTATTTTGAGCGTTTCTGCACGTGTGAATCAATGTTTAATGTACATTTAAATTAAACATTTATAAATCATTCTTAATTTGTAACATCAAAATACAATTTTGAAACCTTTTCATTATTCGTAGAGCATCTAAATAGATCCCAGATATTATTTGTTCTAAACAACATTATTTAAAGAATGAATACATACTACTTTAATTCCGAAAAATAATGAACCTTTAGATATGAAAAGCCATAGACCTATAAATTCTGTCTTATTTAGATTTAAAAAGTTTAACCAATGGATAAATAGTTTTTATATCGTAACAGATTTTAGACATCTCAAGAGTCTGTGTTAGCTGCACCTGGGGGTCCTGAGGAACCCCATCCTTTCTTAAAAGTACTTTTTAATTATTTATGTCTTTATTGCTGTGGTATTTAATTTTTTTATTAAAAAGTATGCACTTTTTACATGGAAAAATATTTTTTAAATTTTTAAAGCAATTTTTCAACTTGTGCATGTTACAAAATTGAAGTGGTGCAGCTAAGGGTTAAATAGAGATAATAGAAAAAGAATAAATAAATAACTACAATCAAAAGAATATCATATTCTGGATTAATACAAGACGATCTAAACTATATAGATAAGGCTTACAATATATTTTTACCGTCTTTGTAGATATTACATTAATTAACTGAATTAATTGTTGGTAGTTCCGTTAAATTAATTTTTTGACCTAAATTTTTAAAAACACTCTAAGAAATAGAGGAATATCTGTAATTAATTCTTCCAGAATCGTACAATGAGAATTCATAGATCAACATATCAAACCGTATAAAAATTCCTAAGATTAGTTCTTTTTTATTAGTGATTATTGTTATCGTGAGTTTGTATACAGAGAGAAGCAATTTAGGAAAGAAAACCAGGATGTAACATGCTCGTATTGTATTCTGCAAAACTTTATAGAACAAATTGATTTTAAATTGACTGAACGGGTACATAATATTTTCATAAACATTTGAACATGAGAAAGCTATCCGCAAGATGGCTGCCGCGATTGCTTACGCTTGACCAAAAACGGAATCGTGTCAAGTGTTGCAAGAATGGTTTGCAGCTGTTCCAGAAGAATCCGGAGGACTTTAAGCGTCGTTTCGTCACTGTAGATGAAACATGGATACATTACTATACTCCTGAGACCAAACAAGAATCTAAACAATGGGTTACCAAGGAGGAATCTGCACCAGAAAAGGCGAAGACCGTTCCTTCGGAACGGAAAGGTTATGGCGACAGTCTTTTAGCATTTACAAGGGATAATCCTCATCGACTATCTGAAAAAGGGTAAAACTATTACAGGTAAATATTATTTATCGTTATTGCACCGATTGAAAACCGAGCTGCAAGAAAAACGCCCGCGATTAGCCCACAAGAAAGTCCTTTTCCATCTCGACAACGCACCAGCACATACCTCAGTAGTTGCGGTCTCAAAATGAATGGAAATAGGATTCCAACTCGTTTCACAACTCCCCTATTCTCCTGACTTGGCTCCCTCAGACTACCATTTGTTCCCTAATTTGAAGAAATGGTTTGCGGGATAAAGATTTTATTCAAACGAGGAGGTGATTGCAGAAACTAATGGATATTTTGCAGACATGGACAAATCCTATTATTCGGAAGGGGCCAACACACTAGAACATCGTGTATAAGTGTATAAGCCTAAAAGGAGACAATGTCGAAAAATAAAAAAGGTTTACCCCAAACACGTTAGTAGTTTTTATTTTTTGCACGGACTTCAAATGTCCCTCGTATGTGCTATTATATTCGGAAATTTGGTATACTCCCGATATTTCAATTGATTAGATTTTATCTGTTGCGTTAAAAAGTATATTTGTACTCGCTAGTCTAAAAGTAATCTGATGATTTTGTTTTCTGATATGTTCGATATTTTATTACTTTCCCAAAATAAGATTTAGAATAATTTCATTGTAACATTTCATTTACTAGAAGAAGCCATAAAATTGCGAAACAATTGTTGTGAAAATGAACACACTTTTTTTTAATTTACAGAGTTACCTCATAATTTTTTTTAATTGTTCGACCTATAAGATTTGGATAAACATGAGCCTTAGTTGATTTGTAAAGTTAATTGTAAATTAAATTTTTAATTAGACTAACTGGAAATTTTGCTTTTGAGTATCCATAGAGTTTTCCGAAATATAAAAGTAGCCAGTTACGGACACACTATATATTTATTGAGTTTTAGAACTATTAAATCGTTCTAATAGTTCTAAAAGTAGTCTATGATTTTACATAAGATGCTATAAATTGTAGTTTTTGTAATTCTTAATTACATTTTTTGTTGGTTTTGTATTTTGCAGATCAAAATAAATACTTTAAATCAAGTAGATTTCAATTATTTTATCAAAAGTTTTATAAATGGAATTATTATCATAAAAAATGTTGTAATGGTTTTTGAAATCTTAGAAGATTTAGTCATTTGAAGCTAATACCCTATAGATATATTTATAAAAACTTTTATGGTTTTAAAATATTCAACTATTTTGAGTCTTAAGTTCTTCGTTCCAATAGGTGCAAACATGTTTGTAGGTTCAGTAATGAAAGATCTATACGAAGAATTAAATTCTCACTTAATCTATGGTGAAACAAAACCAAGTGTTTTAATTAATCTTTCCAAAGAGAGATCTAACCTTAATCATTTCTATAATAACCAACATAAGTTTTATATCAATGAAATCTTCTAGAGAACAATATTTTCAAGTTCTTTACATTTATTTATTTGGATTTAATATAGAAATATTTGTAGGTTTGATATTATGATAATATATGATAGTTTAGTTTTATACATTTAATTCTAGCAGTCTTAAAAAGTCCTATAACAGTTTTAGATCTCAAAAGTCTCACATGATTGCTCTAGTCTAGTCATCTCTTCACCACTCAATTAAAATTGGATTGAAACTGTAAAGCTTTAGTTTAGGTTACCCTATATGACAAAAAAACTCTATTGTTTCTTAACGCCTTTGAAGAAATCAAAGAATCAAAACTAAAAACGTTTCGTAGTTCTACGAATTCTAATGTTATAACAATAATTCTAAAAAAAAATATACAGTTTATATAGGCTGTGATACAATTTTTAGAGCTTAATAATATTGCAGATAATTTGAAAATAAAGAATTTCTTTTATTGAATGAGATTGAAAAGATGAAGGTTTGGTTTGAAATTTACCTACTTTGGGTATAATTTTAAAAACTTCTACAGTTCCTTAATGCTCTTAAAAAGATTTAAAACTAGAAAATGTTTTGAAATTCTATAAATTCTAGTATTTCAAATTTATTTGCAATAAGTTTTTTGCAGCTTAAGGGACAAGCTTAAAAATAGTTTAAAATTTTTATAGGGTAAGCATTTCTGAATGTACTGAATGTAAATGTATTATTACATCTAATTCCCAATCGTGATATTATTTATAAATGCCCTTAAAAAGAGAATGCAATAGTTATAATAATTATGTAGTTTTAACACTTTAGAGATTTTTTTCAAGCTAATAATTTATAATATTGTTGAAAATATACAGTTGTATTTTAAAAGAACTCTTTGTGTATGTTTAAAAGAAACATTTACTTCTAATAATGTTATAACTTGTCCCAAAAATTCTATAGACATTCAGATTATGAATTTCACTAGAGAGTTAATTATTATTAGTCTTTTAGGTTTTAGAAAAACTGTTATTTTTTTTAAATTTATAGTTACAAATTATTCAAGTGATTTATTCCAATCAATCGTCATATTATAGGCAGTTGTCCATGAGATATTAAAACCAAAATTAAAATCACAATTCAGAACATAATTAAATGATTGATGTCTAATGGGTTGAAATTATGGAGGGTATCATTTTTGATAAGGGTGAATAGTTGAATATATTTGAATTGGCAACATTATATCGTACTCCGAGTTTTATAACTTTTCGAAGGCTAGAAGGTATTTTTTGATACAAGAGGAAGCATTGAAATATTAAACAATATTTTATGCATTAGGTTTGTATTTCAAAACCTTCAAAATTTCCTAATATTATTAAATATTGCTATTTTGTGTGAGAAAAGTGTGTAATTCATTTAGACAACTTTTCATAGATAATGAGTAAATTAATACCTTCGCGTAAGGGAACATAATGGAAGATCGCGTGCCCGCAGACAAATTCGTCTTCCTATATTAGCGAATTGATTATATACCTCGTCCAGTAATCAAATTAACCACGTTAAATCTCTGGAAATGATTGAGTGCTGAATAATTAAGGACTCAAGAACGAAATTGGCGTGTCCGAACGTGATGAAGCGATTTATCGCATTAGGAATTCCGTCAGTGGGGAAAGGAAAGTACCTTTCGACTTTTGCGTTAATGATTTCGCACACGTTAGACCTTCATTAAAGGCTTTCGATTAGTAATTTACAATCATTTATTAAATAAATAACTGTAAATATTTGTACATCGTAATTATTATTACAGTATGGACAAAAACACAGAAATAAGGATATTGAAAATGTGTATTATAGAAGCAATATGCACAAATCTTTTAAATCTCCAACATTTGCCAACTATGTCTTTAAATTTATACCTAAGTAAATTATTATTATGTTTTCATAGATTTGTTTGTATCTTTGTTGTGCATTAAAGTATTTTGTTTAAGCATCTACGAAAAAAGCAGCTGATTTTATTTATAACATATCTTAAATTCAGTTTAAGGAATCTGGAATGACAGTTGTAAGAATTTGGTAATGTTTCAATGATATTCTTTACCGTTTTTATTTTTCTTTGCATCATTTCAAAATCGGCTTTATTTTGATTTATTAATACAGTTTTATAGCATTTCATAAATTAAAATAAGCTGCATTCTGCTAGTTAGTAGATGGAAACTCATTGCCTATGACACAGTGAGCAAACTGTGTCATAGGCAGAATTGAAGATATGCTTGCTTTATCATATGTAATCCATTTTTGTTAAATAGCTAATTGACTTTCATATCCTTGTTACAAAATTTTACAAGATTGGAAAAAAGAAAGATCTTTTGATACGATAATACCATTAAGGTGCTTTCAAGGGATTTGAACATCAGAGAGTATGAGGAGAACAGAGAACCATTAGAACACTCTAAATTTTAGTGTACTGGAGAATAGGTACCAGAAGGATACCAACTATTACTAGCCTGATTTTTTAATATAATAATTCTTTTTCACTTTTGTTTCGAATTTCGAAGTGTAAAGTTCTTGTTTAGAAGCTCCTTCGATGATTCTTTAGATGTTTTTGCTCATTTAAAAGAGTTGTACTCGAATAAACTTTCTATTATGCTCTTCACTGATGATATTTTCTGTTACTGATGAAGGTTTAAATTAAATTACACTTGATTTGTTTCAGAATTTTCTTCTAGTTTCGCTTTTTCGGGCATTATCAAGAGTAAGTTACGTTGCAAAAGAAAGTGACAAGTTTATCTATGCTCAGGTATTCAAACTTGTCAGTTTATTTTGTAACTCACTCTTGATAAACTAGTCGAGTAAAACCAAGTGTAATTTAATTTAAACCTTCATCAGTAATAATTTAAAATGCTTCACAAATTTATAAATAAGAAAGTCATTCAAGAAAGAAAAAATCATATGAAAAAGCATATAATGGCATTATAAGCATTCATCGAGTTGGCCTACGAAAAAGAAAAACGATTGTATTGATCAAGAGTAACAGTCAATAATCAGGAACAGTCAATACTATGCTATTCATTCCATAAATATTTATAGCTCCTCAGCCTTTCACTCCTCTCATAACTTAATTCACAAATAAGCAAATGTTCTTATTATCAAAAAATACATTTTTAATTCTTCGGTAGCTTAATAGTCAAATTGCTACTACTTGCTAAAACATCTTAGGTATAAGTGAATTTAATTTACAAATGTTCAAAAAATCTAAGATATTATCTTATATCTTGTGATTTAAATTTTTTTGTCAAGAAATGTATAATTATGATTATAAACATTTTTATAATTGTTTTAAAATATAGAAAAACAATCCTCACAAACAACTGACTGTCAGAATTTATTTAAAACACATTCTACTACATGATCGTCAATCAATTTAGAATCATCCCTTATGTGATTTTAAAATATTTTCATTAAAACCCTCGCTTTTCCATTTGGAAGTTTCTCATGTTGAAAATTGCTTTAAAATATAGAAATACAATTGCCACAAACAATTGACTGTCAAAATTTATTTAAAACATATTCTATTACATAAACGTTAAAAAATTTAGAATCATCCCTCACGTGTTTTTAAAATATATTAGTTAAAACCCTCGCCATTTAGAAATTTCTCATTTTGAAAATTGTTTTAAAATATAGAAAAAAAAACAATTGTTACATTGACTGTCAAAATTTATTTAAAACACATCCTACTGTACGAACGTAAACCAATCTAGAATCATCCCTCACGTGATTTCAAAACATTCTCATTAAAACCCCCGCTTTGCCATTTAGAAGTTTCTCATTTTGAAAAATGTTTTAAAATATAGAAAAACAATTGCCACAAACAATTGACTGTCAGAATTTATTTGGAACACATTCTACTACATGAACGTATACAAATTTAGAATCATCCTTTACGTGATTTTAAAATATTTTCATTAAAACCCTCGCTTTTCCATTTGGAAGTTTCTCATGTTGAAAATTGCTTTAAAATATAGAAATACAATTGCCACAAACAATTGACTGTCAGAATTTATTTGGAACACATTCTACTACATGAACGTATACAAATTTAGAATCATCCTTTACGTGATTTTAAAATATTTTCATTATAACCCTCGCTTTTCCATTTGGCAGTTTCTCATGTTGAAAATTGCTTTAAAATATTGAAATACAATTGCCACAAACAATTGACTGTCAAAATTTATTTAAAACACATTCTACTACATAAACGTTAACAAATTTAGAATCATCCCTCACGTGTTTTTAAAATATATTAATTAAAACCCTCGCTTTGCCATTTAGAAATTTCTCATTTTGAAAATTGTTTTAAAATATAGAAAAAAAAAACAATTGTCACATTGACTGTCAAAATTTATTTAAAACACATCCTACTGTACGAATGTAAACCAATCTAGAATCATCCCTCGCGTGATTTCAAAAAATTCTCATTAAAACCCTCGCTTTGCCATTTAGAAGTTTCTCATTTGGAAAATGTTTTAAAATATAGAAAAACAATTGCCACAAACAATTAACTGTCAGAATTTATTTGAAACACATTCTACTACATGAACGTATACAAATTTAGAATCATCCTTCACGTGATTTTAAAATATTTTCATTAAAACCCTCGCTTTTCCATTTGAAAGTTTCTCATGTTGAAAATTGCTTTAAAATATAGAAATACAATTGCCACAAACAATTGACTGTCAAAATTTATTTAAAACACATTCTACTACATAAACATTAAAAAATTTTGAATCATCCCTCACGTGTTTTTAAAATATATTAGTTAAAACCCTCGCTTTGTCATGTATAAATTTCTCATTTTGAAAATTGTTTTAAAATATAGAAAAAAAACAATTGTCACATTGACTGTCAAAATTTATTTAAAACACATCCTACTGTACGAACGTAAACCAATCTAGAATTATCCCTCGCGTGATTTCAAAACATTCTCATTAAAACCCTCGCTTTGCCATTTAGAATTTTCTCATTTTGAAAAATGTTTTAAAATATAGAAAAACAATTGCCACAAACAATTGACTGTCAGAATTTATTTGGAACACATTCTACTACATAAACGTATACAAATTTAGAATCATCCTTTACGTGATTTTAAAATATTTTCATTATAACCCTCGCTTTTCCATTTGGCAGTTTCTCATGTTTAAAATTGCTTTAAAATATTGAAATACAATTGCCACAAACAATTGACTGTCAAAATTTATTTAAAACACATTCTTCTACATAAACGTTAACAAATTTAGAATTATCCCTCACGTGTTTTTAAAATATATTAATTAAAACCCTCGCTTTGCCATTTAGAAATTTCTCATTTTGAAAATTGTTTTAAAATATAGAAAAAAAAACAATTGTCACATTGACTGTCAAAATTTATTTAAAACACATCCTACTGTACGAACGTAAACCAATCTAGAAGCATCCCTCGCGTGATTTCAAAACATTCTCATTAAAACCCTCGCTTTGCCATTTAGAAGTTTCTCATTTTGAAAAATGTTTTAAAATATAGAAAAACAATTGCCATAAACAATTGACTATCAGAATTTATTTGGAACACATTCTACTACATGAACGTATACAAATTTAGAATCATCCTTTACGTGATTTTAAAATATTTTCATTAAAACCCTCGCTTTTACATTTGAAGTTTCTTATGTTGAAAATTGCTTTAAAATATAGAAATACAATTGCCACAAACAATTGACTGTCAAAATTTATTTAAAACACATTCTACTACATGAACGTAAACAAATTTAGAATCATCCCTTATGTGATTTTAATATATTTTCATTAAAACCCTCGCTTTTTCATTTGGAAGTTTCTCATGTTGAAAATTGCTTTAAAATATAGAAATACAATTGCCACAAACAATTGACTGTCAGAATTTATTTAAAACACATTCTACTACATAAACGTTAACAAATTTAGAATCATCCCTCACGTGTTTTTAAAATATATTAATTAAAACCCTCGCTTTGCCATTTAGAATTTTCTCATTTTGAAAAATGTTTTAAAATATAGAAAAACAATTGCCACAAACAATTAACTGTCAGAATTTATTTGAAACACATTCTACTACATGAACGTATACAAATTTAGAATTATCCTTTACGTGATTTTAAAATATTTTCATTAAAACCCTCGCTTTTCCATTTGGAAGTTTCTCATGTTGAAAATTGCTTTAAAATATAGAAATACAATTGCCACAAACAATTGACTGTCAAAATTTATTTAAAACACATTCTACTACATAAACGTTAACAAATTTAGAATCATCCCTCACGTGTTTTTAAAATATATTAATTAAAACCCTCGCTTTGCCATTTAGAAATTTCTCATTTTGAAAATTGTTTTAAAATATAGAAAAAAAAAACAATTGTCACATTGACTGTCAAAATTTATTTAAAACACATCCTACTGTACGAACGTAAACCAATCTAGAATCATCCCTCGCGTGATTTCAAAACATTCTCATTAAAACCCTCGCTTTGCCATTTAGAAGTTTCTCATTTTGAAAAATGTTTTAAAATATAGAAAAATAATTGCCACAAACAATTGAATGTCAGAATTTATTTGGAACACATTCTACTACATGAACGTATACAAATTTAGAATCATCCTTTACGTGATTTTAAAATATTTTCATTAAAACCCTCGCTTTTTCATTTGGAAGTTTCTCATGTTGAAAATTGCTTTATAATATAGAAATACAATTGCCACAAACAATTGACTGTCAAAATTTATTTAAAACACATTCTACTACATAAACGTTAACAAATTTAGAATCATCCCTCGCGTGTTTTTAAAATATATTAATTAAAACCCTCGCTTTGCCATTTAGATATTTCTCATTTTGAAAATTGTTTTAAAGTATAGAAAAAAAAAACAATTGTCACATTGACTGTCAAAATTTATTTAAAACACATCCTACTGTACGAACGTAAACCAATCTAGAATCATCCCTCGCGTGATTTCAAAACATTCTCATTAAAACCCTCGCTTTGCCATTTAGAAGTTTCTCATTTTGAAAAATGTTTTAAAATATAGAAAAACAATTGCCACAAACAATTGAAGGAAGTTTCTCATGTTGAAAATTGTTTAAAAATATAGACAATCAATTGCCACAAACAATTTACTCTCAAAATTTACTGTGTTTTTATTACATATCTTTCAAAACAAATGCTCATTGATTTATAATATGAATTATATTATTTGCTTGATTAATTTATGCTTAGATAATAATATGACTTCGTCAATCTGTGGATGATTTACGCGACAAAAATGTACCTTCGAACAGTAATTTATCGGCCTCAATGAATATTTGATTTATGTAACCTATCTGTAAACTGTCTGCCGTGCAGTGTTGGTGTGTTACGTGCCAGTTAGGGGATGAATATTTAAATTGTGCCCGAGAGGGACGCCGGGGTAGTTACACAAAACAGCGCCAACACAAGCGAAGCAGGAACAACAACACAAAAAAAACAAATGGCCGTAAAATGAATTAGGTTTTATTTGTGTTTCCGAATAATTCCCGCATAAAAATTACACATACTTTTGATGCGAACACTTTTACGATACAATGTCTGTTAATATATTTATATTATATAAACTTACTGTTATTTAATATAAAAAAATATATGTATGTGTTCTTGAGTTATGTGAATATTATATTAATAAAAAAAATGGTGATGTGGCCATCATAGTACTTTCCCTATATTTTTCTCGAAAACTATGTAGTTTACGTAAAAAGGTTATTCTTCATAATTTGTTTAATTTTTAATTCTCTACAATTATTTGTAATAAAAGTTTCATGTAGCACTAATAGTTTATTAGCATTTGGCAAAAAATGTCAAAATTTTCAATTTTTACTTTCTTTCTCAAAAGTTAAGAATTTTATGAAAAATATGTTTTTATAAAACTTGTTCAGTTTTTTATTCCCTTTAACTTTTGTTTGAACCATTTTTTAAATTTTTTAATATTTAGAAAAATATCACGAAAAAACAAAAAATCGCTCGAGTAAACATCAACTTCCGGTCTATGAATGTTCACCAAAAGCTTTTCAGTTCCAGTTTTTAATGATAAAACCTTAAGTTTGAAGTTTCATCTCAAACAGATAATTCGTTTTTGAGATACAGCGCCCACCGACAGACAGACAGACAGACAGACAGACAGACACACACACAGACACAATTCTTTTTTTTCCAAAAATTAGTGTAATGGATTCAGGGGGCCTCAAAACGGATATTTCCGCAAAAAAAATTTTTCAAAAAAAAATCACGATCACAATACTTCCCCTATATATACTTCGTATATAGGGAAAGTAAAAACACTAGATGTACATTTCGGAATATGTATCCATTATCAATAGTTGGCTAATAGGTTAGTCAACTAGTCAAACAGTGAAGAAAGGAATTTAACCGCGTTTTTATTATGATAAAATATACACTTAACTGCCATTCGAATATTAGAAATATGAGATTTTATTAATTAGAAATTTTAAATTACACATTATATATTTATGCTTTATTACATGAAAGCTAAAAAATTGTTGAAGTTTTATATAATTAAAATCGTAACACAGAAATGTGATTATTGTAGATATAAAAGGAAAGTAAATATATAAACAGAAAAGAAGAAATTAATATCAGAATGTAGAAAAAAAGCTTGTAACGTATTAATGTACATTCTGTATATAGAATTTAATAATTAACCGAAAATATATCTGTGGGCTTTATGTGTACATTAGGCGGAAAAAGAAGTAAATAATTTACTATTATATCAGCGTATATGTTAGAATTGTGAATTATAAATTTTTATTTTTATTACAGGTCCAACTAGAAGGGTGTGTTTAACTGAAGAATGTGTTACAACAGGTAAGTTGTATTCTTAATTAAACATTTAAACATTATACAAAAATTATATTAAATAAGTAATATTAAGTGGCAGATTTACATTTATAAATATTATCTTTCCTTCTACAATTATTGTGGCTGTTTTATTTATTACAGATAATTATATGTTTCACTATAAAGACACTATAAAAATTAAATATGTAGACTGCATCTTTAACGAGTCGGAAATATGTTTATTATATTTTTACACACAAAAATTAAGGCAACCAATTCAGTTGCATGATTTTAGTAAGGCAAACAAACTGCCAAATAAGTTCTCTTGAAATATTTTTAAATTACACCAAATATAAAATTCAATTCAACTCGGAAATAGAATCAAACAATAGTTTAATTTTTCTTGATTTGAAGATCAGAAGAGAATAACAAATTAGAATTTATAATATACAGAAAGGAAACATTTAATGATTCCATAATTTTCAATTCATCTGACCACTTGATGAGTGTGTGAAGACATACTATACTAATTATCTTGTGAAATGTGACTTTATCTAACCGCTTAAATAAAACAAAATATTGCCCTTTTGATTTATGTACTTACCACCATTTAAATATTCCATTGAGTAATTAGAAATTCATTATTAATTATTATTTTACTCTATCTTAACCCGTAAATACGAAAACTAGTTTCCCTCGTTGATATATACAAACATCTTTATTGACAATTACATAGCGTATATAATAAAAAAATATATAGCATTAAAAAAACTAATCTACTATTTGACAATCAGCTATCGACCATAGGTCTTTCCGCCTGTTTTTTTTAATTTTTATTTTTTAATTAAGTCCTTGTCATTTCTTGAGAGGTCATGATTGCTAACTGTCTTTGTAAAGTTCCTGTCTTAAATTAGTTCGTAATTGAAGCGTCGCTGAAATTATGAAATGATGAAATTAATTAATTAAGTTAAGGAAGGGAATTTACGTTTAGGGATAATGCTTTTGTTTCTGGAAATGCTTAGCGCCTTTAGGATTTGGAAGTAGTTAGGATTTTGAGCAAAATTTTTGGCAAGTGAGGATAGTCTTTCTTGAATTGGGATCACCTTTGTCGAATCATATAGCAATGGATTTGATGGGTTATGGAGATGATTTTGGGGATGTCGGATTTTGGTTAGCACCCTAAGGGCTGATCTTTCTGCGACTTGAAAATTACGTAAGGTTATTGAATGAGGGTTGTAGAAGAGGATGGCTGAATAGTCAAGCATATCGTTTTATAGATATGAGTGCTGGTTTGTATATTTATACCTTGTTTTTTGTAAGTTAGGCCGCCCTTTGCTTGACTTTTGCTTTGAGGGAAGAGGAGTGGCTTTTGAAGGTTAATTTAGTGTCGAATGTTATTCCTAGGTATTTGCAGGTGACGGAGGGATATATATTTTGACCATTTATCGATATTGAGGGAAGCGGTTCCTTAAGTCTGTGAAAGGGAAGAAGGAGTTGGGATTTGTTAGTGTTGATGGAAATGCGCCATTTTGTAAACCAGGTGTCTATGCGGTCTATCATGCCCTGTAGGGTGCTGAGTGCTTTGGGGAGAGTGGGGGAATGGGTAATTAGGGCAGTGAAGGAGTGGATAGGCGTATTTATTGAAATATTTTAGATTAGGATGATAGATATCGTGCACCAAGAGATTGTAAAGAATGGGAGATAAAGATGAGCCTTGCTCCGGTGAAAATGATTTTTTGGTGTCTAGAAAGACGATCACGAATTTATTTCCTTCGAGGCCTGCTGTTTGGTAGTTAGTTAAGTAGTTATTTGTGCTCTAGGAAGCCAAACTGATATTCTAGGATGAAACTAGAAATACAGCACATTATTTTGCGTTCGAGGAGAGCTTTAAACATTTTTCCAAGAACGGGAAGTATGGTAATTGGGCGGTAACTGCTAGGAAGAAGAGGATCGGTATTAGGTGTGGGGATACAGAAAATTATTCATTTTTTTTCATTCGGGAGGTATTTTTTGAGTATGATATATGTGATTAAATATTTTACCATCATAACCTGGAGCTGTATTTTTGCCTCGCTTTAAAATTTCGTTATTTTGGAAATCCAATTAAAACAATTGCTACACCGTGGCCAGAAACAAAATGGCAATGCTTAAAACTCGAATGGAAGGAAATAAAATTGCATTAAATGGTTTGAAAAATTGTAAAGATGAAACCACTCATGGAATTAGTTTAAAAATGTTTAAATTCATTAAGAATTCATATTTTTATGATATTCAATTAAAACAATTGCTACACCGTGGCCAGAAACAAAATGGCAATGCTTAAAACTCGAATGGAAGGAAATAAAATTGCATTCAGCGGTTTGAAAAATCGTAAAAATGAAACCACACATGGAATTAGTTTAAAAATTTGAAAATCCATTAACCATTAATATATTTATAATATCCAATCAAAACAATTGCTACACCGTGGCTAGAAACAAAACGGCAACGCTTAAAACTCGAATGGAAGGAAATAAAATTGCATTAAATGGTTTGAAAAATTGTAAAAATGAAACCACTTATGAAATTAGTTTAAAAATTTGGAAGTTCATTAAGAATTCATATTTTTATGATATCCAATTAAAACAATTGCTACACCATGGCTAAAAACAAAATTGCAACGCTTAAAACTCGAATGGAAGGAAATAAAATTGTATTCAGCGGTTTGAAAATTTATAAAAATTAAACCACACTTCGAATTAGTTTAGAAATTTAAAAATACATTAAATTTTAATATATTTATAAAATCCAATCAAAACAATTGCTACACAGTGGGTAGAAACAAAACAGCAACGCTTGAAACTCGATTGGAAGGAAATAAAATTGCATTAAATGGTTTGAAAAATTGTAAAAATGAAACCACTCATGGAATTAGTTTAAAAATTTGGAAATTCATTAAGAATTCATATTTTTATGATATCCAATTAAAACCATTGCTACACCGTAGCTAGAAACAAAACAGCAACGCTTGAAACTCGATTGGAAGGAAATAAAATTGCATTAAATGGTTTGAAAAATTGTAAAAATGAAACCACTCATGGAATTAGTTTAAAAATTTGGAAATTCATTAAGAATTCATATTTTTATGATATCCAATTAAAACAATTGCTACACCGTGGCTAGAAACAAAATTGCAACGCTTAAAACTCGAATGGAAGGAAATAAAATTGTATTCAGCGGTTTTAAAATTATAAAAATGAAACCACTCATGTAATTAGTTTAAAAATTTGGAAATTCATTAAGAATTCATATTTTTATGATACCCAATTAAAACAATTGCTACACCGTGGCTAAAAACAAAATGGCAGCGTTTAAAACTCGAATGGAAGGAAATAAAATTGCATTAAATGGTTTGAAAAATTGTAAAAATGAAACCACTCATGGAATTAGTTTAAAAATTTAGAAATTCATTAAGAATTCATATTTTTATGATACCCAATTAAAACAATTGCTACACCGTGGCTAGAAACAAAATGGCAACGCTTAGAACTCGAATAGAAGGAAATAAAATTGCATTAAATGGTTTGAAAAATTGTAAAAATGAAACCACTCATGGAATTAGTTTAAAAATTTAAAAATTCATATTTTTATAATATACAATCAAAAAAATTGCTACACCGTAGCTAGAAACAAAACGGCAACGCTTAAAACTCGAATGGAAGGAAATAAAATTGCATTCAGCGGTTTGAAAAATTGTAGAAATGCAACCACGCATGGAATTAGTTTAAAAATTTGGAAATCCATTAAACATTAATATATTTATAATATCCAATCAAAATAATTGCTACACCGTGGCTGGAAACAAAACGGCAACGCTTAAAATTTGAATTGAAGGAAATAAAATTGCATTCGGCGGTTTGAAAAATTGTAAAAATGAAACTACACATGGAATTAGTTTTAAAATTTGAGAATCTATTAAACATTAATATATTTATAATATCCAATCAAAATAATTGTTACACCGTGGCTAGAAACAAAACGATAACGCTTAAAACTTGAATGGAAGGAAATAAAATTGCATTCAGCGGTTTTAAAAATTGTAAAAATGGAACAACACATTTTAAAAATTTGAAATTAATTAAACAATAATATGTTTATAATATAAAATCAAAACAATTGCTACACCGTGACTAGAAACAAAACGGCAACACTTAAAACTCGAATGAAAGGAAATAAAATTGCATTCAGCGGTTTGAATAATTGTAAAAATAAAACCACACATGGAATTAGTTTAAAAATTTGAAAATCTATTAAAAATTAATATATTGATAATATCAAATGAAAACAATTGCTACACGGAGGCTAGAAATAAAACGGCAACGCTTAAAACTCGAATGGAAGGAAATAAAATTGCATTCAGCAGTTTGAAAAATTGTAATAATAAAATCACACATAGAATTAGCTTAAAAATTTGGAAATCTATTAATTATTAGTATATTTGTAAGATCTAATAAAAAAAAACTTGTATATCTTCACTAGAAAAAAATGTAGCGGTTTTTATTTAGCAACATGTTTTATTGCATACGTTGTAAAAATCGTCTTTGGTTTTTTTTTTTTTATAATGAGAATTGAAAGATGATCAAACATTACTATGAACATTTTATTTCCAGAAAATTGATTTTAGTCGTGTAAACATCGATTTTAAAATCAATCAAGTGTGATGGGTGTATGAATTCTTGTGTTTTTGTCAACTCTCTGTCAATTTGTGCCGATTTTTGTGTTTTGATTTATGATTTTTATATTGGGAATTCCTTCTATTGGTTTTTGAGGCCTCTTCGGACACTTAGTGGACCAAGCCCCATATTAATAAAGCTTGTTCAGTTTTTCATTATCTCTAACTTTTGTTTGAAAATTTCTTAAATTTCTAAATTTGTTTGAATAAATATATTTAATTTTGCAATAAGGTTATGTTTATTTACGTTTTACAACTTTTAAGTAAAACTCTCGCTGTTTGATTAGAGGGTGGGATAGAGGCCAACCACCCACCCTACATATACATGATAACTTTAATTACTAATTGTTGGTGGATTCTACATCTTTTTTACAATTATTAAGAACAATTATTATCACCACTATGTCATAATGACCCAGATGATAGAGCTGTTGACTCAAATTTCAAATGGTGGAAAAATATTGTAATTTGGAAAAAAACTTTTTAGAAAACTTTGATTAAATTAAGGTCAAAATAACATGTTCGTTAATAGACAAGTCGAATAAATTCTTTATACATTCTAAAGCCCTCGAAGAATTTTTGGAAATTAAAAAATATATTCTTCAAAATTTCTACAACCCTCGAAAATTTTCAAGAAATTGTGGGAGCAAAATATAGAAAATAATAATACTAATTTCACAAACCAGAAAAAAAGTTCAAAAAGTTTGGAAGAGAAATCACCAAAAAAATAGAGAAGACCTATTGAGATTATGAAAATCTGAAAGAACTATTGTTGATTATTCCCATTCGATTAAGAAATTAATGATAAAGTTTGAAATTTAGAAGAGAAACCTTTAATTGTAAAGAATGATAAGGTTAGTACATTTATACAATAAATTCCATTAATATTCTAGAAATTTAGGAGAGAAATTCTAGAAAGGCTTGAAAATTCTAGTCATCAAAAAAATACCTTCCAGAACACTTTTAGTAAAATAAAGTTGAAGAAGAAATTCAAATACAAATTCTAGTCATCAAACAAATACTTCCTAAAAGCTTCTAGTAAAATAGATGGAAAAATCTTGCAATTTGGAGAACAAATTCCTAGAAAACTTTGATTGTAAGACTCCTTAAAAATATTTTAGAAATTTAGAAGAGGAGTTCTAAAAAGGCTTACAATTTCTAGTTATTAAAAAAATAGTTCTTAAACCTTCTAGTAAAGTAAATAGAAATATCTTAAATTTGGAGAAAAAATTCCTAGAAAACTTTAATTGCAAAACTCTTGACAAATACATTAGAAATTTAGAAGAGGAATTCTAGAAAGTTTTACAATTTCTAATCATCAAAAAAATCCTAAAAGCTTCTAGAAAAATAGATGTAAAAATCTTGCAATTTGGAAAATACATTCCAGGAAAACTTTGATTGTAAGACTCCAGAAAAATATTTTAGATATTTAGAAGAGGACTTCTAGGAAGACATACAAATTCTAGTAATCAAAAAACTTCCTAAGAGCTTTTAGTAAAATAGGTGGGAAAGCCTTGCAATTTTCATAAGAAATTAGAAATTACTAGAAAATTTTAATTGTAAGACTCTTGAAAATATTTTAGAAATTTAAGAAGAAGAGTTCTGGAAAGGCTTACAAATTCTAGTCATAAACAACTTCCTGAAAGCTTCTAGTAATGGAAAAATCTTGCAATTTGGAGAAGAAATTCCTAGAAAACTTTAATTGTAAGACTCCTGAAAAATATATTTTAGAAATTTAGAAGAGGACTTCTAACAAGGCTTACAAATTCTAGACATCAAATAACTTCCTAAAAGCTTCTAGTGAAATAGATGGAAAAATCTTGCAATTTGGAAAACAAATTCCTAGAAAACTTTAATTGTAAGACTCCTGAATAATATTTTAGAAATTTAGAAGAGGAGTCCTAAAAAGGCTTACAATATCTAGTTATTAAAAAAAATACTTCCTAAAAGCTTCTAGTAAAGTAAATAGAAAAATCTTGAATTTGGAGAATAAATTCCTAGAAAATTTTGATTGTAAGACTCCTGAAAAATATTTTAGAAATTTAGAAGAGGAATTCTAGAAAGTCTTACAATTTCTAGTGATCAAAAAAAATTCCTAAAAGCTTCTAGAAAAATAGATGTAAAAATCTTGCAATTTGGAAAATAAATTAAAAGAAAACTTTGATTGTATGACTCCTAAATAATATTTTAGATATTTAAAAGAGGTCTTCTAGAAAGGCATGTAAATTATAGTCATTAAAAAACTTTCTAAGAGCTTTTAGTAAAATATATGGGAATATCTTGCAATTTTCATAAGAAATTCCTAGAAAACTTTGATTGTAAGACTCCTGAAAAATATTTTAGAAATTTAGAAGAGGACTTCTGGTAAGGATTACAAATTCTAGTCATCAAATAACTTCCTAAAAGCTTCTAGTAAAATAGATGGGAAAATCTTGTAAATCTTAAAATTCTTGAAGACAATTTTTAAAAATAAGAAAATTAATTCTTAAAAAATTCTACACCCCTAGAAAATTTTCTAGAAATGTAAAGGAGCAATTTTTGGAATTATAAGTAATAATAATGCTGGGAAATTCCACAAACCAGGCAAAAGTTTCCAAAATTTAAAAGAAAAATCTTCAAAAGATAAAGAAGAGCTATTGAGATTCTAAAAATTTAGAAATAAACTATAGATTATTATTCATTCTCATGCTAATAAGAAATTAATGATAATGTTTGCAATTTTTATTTATTTAACGGACATGCTGTTCAAAAACATATATACAATGTAAATACAGTTTCATACATATATACGGAGTAATAAAATACAAAACAAAGTTTAAAATAGTAAGTAGATATTAAAGAGAAATTCGTAAAAAAAAATATTTTTATTGTAACGAAGGGTAGGTAAAGTTAGTATTTGTAGAACAAATTCTATTCTAAAATCCTAAAATTATCCTCGAAGATGATTTTTAAAAATTCTAAAATTTATTTCTTTAAAAATTCGACAACCCTCGAAAATTTTCTATCGAGATTCTAAAATTTTGAACTATTGTTAATTATTGATGACAATGTTTGCAATTTAAAAGAGAAATTACTAAAAACACTGATTGTAAAGAAGGACAAAGTTAGTACATCTGTAGAATAAATTCCATAAATGTTTAAGAATCCTGAAAAATATTCTAGGAATTAAGGAAATAAATTCTATAAAGGCATGAAAATTATGATCACCAAAAAACTTTCTAAACATTTCTAGTAAAATAGGTGAAAAATTTGGAGAAGAAATTGTTAGAAATTTCAAAATGGCACATCTGTAGAATAAATTATTTATACATTCTAAAATCCTTGAAGGTAAACTTTGGAATTTAGAAAATTAGTTCCTTAAAAATTCTACAAGCCTCGAAATTTGTTTAGGAATTTCGAGAGCATTTTTTTTAAATTTAGAAAATAATAATACTGGAAAATTTCAATCATAAATGTTCTAGAATGCTGAAAAATTTTCTAGATATTTAGGAGAAAATTTCTAGGAAGGAAATTCTAGTCTTCAAAAAATAAAAACCTTCCTGAAAATGTCTAGTAAAACAGATGAATAAATCTTGCAATTTGGAGAAGAAAATCCTACAAACCGAAATTTGGAAAAAACATTGTTGATTATAAAATTGATACTAATGTTTGCAATTTGAAAAAGAAATTCTTACAAATTTTTGATGAGGGATAAACTCAGTACATCTATAAAACATGTTATTGCAACTTTTTCAGTTGCTGTATTTTATCCATTTTTTTTAAGATTTATTTTCCACATTTTTTTTTTTAGAAATTTTCAGGAATTTCTATTCTAATCGTCGAGATACTTTTTTGGTGGTTCTAGAATAAATTTCTTATATACTTTTTTGAGGATTCTAGAACTTTTATTGTATTTACTTTTCCTATATAGAATTTGAAAAATATTACATAACTTTACAAACAGAAGTTAAAAGGAATGAAAAACAGCCATAAACTGGAAAAATACTCTCAGCCTGTTTTATGTTGTAGTTAAAAGATAAGGTTTCCTAACAAAATTCATTTAAAAACTTAAATTTTGTTTAGAAATAATTAAAATTAGGAACATTTCTCAAAAGAGAAGCTAGAAATTAAAAAAATATATTAGAAAAAAAACTGCCAAAAAAGGCCATTAGAAACTTGATGAGAAAAAAAGCGGTTAAAATCATTCTGAAATTAATGATTCGTTTAAAGGTAATTAAAATTTTATGAAAAATAATTGAAGTTTTATTTGCTATGAAAAAAATTTAAATTATATTTTCGTGGTCGAACTTTGAGTTTTTTAAAAACTGTTTATTTCCGAATTCTATAGTACATTTAGCGATTTAGATTAGACTTGTTATAATTAATTATTACATTTGGATAATAACACAATAATAATGATGATGATGCCGACCGGCGTAGTAACGACTCGAATTATGATCTAACTATTAATGAATTGAATTAATGCTACTCCTATTTATATAATTATAAAACTAACAGCTAAGCGTAAGAACATCTGGAGGGAAATTAGATAAGCATAAAATAAGCAACTAAACATAATATAAGAATATATTGTCTTTTGTGGACGACAGGTAGCTTATATACGTTAAGTACATCATGAGGGGAGAAATTAATAAGAAGAAGCTTAGGGCTGCAAATTATAAACCGGTAATATCTTTAGAACTTAATCTAAATGTTTAGGCCATATAAAGTTACAGAAGGTAAATACCATACAAAACTCCACGATATCGTCATAAATATTAAATAAGCGTTCTTTATTCGTATATTTCATGAAGTAGAAACAAATTATACTAGAATTGATGGAAAAGTAAACCAAGATGTTCAATATTTATATTGTGTTTCATAAAAGTTACATCCGCATTCGCTTGTCTACCTCCTCAATGTCATAAATATTTGATGTATTTATTGAAAACTGCAGTGTTTATTCCGAATATTTGATTTAAAAATGTCTACATCGTAAACATTTCGTCCGAAATGCGATTGTATGTATATGCTTCCCTTCCCCCCTCCACCCGCCATTCGTTTGTACTTCATCCAGTTATATCTGATCGTAAAAGGTCAGATTCGTACCCAGGATTGTGCACAATCCCCTCCTCTCATGTGATACATCCTGAAATTTCAAATAAAACATATGACAGTTCTTCCCCGGGAGCGACTGTCCTTATTCCTCAGGGGAACTTTTAGGACCGTTGGATTTACGGCGTACATGTATAAAATATTCCTCTTTCTCTCTATGTGTGTGTGTGTGTGTATAAAAAAATGATTGTCGGAGACGTTCAGAGAAGGAAGAGGAAGAGTACAAATGGAATTTATTATTCCATCAGCGTGGAAGGCACGGAGTGCATTATTTAATACTAAAACTAGTTGGTTTATGGCTTATGTAAAAATTTATTACTCACACTACACTAAAAATGAATATAAACACTAAATAAATATACTTACTATGTTTTTACCAATAAAAATTACGTTAGATATATGCACATACATACATTACAATATATATTATAAAAATCTTAATGGTCAAACATAGTAAGTAAGTGTTTTAATATAGTGTTTATCAACTATTCTTATGAAAAATATAAGGGTTTGGAAGTAGCTTTTCGTTCTTGCAATTATAATATCTCTCATCTTGCGGTAATAAAATCCGCAAAGCGCCGCAAGGAAGATATAAAGTGGCACTCGAGCAAATTGGAAGCGGTCTAAATTCAAATATCCACGCACTACCTCACAAATTGACGGGATATAATTTCCCGGGTCGTATGCAATTAAGCCGGGTAGTCGTCATCCGCTGCAAGTTTACGATTTCATCGTGCAGCAGGCGGGGGCGTAAATGAAAACGCGACATAATCACGGCGCTGGAACAATTTCAATCTGGGATAGAATCTGTATGCATGCACTAGTCTAGAACATGTCCTGTGCACGCGGAGTTGAATTTCGCACTCCGCTGCCAATGCATGTATTATGTACGACATCATCTAACTAAATAACCAAGTACATTATCCATTGTGCTGTGACTGGGCTTATCTTCAAATACGTTCTTTAAATTAGGCGTTAAGTATGCATGGATACGTCCGTGCTCGCATTATTTCCATACCGAAGAGTTTATGTTGTGAGCAGAGATCTAATTTAAAAATTCATGTATAAATTAAATCGATTTTCAAAATGTGATAAAAGTAAAACAAGTGCAATTTGCAAATCATACATATACGTCGTCTACATTACGTATCTGTTAATGATTGTTTCTATTTCCTTCTTTATATCCTTTGTTCATCATTTAATTATCTTAATTTTCTAATTTCCTATTTTTGTTATATAGCAACATACCTTGGCTTTTTCCAGTATAATTCTTTTGATGTCTCCCATTTCGCTTATATGTTACTTATCTTTTCTTTTTTTGTAAATTTCCTAAAAATTGATTCTTGGTATTTTTCTTGGATTTTTGTTTACGTAACAGATGAAGACTTCTCTATATACATACTATTGTGTATAAGTTAGAAGCAAACAATGCGTCAAGTCAACTGCACACCAAAAACTATGTGGTCTATTATTAATAGAAATACGACATTAAATTCGAAGAGTCCAATCGAGCAATATCGTTTCTAGTTATATTTGGTAAAATTTTTCAAAAAATCCTTCAAATGCAGCTACTTGAATACATTGAAGGTTCAAAACTGCTACAAAATGAGTAATTTGATTTTGGATGGGCTCTAAACCTCAGATGCGATTGTATCTTTTGTGAAATCAACAATAGATTGTTCTGGTCTGGTTCTGGTTTAATTCGATGGGAGTGCAGAAAGTTCCGCTGCACGTAGGCCCCAGAGGGCACTTTGTGTGTCCTCCCATCTGTGTCCTCTTTTTTTGCTACCAACTCAAGGCATTGACAAACGCCTGCAGCAAGAGGGACTCTTAGGATGTCTGATGACATCCCTCTTCTATTGTGGATTCACGTAGGTTGAATAATACGGCGAAGTCTAGAAGTACATGCTCCGAGGTTTCCTCTTATTCTTCACACCCTCTGCAGATACGACTAGATTGTAGTCCCAGTTTGTTGCAGTGCCCTACGACTTTCCGTAGGTTTTCTCTGGATAGTTGCATATGGTATCTGAAAGTTATGGTATTTATTGCGATAGAGTTTTTTCAGATCCTAAAGCTAGGCGTGGTTTCCCATCACTCCTTGTAGCTTCTGATTGATTTTTCAGTAGAGTACTCAGATATAGCAAGGATGACGACAGGGAGTTCCATAGTAAGGGGAACAGCATCCCCCTTGTGGGTAACAGAGTAGATTGTTTTGAGAAGGGATTAGTGTAAAGATCCAGTTTTCTTGATCTCACAAAAGATTTTGACTATGTTTCTCATCAAACTCCTCTACGAAAACTTAATTTTTGTAATATATATCCCGATAGCTGCGGTTTATACCTTATACATTTCATGAAAAACACAGTGTGTGCTATTATATTATCGTATATTTCTGATTCTTTGCCGATAGAGCATGGTGTTCCGCAAGAATCTATTCTGGGAACTTTGTAATTTTTAATTCACATCAACGATCTACCTAATTCGGTCACAAACACTAACGTCATTCTATACACCGATGATACCACATTAACCAATCAAACCAAACATTTGGACGTGGTAACAAAGTTGCATACTGAATCAGTTAAAAAGACCATTGGTTGGTTCGTATGCAACCAGCTTATGTTAAACAGAAACAAAACGACATTCCTTACTTCTACTTTTTCAAAGTGGGCTAATGAAAGGGAATCGATAAGGTTTCTCGGATTACACATCCATCCTTATTTATCTTGGATATTCCACGGCGACGCTCTTGCAAACAAATCATATTTTTGCATATTTCTTATTAGTAGTCTCGCAAAAATAGTTTCAAAAGAAACGTTAAGGTTAGCATATTTTTCGCTATGCTAAAGCAACATTTTGTATGGGTTGATTGTATGTCATCAGGCGTCGAATTTTCGGACTTCAACGTAGAGCCATTCGTATCATGTCTGGTTATGTATACACGGAGGACTGTCGTCAGGCATTTATTGACTTGGAGATATTAACACTTCCAGCCTATACATTCTAGAATGACTGTTATATATATAAAGAAGCACATTTCCCACTATAAAAATTGCTCCGACGTGCATACCCATCATACAAGACAGAAATCTAATATCTATCATAAAACCGTAGGATGAAAAGGATCAGAGTTTAGGTCAAAAAAAGTATGATCAGATTGGTTTGGAAATATAAATAACTTGCGTTATTTAATAACATGTAAATATTTTAAAAAAATCGAAAATTGAATTCACAGAATTTTGAAAATTTGTTTACATTGAAGTTTTTGGGCGGATTCATTACAAAATTCTCTAGAAATTCATCATCAAGTATTTGAAATACACGTAGTTAAAGCCTTCAAAATTATATTTTTAATATATTTGTGTGAAATACATGGAGTTGAGGAAGAAGTTTAGAAGAAAACCAAAAACCGATGCGGTTATTTTGATAAACAAAAATCAGTTAAAGTTATGGTTATTATGAATTCCCTTCAAAATTGCAAAATAAACTTTATTATTTAACTTAAATAAAAATCAATTTTAACAATTGTTTAAATTGTCTCCTATGCATCAAATTACAATTAAAAATTAATAAGAAAATAATTACAGAGTGACACACATTCATCCAACCTATATAAACATTTTAATTTTAACGAGAACACTATTTTCAAATAATTCGCAATTTAAAAGGTATATAAAAAATATAAAAAATATATAAAATATTCTTGAAAGTAAAGAAATTCATACAAAGTTCTCAAAAAATGGAAATATCTAAAAAAACTCGAATTGCTTGAAAATTCTGAAACCTTTAAAATGAGAATTGTCACAATTTAGGAGAGACATTACTGGAATAAATAAAACACGAAATTCTAAAAAGTTCTAAAAAATAACGAAAGATTTTTAGAAAGTTATGAATCCTAAAAAATCTGGAAAAAAATAATAAAAAAGACAGAAAGCGGAAAATAGGAAACAGAAGACACAAGACGGGAGACAAAAGACAAAGTACAGGAGATAAGACGCAAATGACAAATTGTGTTTTTAAAAATGTAATAAAACTGGAAAATTGTTTGCAACTTGTATCTCCATGGTTCTAACTATTTTCCTTATATATTAAGAATGTAATTTAGGCAGAATAACTTCTCATTTTTTCACCAGTAATTAAAATTGACATTGTCGCGGCATCAATTACCCTTCAGGCTAAAACGTACATTATTATATGTCTTTACATCCCTCCAAATACGATAATTATGTGGCATTATAAGCATATTTTGGAGCGTTTTGAAACTTATGATTTAATTGTCTGAGGTGATTTCATCTTTCCAAACTTGTTTCCAATTGTTAATCAAAGTTTCTAGTGTGGCAAAGTATCAACGCTCATGCATTTTCTGTCTCTAGTAAACCCAAGGCAATGAACTCCCTATGCAATAATAGAGTTGGACTTCTTGATCTGATAAATATCCCTGAGTCTTCATATGATACCGCTGGTAAAGCGAGTGAAATTTTGACTGTTGAAGATTTATTGTTTATGTCTTTCGAACTAGCTTTTCAAAATTATATTAACTTTTCATTGCATTCTCATAACATTTAACTTAAAGAATATAATTTTAAAGCAGTACGCCTGGACTAATTATATCAGGATCTCCTAATTATCGACACTTCTAAATGGAATATCTAATGTGGATGATACATGTTCTCATTTCTATAACATCCTATATTTCTTATTTGGCAAACATATACACAAAATTTAACCCAGAGGGAAACACAATTAAAGGGAAATTCTGGTAGTGATAGAAAACTTTGTTTTAAAGAAATTCGGGAATCTCTCAAGAGACCTACAAGAAATACATCCAGAAAACACAAGATGATATAGCTGAATACCCTAAGAAATTTTGGTCCTTCTTTAATAAACGTAAAAAGCAAACAAGACTTCCTGTATCCATTAAAATGATGATTGAATGAGTTAACTACCTCAGAAGATATTGTTCAAGGTCTGCCCATCAATTTAGTCGAGTGTTTAGTACAAATATCACCACGACCTATGACGTCAGTACAAATAGTGTTGAAAATTCCACATTGTTAAATTAAATTACTGTGTGGACACCAAGGTGTAAACTTAATATAAATCTTTTAGAAAGAGTGCTAAAACGTTTAATAACCTATTTGTACTATTGTAAGTATAATCGTTATGAAGGATATGATATTTGATAGGCACATATTTGTGGCGGTTTGCGACTTATATAAATATGTACATACATGAAATCACTGATAACTTTGATGTTTTGTTACAATTTTACTTCAAAATTCCTAGGCTTAATAGTCAAAGCAATCAAACGTTTTTCTTGGATATTAAACGCACAACTCATCACAAATGTTCATCATTACATAAAATGGTAAGATATTACCACGAAGTACAATATCATGTAGATATATTTTTCTCGGATGTTAATAGCTTCAGGTCTAATCTTAGACTAGCTTTGATTTAATTTTTGGTATAAATGCTTAATACCTGATGTTTACTAGGTTGTACCGTGTTATTGATTTGTATTTTTTGTTATTTTTTGCTTTAATTCTATATAATTTTTTATTGTATAAACTCTACTTATTTTTTGAAATTTATGTCTTAGTTATATGTATATTTTTCTGTAATTAGACACAGTTGTCTGTTGAGAAATAAAGGTTTATAATTATAATAATAATAATATAATTATATCCGCCGTCCTTAGGTTTTTTGCTGAGTACGATTCTGCTCTTCGTCATCGCCATTTTTTGCTGAAGGTTCCTTGATTTTGGTTTTGGCCTTCAATGGCTCTGCAACTGCAAGCCAAATTTCTTGCGCTCATCGTCTGAGATGAACTTAATAAGGTCGTACCATCTGAGTACGTTTGAAATATGCTAATAGTCTAGTATATGATTACATTAAATCAATACAGAAGTAAATTGAAGATTACATATAAAAACTTCTGTACAGTCGGATAGTAAAGCAGACAAGATTATAGATATGTCAAATTCATCATAAGTATAAAAACAGAGTGCCAACATTAATTCTACTAATCTGAAGAGTAATTTCTCTAGGTTATGTGGTGAAGTAGAATTTAGAAGCCAAAATCAGCAAGAGTTTAAAGTGAGGACGCAAAATTAAAATTACATTTGTTGCACAATTTATATTATTTTACGGCATTAAACAGAGTAGGAAGGAATGTCACAGAAGTTTCGAATCAAAGTTAAGGCCAAATAATTTTAACATTTAGTTTAGTTAAGTAAAAAAGTCATATTAAATTCAGAAAACTTTACTGTGGCCATACTATATGAGTGCGTTTGTTTGTGGGTTTTTGTTAAGGGTGTAAAAGATTTGTACATCAACCTCGGTGGGTATGTACCATCTGATATAACTGTGTTAACAAATTTTTTATGTTTTGTAAATATTAAATAACAATTTTTAGTTCTAATATGGGCGTTTTATATGATAGGCAATAAAAAAATTGATCCACGTCCAGTGAATATGTTGTTAGTGGCTCTAATCAAATTTTAGAAGCTTGTTCGTTCATCTTCACTGGGCCAAATCAATTACCTTGAAGTATTAAAAACTAGAAACTCTTATATTTATTGTCTCTATTCAATGATCCGAAAATTAATCACTTCTTCATATAACTTCCAGTTCTTCGATAATCTCTATGGTCCCGAATATTGGCGAGCATCCTAGATATGATTAATTTTGCACACGGCTGCTCTGAGTAGTTCGGTGGTAGTTTTCGAGATCCATGTTCTTAAGTTTTTAAGCCATCTAATCTTCTTCTTCCTGGTACTCTTTTACCATAGACTTTCCCTTGGAGAACAGATATTAGAAGGTGGAAGTTGGTCTTGTTTGGTCTTGATGGGTTTTGCTACTCCAAGTTTTTCTTCATTCATTCCATTACTGCATTTTTGGTCACTCTGTCTACTGAGAGATTTAATATCTTCCTGTATAGCCACATTACGAAAGTTTTATTTGTATTTTATAGAAAAGTATCTAGAAAATATGACATCGAAGAGGTTGTGACTTTTGAACAGTGTAGCCATTTATTTAAAGACAGATTTTGATGCTGCCTTTACGATTCTGCACCTAATCAGTGAATGGTCCCAATTCTCATTGATTTTCAAAAGATACATTGCGATACCCTCTCTATTAGTGTGTTGTTTATCATTAGTTTGTACATTTCATTTGCCTCTATAATAATTATTTTACTTTTACTAATGTTAATTTCTAAACCATAGCGAGAGCTAGCATTTTCTTTTCTGTTGATTAGTTATTGTAAGCTGTTCATACTATCGGTGAATATCACAGGATCATTCACGTATCGAGTGTTGTTTATTCGTTCTTTATTTAGCAGTATTTCTATGTCGGTATTCTCAAGGGCTTCCCTAAAGATTTCTTCTGAATAAACATTAAATATGAGCGAAAGATTGCAATCTTGTCTAACGCTTCGAATAATACTAACTGCATTGGTTTGCTCATCTGCATTCGTCTTGATAGTAGCTAGCTGATCCCAGCATAGGTTCTGGGAGCCTAAGATCTTTATCATCCATTCCTGTGTTTTTCAAGGCCTCTGTCATATTTTCATGCTGTATTTATCAAACGCCTTCTAATAGTCGATAAAATATGCGAAAAAATATCACAGTTAATATCTCTGCAGCTTTGGAATTCTTCATAAATCTAAATTATGTGTCTGTTACTCTTTCTTCGCATAGCTTGTAGATTCTCCAATGAATGATTTTAATAAATAGCTTTATCATGTGTTTAGAAAATTCAGGGGCATCATCATATAAGGAGTGACTCAAATAAATTAATTCATTATCACAGATATAACTTTAGTTATTTGATGTTCTGCACTGTCGTCGTAATTATTTATTTTTTAGTAATAATATATCTTCAAAACAAGACATACTCATTTGTAGTAGAGCACCCCAAATTTTTTCTTAATTTAATTTAACTTTATTCAAGGAATTTTCGAAATGTTTTGATAGGTGAGTTAAAAATATTAACAGATTTTGTCTTCAATCGAAAGTTTCTCGTTAAACAATTTCCTAGTTCAAATTAAGTACAGATTTATCCGCGACTATGGTGTCTATTTTACGGCAATTTAAAAGCATATTTCAAATAAAAAATATCTTGCGATACGTCTCAATACGTATATAAATTATATAACGTGCTAAAAGGAAGGGACCTTAAAAGGAGGGAGCCACTCCTGACTTCCCCTAAACCCTACTACACCACTGTTGACTAGGATCATAATTTGTTTCCACGTCAAAGATATAGAGTTCTGAGGGCGAAGCTGAATTGAAATTTATTACCGCTCGATAATCTTAAGACTTTGAAACGCCGCGTTGCTTAATTGACACGAAGGATTTTAATACCCGATAATAATTTATCGCCAAAGTAACATAATTATATTAGCTCGTCACATACAGATGCAGTGGATAATCGTAAACTTATTCAGCTTAAGTATTAAGATTATATTCTTCAAAGCTAATAAATTAATTAGTTAATAAAACACTGACATATGGTTTCAGCAACGTTTTTATTATTCTATGACAATGTTTCACCACATAGTGGCTTCGTTAGGTAGATGAAAAATGAGTAACAGCCCGATCAATCCAAATGAATTAGTATTGATAATAAAACATTTATCTTTTATGTACTTTAGTTTAAATATTAGTATGATTATTAATTCCTAAACTTTCTACGATAAATTTTAGAGTAGTTCTGCAATGCAGATGTACACACTGGATTTTAGAGGAGTTGATAAGGGAGGGCACGTATCATAGAGGGCACACATCTCTCTGGAATTACATAATCGCTAAAGTGGTAGTTGTGCGTGAGTACTTGGGTGAACCTGTTAATTAATCATGCTCGAAGGACTATAAATAAGTCATTTAATTTTATACGTACTTTAGAGATTGCTCATGCGAGGCTTTCCGGCTATGAATAGCTAAGTAGGGTAAATTAAAATTGTATTTTATATACTGATAATAATTATCTTTATGATTTATAATTTTATTATTCTTACCTTCGGATTTCTTTTGGTTTTAAATTAAATGGGCTTATACTATGGTCACTAGTAAATAGTAATCCCAAAGTATTATATTTAAAAATTCACATATTAGAAACTCAATTTTCGATTTTTATTTGATAAATTGATGAAGTTTAATGAAATGGATATAGTTTAATAACAAGGAAAATAAAATTTTGAAGATTTTGATGATTGAAAATTTTACTAATTATGAAATTATTTTTGTCTAGAATAATTGCAAGAATTAAAATTATCGGTTCTAAGTTTACGTATTGCAATTGGTAATTAGTGCATCGCATCCCCTCGTATTTCCCTAATAAATCCTAGTTCTGGCGGCGTAAGCATTTGTGCCAATATGCCGACCTAATTGAAGCCAGAGGAAATAAATTTACGGTGTATCTATTCGTGGAGGTACAGCACTAGGCAATATATTATCATAATATTGGATTCGCAAACTGTTCCTAGCGAGATAACAAGCAATACACCGCAACATTGTTTGTCTGTGTGGGTGTGCATATATGTATCGCATAGATAATAACAGCGAACTATTTGTAATTAGTTTAATTATTGCTGTATCTTGCTTTAATATATTGTATTGAGTGTTGGTTGATTTAGAAAATTAAACTGATATGTATGGATTAGGTTAAGTTAATTATATGTGGATACAGGTTTAATCAATCTTGCAAAATATGGATAAATGATCAATTATTTCCAATTATAAGCTCATGAAGAAAATCAACAAGTCAAAAAACAGTTGCAAGAACTTTTCCCGCAGACAGACTTTTCATCACAATTAAAAGTATGACTTAAAAAATTTTCACCCCCTGCTTGGTATTGAGCCAAAAGCCTTCCATAGACCGTAAGATGGTTGGTTCGCTTTGTGATCTTCCATCCGTAGGCGAAGGACCCACCTTACCAACAATTTTCGGGAATCCAACTCATTGGAAATTACAGCAATTTCGTGTTTTTCAAGTCAGTTTCAATAAACTCACGTTGTTCGCCTCAGTAATGTTTGTTCGCGGTTGGCGTGCATGATTCACGTTTTTTACCGTTGTGCAGCCAATCAAAACATTTTTATGCCATTCAGAGCCTTGAGTTTTCGAAAGCGTATATTTAGCGGACTGTGCAGTTAGTCGACTGAAGGTTTTACACCTTTCCGTGCCAAAAATTTAATGATAATGCGTTACTCAATAGCCGTACGTACCTCGCGTCCAGAAATGGTGCTACAGGTGGCAATAAGTATTAGTGAACCAAATCGGCGTCCTTCCCTTTCCTTGACAAACACCTCCAACACATTCAGAGGGTATCGCGCATAACACTTCACTTAGTGGCCAATAAATAAAAAAATCCGGTTTATATTTGATCCACCCTCATATACAAATACAAAGAAAGCAGGAGCACAGTGAACAATTATAACGTATTGAATTGATGATTCTGATAAATAATAGATAATATTAGTACAATGAGGAGTATAGGGGCAATTTCAGAAGGGAGGAAATGTGACCTTGGCGAGGGCGAGATGCGAAACGGAGGAGAGAGGAATGAAGAAATTGATAGGCGTGGGATATGGTAAATGCGTGCTGTGTGAGGAAGGGAAGGATACGTGGAGCCATCTGGCAAAGGAATGTAAGAGAGTAATGGAGAGTTGGGTAGGTGGATGTAGAAGTGTGAAAGAATAGATGCGAGAGGATGCGTAATAGAAAGTAAATATTCAGACTAGATTGGGACGGAAAAAAGGAAGGAAGAGAGAAGATAAAAACTAGAAGAGAGTTGTTTTGTTTTGTTGGAAAGAGATATGGTTGTTTTGTATATTCTTGATTTTGTGTTTTTGTATTATAAAATTACAAATAAAGGTTTACATATTAGTACTGCTCTAGACCGTTTGGATACTAACAGAAAAATATTGAAATTATTTAAAAATGAGTCGTAGATATACATATACTTCCAACCTCTACAAACTGAACACATTCCTTTTGAATTGTATGAAATGTAGAGGATTTATGAACCGAATATATTTTACTTAGATAATAATCCATTCAACAACACATGTAGTTCAGCATCATATTGAAATAAACGTAAATCTTATAGATATCTGGTTTTTTAAAACCAACTATTGATGAACGAATCAATTCAATGCTTAAACATATATTATAAAACCATTTCAAAGCAACTATTGATAGTTTGATATGGTTAAGTGTTTTGAAACAATATAATAAAATAACACTGAATTTATTACTTACTTTACTTTATAAACAAGTGAAGTGAAGGAATAAACTCAGTGTTATTTTTTTATATTCATCACAAAATCTTGATTTCACTGCAAGGTTGCTAATACGTAAAGATCTTTGGTCTTCTTACATATAAATACAAATTATTTACAAAAAACATGCGTAATATATTTAACGAAAGAAATACGGGCGGAGTTCACAATTACAAAAACATGAATATAATATTTTGAAAGTCCAGTTTGCAATTCCCTAATTTTTAAGAATAATTCATTTGAGTAACAGACGCTGCCAATTACGCACTAGGAGCTGTATTATTACAGGAACTAAAACAAATAATCTACCCGTTGCTTATTACAGTAGAACCCCAATAAAACAAAGAACGATTATGATATGACCTCAGAAAAACTACTCGCAATTGTCTCAGTAGTTAAATTATTTAGAACCTAGTCATTTGGATAGACGTTTAAAATAAGTACAAATTGCATTGAGATATCTAAGTAATGTCAAAAACCCTAATACTCGTTTGTTACGTTGATGAATGCTAATGACAATCAAGCTAATAGAATGAAAATGGCTAATCATATTCAAATTTTCAAATGTCTAATGACTTAGAGAAAATAATTTTGAATAAACCCTAGTTATTCGATATGCATTGTAGACTTATATAAACGAACTTGTATTTTTATTTTGTGATGGTGAATTGTGCGTGATTTAAAACATTTTTGCAAAGAACTTACGACATCGAACCAATGACACAATTCTAAAATATTGTTTTCTACTTCGAAAAACAAGCACCACATATTTATTTTTTTTATTCAGTGGTTAAAGTAACAATACAAAATTCATTGGTTGTAATTATTCAATGCTGGGTTTCATTACGAATTTTATTTCTGCATGCAATTTGCAAAAGATATTTGTCATCTAACTGAACTCTCGTGTTTTTATCTCCGCCAAATATTTCCTGTTTTCAAAGGTAAATAAACTCTCAATACTTGCTATAATTTTTACAACCTCCACTCAATCAAATATTCTCAAATTTTCTTATAGGCTAGGTCATGATATAAGTTACAAATTTACAACATTAACTATTGAATATGCCCCTTCAGGGAAATTAAAATACGTCAAAACATTTGATATCTTGTATCAAGTATTGTTCATACCTCATTAAAATATCAGGAATTTATTTATTACATTTACGCCAAAATTTCAAATGATTATTCCGTGGAATGTTCTAATAATATTTTGTTCTTTGATGATTTTTAAAAACCTGCTTTGTTTCAGAAATATAAAGAGAAACTACAAGTAATTTTTAGTAATAAAATGTTGTTATAGATTATGAAACCTTCATTTAATTTTTGGTAATAAAATGTTAAGTTTCTTAATCTAAAAGAACTGCTAGGATGCAATATTACTATCTTCATATCATTGATTACTGAACTCTTTTGAAAACACTAGGGTAGTTTCTTATTCTGTTACAGGTAGCAATTATCCGTTTTTTAAGTCTTCCACATTTTCTAGTGGAGTAGTATAAACTAATGACTTTAGATAGCCCCATAGGAAATAATCCAGGGGGTTTAAGAGCAGGGATTAAGCAGGCCATAAGTAGGGTCCACCTCGACCAATGCACCAATCACCGCATGTTGTTACTGTTAAAAACTTAAGAGCTACCACATTAAAATGCGTTGGTGCATCATCGTGCCTTAACCACATTTCTTGTTGCCAATGATGCACCCTCTTGATGTAGCGTTTGTTCTATATAGATGCAATACATCTCGCAAGTTAGTCTTCCTGGCAGAAATACCAATTCAAATAGCAAGTCATACACAATTTAAACACGAACGTTCAACGAGAACTGATGTCGAAAACTATCTTCCAGAATTTCAAGTGGATATTTTTAGTCCACACCTGGTTATCATAAAAATTTCTTATAGCATTTCTTCAAAAATTCGCTTCATCGACAAAAAGAATCAGTGTCAGTAGTTGAGGAATTTGAAATAATGCGTTCCAAAGCCATTAACAGATTGCAATATGTGGAGGGAAATAATGTGTTCTAAAGCTATTAACAGATTAATACGTGGAGGGAAATTAGTAGAAAGAAGTCCCTAAACACGTTGTATATGATATGGATTCAACAAATAGTCTACAAGAATTTTCGAAACAGTTACATTACTTACAGTCAAATAATTTTTTTGCGTAGAAGTACCTAAATCTTCCTCTAGCATGTTCAGCATATTCTCTTCCACTTTTACCATTCTTCATATCATTGGTCTTTCTGGCCATTAACTTCATTTCAATGTGCATGTTTTAGGAAGACAGTGATGATCACTTTAGGTAATCAGTTTTCTATCAAGAACATTGCGGTCAGAAAATCGTTTGATGTACAACCGCATGGCTTGTAATGAGTTGCCATTAGCAAGTCCATAAATTAAAGTGTATTTCTTTTCGATGACTGCGCTTGCTTGCAGTTAGTGGATAAGAGCCGTTCTTGGTAATCAGAAGTTTGTTAAAAGATAACAACGCATTTTGAAAAAGTTTTTGTACTCGGTAAACCAAGTGTACATTAATAATTTTAGAAATATCAGAAAATGGTTTGGTCGAAATTTTTTTCATCCTATATCTTAGAATCAAACCGGATTTAAAAAAATCATCAAATGGCAAAATATTCTTAAAATAGGTCAGTGAATAACCTCTTGAATTTTTACCGTATGTTTAATAAACACCCTGTATTTTAGTTGCAAATTAAATATTGATTTACAGGTGTAGTATTATAAAAATAAAAGTTAAAATTAGAAATAATTATTTTCAGCGTTTCTACACCGTAGTTACACATTATTACCTATATATTGTTGTTAATTGTGTATTCACTCTCGACACATTATTTAATGATACCGAGTATTCTATAATGCAATAAACATTTCAATCGGTTATAAAATATCGTCCATACTTAAACAACTCAAAAGCAATACATTACAAATTCCATTAATTCCCAACATCAATTACATAAATAACTCCAATAAATTACATCACAATTCGACACGAGGTAATAATGCCCATGCACTAATGACCAATTATCATGATTGATTTATTTACGCAATTAATTACCGTCTGAATTATTACACGTTCTCGAAAAAAAAAACAGGGCAATTAATACGAATCTGTAATAATAATAATAATTACGATACAGAAACCCTCCGTTCATTACCCCCTCATTCGGAACGAAGAAATAAAAAATGAGCAAAACGCACTTGATGGATGGCGCTTTTATTCTCCGCGTTGAAATTCAATACCGTCCCCCCTTTCCCACCCGATTACATCCCTTAAGTCAATTCAATTCCGACGTGTAACTTTATAATTTTTTTTGTTCGCGATTTCAATTACATAAAGGGAGCAAGATCGTTTTTAACCTACGGGTGAAATTTTGTTGTGGAATGAAAAGAAGTTCCGTAAATATTTGAGATATCCGGGCCGCTCTCGACTTCTTTCAAGAGTTCTCCCGGCGTATGACGATGAGGGTGGTTTTGTGGGTTTGGGAAACAATGCCGCTTAAAACCTATGATTTATCGTCGGTTATTGGCATATCGGCTGACAAGTGGTGGGCGGCCATTAATTTCCACCCTCTTCGATTAGGTAGTTTTGACGGACCTTGTTGTGGAAGGCGCTTATATAATTGATTAATTGTTCGATAATCACTTCAGTGGAGGGCTGTTGGATTCAAAGGAATTATTTTCCTGCTTTACTGTACGAGTCACTTATCTACATTTTATGTATTGATTTATATGCCATTCATGTATTTTTCAGGGGATAAAGGGATTAAATTGATGAATTAATAATTGCAGTCGATGGTTAGCTACAACCTTGATAGAGAAGGATATTAAAATCAGGAGATAGAAGTTGCTATAAATAATAAAATATTAAAATATTCGTTTACAATTTTTCATTCCTGGTTTATATGAAATAAAATTTTAAAGCATAGATTGAGTTCTTTAAGAAGTGCAAATATATATATATATATATATATATATATATATATATATATATATATATATATATATATATAATATATATATATAGATGATTTTAACATTTTATTATTTATAATTTAATAGGTTTCTAACTGTAAACTGTCTACAAAATTGTTACATCTAGACAATAACGTAAAGTACTCAGACATAAATCATTTAGTGCAATTAATTGAATAAATAAATCCACTCAACGTGATAAATCACCAACGCATTAATCTATGTAACTCCATCTCTCAACATCGAATGTAAAACATTTAGTTTATTAATTACTCAATTACACTCTTGTCATCAACGGCGCCAAATTGATGTCCTCCTTTCTTGTTCCAGCTTCGTCTTTATTATCCGCAATGGATCACGCCGTGGACCCTTGCGACAATTTCTTTCAATACGCCTGCGGGACGTGGAACAAGAAGCACATGATTCCGGAAGACAGGAGTTCCATTAGTACTTTTGAAGTAATGGCCGACCAGTTACAAGTTATATTAAGAGGTAAGGGCGGTTCATTTAAGTAGACGTCTAGGGTTTTCGACGAGGTGAGGCCATGAACTCGAACTTAAATAAATGTAAAAATTAATCATGAATCAAATAGGAATTTAATAAAATATTTACTCTGTTTTTTACCACAATTATTGTGGAAAAGGCATAGTAAATGCAAAAATTGATTATATAATTGTAGATGGAAGTAATTACTAAGTAATTCTTATAATTTTTATTCACAAAGAAAATTGAAATTATAATTATTTTTAACATAATTTGTGCGTGTCCATATCAATGATTTTACAGTAAATTATTGTTTCAATAGTTATTACATAAATAGTTTGGTTTGAAAATTATGCTAATACAGAAAATGTGAAGACATTTCTCACTTTTATATTACATAAATTTAAATAAAATCTTAGTAAGACACTTTATAATTTTGTTTTAGTCCTATATTTTTTAACTATGATTAGTTTTAAATATATGGTACACAGATCATTTTTAAACATAAACTGTTTATGTTTTCTTAAACCACTAAAACTACTTTGTATTCCAAAAATATAGTATTACTTTAAAACTCGCATTAATGATAATAATGAAAGAAATGAAGCTCAGGAAAATTATTTGATATTATTAGAAGCACAACAATAATTAGAAAAATGTAATTTTTGTAAAAAATAATTAACAATTCATAAACGTATTTCGACATTCATAAAAAAAAATAGATGAATGAGAGCAATTGAAAATTAATTTAAAAAAGACTGAGGAAAAGTGTTTCCAAAATTGATTGGCGTTTCAGAAAACAGTATTTTTTTAGAAATCTGTTAGTGAAATAAACAATTAGAATCGATAAAATAGCATATTGAATATTGATGACAAAACGAAAATTGTTTTAAAAACACTTGACTTGTAAAAAAAACACGATTGACAATAAAACATAATGTTAATGTTGATTCAAGAGTTCAGTGAAGATGATGCAATATAAAATAACTTGTAATGACTTGTAAACTGTGGAGGCAATAAAAAAAAGTAAAAATTCAAAAAGTGCACAACAATTGAATTTGGCATACAGACACACATGCAGACACAACGCGTGGGCATCAGAATGTAGTAGCAGAAAACCCAATTGGAGAGGTGAGGCACTTCTAGACTTCGCAAAGTCTCTGGATAGAGCCCTCCTCAAAAAAGGGACAACGCTGAAGTTCGCACGAAACGGCCATTCCTCCATCGTAGTCGTGTCTTTTGCCAAAGGAAACCTTTCTCCTCGAGTCACGTCGTGTCACGTTAGTGACTTTTATACTCACAGTGACCACTAATCCATAGTCTTTAATAATGCTGCAGAAGGTGAACAAAATCAGTTTTGAGCTCCAGCAAGGTGGAACGCCAGGTTGTTTGAAAGTAAACGTTCTGAGTTCTGATAGGTTATAGGTTGTAGGCTAAATAGGGTATTAGTGAGGTGTGTTAGCCTCTTATAAACTGCGACCTAACAGATTTATTGTTCTACCCTTAACCAATAACTTCCCAAGCAGTCCCACGTCCTCCATGAACCTGGTAATATTCTTGGGGGTGATACTGCTCACTTCTTCGTAGGATAATCGATCCCTACCGAAGTGTAAAAAACGCATGTAAACAATCGCGACACTAGTGCATAGTATGTGCAGTTTCCAGTTTCCTCTTTTCAGTTTCCAAGTTCTAGAATATATCAATAATTTTTCTTTCGAATTTCTAAAACTTCCAACAATTCTTCTTCTGGATTTCTTGAATTTTCTTAAAGTGTATCTTCAAAATTAAAAGAATTTTCTTTAAAAGGCTTGAAACTTACCAGAAATCTTTCCTTTCAGACCCATCTTTTTTATATTCGGTAATGGTAAAACATTATTTAATTCATTTCTGTTAGTCTCTTTGTCATTAACCTGTTCAGAACTGGTGGCCCCTTGTTTTAACATTTTTTTTCGATCCTTTTATTTTGAACTGTTCTAAGTCTAACTTAATTTTGTCACCTTTAAAATTTGTTTCGTTTTGTTTTTTTTTTTTGAGTTTTTTCTTTTTTTCCATTTAATCTTAACCTCAAATGTATCTTACTATTTTTATAGTAATTTTTGTTTTATTTTATCAAAATATTCCAGAAATTTCTTCTCTAATTTGCGACAATTTCCCTGGGTTATTGTCGAATTTTCAATTAAATTTATTCTAAATTTCAGGATTTTTCTAGAAATTTCAGTTGTTCCCGAAATTACACTTCCGGATTCCTTAAATTTTCTTATAGAGTATTTAGATTCGGCAATAATTTTTCTTTATGCTTATAACTCTTCTTGCTTATAATATATTTACGAAAGAATACATAAATTAATAAAACACGTACACAAATTTTGACAGCAAAAATCACGAGAAGAATGCATTGGTTTCCTATGGTCACATTCATCCACGATCCAGTAAGACATGCTGAGAGCTTCTGAATCCTTTATTTGAAATAAAATATGTTATTTTTGCCTTTTTAGGGAATTGCATTTGACATTAGACTGACAATTATTACAAAAGCTCTGGAATTTTTCGGATCCATAGAATGTTTGTTTTATTTTATTAGATTATTCTATACTTTTCTTTCTAAATTCCGAAAATTTTCTCGGAGAGTTCTAGAATTTTATAGCATTTTTTCTCCTGAATTTCGAACATTTTCCAACAATTCTTCTTGTAATTAGTTAGGTACCATAATACAATATTGACGCAATTTCATTTTGTATATTTTGTAAATAACACTTTGAAATAATGATTATTATTATTATGATTAGTATTAATTCCTAAAAATATATGTTTCAAATTGCAAGAATTTCTGGAATTTTACAGGAATCTTCTTCCAGATTCATAGATTTCCAGCATGCTATCAAATTTTTATAGCATTTTTTTTATTGTATATTATTATAATATTTTTCTTCTCCAAATTAGAAGAATTGTTTGGAGAATTTTAGAATTTTCTAAAAATTTCTCTTCCAGATTTTCCAGAAATTTCTCTTCTAGATTCTTTTAATTTTCTTAGTAAGTTTTTGATATTGTCAACAATTTTTTTCGTTTTCTGTTTATAAATTTATTTTTTGTTTTTTCTAGAATTTTACTTTGCTAATGGAGAGAATTTTAGCAATAATTCTGGATTTTTTCAGGATCCTAAAATTTTTCACTCTTTTTTAGTCAATCTTATCAGAACATTCTAGAAGTTTTTGTTTTATTTTATCAGAATATTCCATAATTTCTTTTTCAAATTGCAATTGTTTTTATGGAGAATTTTACAATTTTTTACACATAATACTATTGATGGCAATTTACCCGAATTAATTTTCTTTTTGCAAAACAAAATTTATTCCCAGTTATTTGCTATCACGAATGATATTTGGAAAGACTATTCCACGACTTCGCCCACTCTTACAAATTCACGGCAAGAGTTTTCATTGAAGTAGTTGCTAACAACTAGTTTCTATGGGCGTAGAATTCTTCAAATTGCTTCCAAATACATGATCTCGTTTTTGTTGTATTTTTTGGTACGGAATTTGCTACCACCGCATTTATTATGGATGATGAAGCGCTATCAAACCTTTACATTTTATAATTTACTTACAACTGACATAAACAACGTTTTTGGCTTTTTTATCAAGGCTAATTCAATTTGTTTGTCGGGAAATAAGTAACTTCAGTTTTCTCAGTTGAAAACGCTAAGTTCGGTTTATTCACTTAAAAATTGACGTGATTAGATAAAAAATAACAAAAGTCTCTTTGTCGTTAGCTAAATGCAATAGGAGTGGAATAGTTAGCAATATTTTTTTTTAATTTCGAAAATTTTCTAACAATTGTTCCTAAAGATTACAGGAATTTTCTTGAAATGTATCTTCCAAATTTCGAGAATTCTTCACAGCGCGCCGAGATCGTGAGAACATCGATACTCCGAGGCTTAACACTATGAAACGCTACGAGGTCCCAGGCGAGCAATCAAGAAGAGCTGCGCGGGGTGCTTGATGAAGACTTGTGTGGTAGGCGTTTTTTGAGAGAAGGAATGCTTTAAGCACGTCTCTTCCAACAGAGGTGTGTGGGAATCCTCCTATTATTTCTGAACAGGCCCTACCCACTAAACCCCTTCTCACTCTTGGCCCAGATACTAGTGGTTCACGTTTCCATTCACACCTGGTACCCGGCTTGCCTACGGCGTTTTACCCCCGCTATCAATTGTTACCGCATCTTCCCTTCTCGTGCAGGAATTCTTTCTTTGTTGGCAACCCAACACATTTCGCTCTCTAGCATATTAGAAACTGTAAAATCTACCCTTACCCCATTGTTTCCTCGAGTTCCTTGCGCTTTTCTGTCCAAGCGTCGCACACAGTTAGTGTGTGTTCGGGGGATATACACCCTCGCCGCAGTACACGCACATTGCCATAGCTGTCTTACCAATCCTGTTGAAGTATTTGCCAAAGCAGTCGTGAGCAGCTGAGATAGGTGGTGATCAATTTCGCCGTGCCTTTTTATGACCCATGGTTTGATGTGTATTTGTCGCGGCCGCCTACCTCACTTGCCAACTGACCAGTAGATCCTCCTCCTTCTTCCTCTTGAATTCGGCCTTTACGATCCCGGACATAAGCGATGCGTAAGCCTTTTTTCTAGCCTCAACCTCGAAGAAGTCAGGTGACATCACCGAGGCGAGGACCTCTGCAGCGTCAGTGAATACCGTCGTACAGACCCTGCATATCCAGATTGTCCCCGGCCTGAGTACACTCCTCAGTTGTTCAGGGTTTCGCTTCGCCCGTAGAGCAGCCTGGCTCTCTCCACCTCCAGGATAACTCTCCCCTTCCTCTCTGATGGTCTCCCGATGTTGGTCATGAATCTGGCTACTGCTTTATATGCCCTAACAGCGCCCTCCGACGCCTTCTTTACGTCTGAAGTAGTCTTCCTGTTAGCCTCAAGCTCCACTCCCAGGTACAAGGTCGAGCAGCCAAACTATTTGCCCTTGGACACGGCCAACCCTTCTGTTTAGTACCTGCAAAATCCACAAAGTTGACAGTACGCGCTTGGGAAGGGAATCTCAGCTGTAGCACTTCATCATAGGCTTTGTTCACTAGAGAGGGCCAAGAATAGAGCCCTGCGTAACACCTACTGTGAGCCTGGCTGCCTCCTGCCTACCCCCGGGGACGTAGCTAAGGAGAACACCATAGCTCCTCATCACCCTCAAGTACTTCGGAAACCACCTCCTTTCTATCGCCTCCAAAATAACCACGGGAGTGAGTTGAAGGCATTTTTGATGTCAAAGGTAATTCCCAAACAATAAGGTAATTCCTCTTCCGCAAGGGGCCTCGTCTGCCATTTTTCTCACCTCCATAAGGGCGTCTACAGTAGAGCGCTCCTTCCTGAACCCGAACTGGTTTTCCGACAGGCCTCCTTCCTGCTCTATATGATCTCCTAACCTGTGAGCGAGGAGCTTTCCGTATACCTTGCCTTCATCCAGCAAACAGATCAGTCTGTAGGCGCTGGGTTCTTTCGGATCTCTACCTCCTATGGGAATTAGTACCAACTTGTCCTTCTTGTAGAGGCATGGGTAGGGCTTACAGGACAGTTATGTCGCGGCTGAGAAGCTTGGCCCAGAGATATATATTGATGTTTCCCGACCAGATGGAACTTGCCTACACCGAGGATCTGTCACCTGATCGCCGCTCGGATGCACCGGCGATCAGGGTGGCAAGATTAGAGACTCGAAAGCTCCAGGCCCGGACAGCGACCCAAACGTTGGTTTGAAGGCGCCATCAAGTCCTAACCAGACGTCTTTCTACGGACGTACAATAGATCCCTAGCAGAAGGAATCTTGTCCAGCGGTCGAAAGAAGCTGAAGCTGGTCTTTCTCCTGAAAGGGAGTAAGTCACTGGACCAATTTTCCTGCTGGGCAAAGTGCTGGAAAGGATCATCTGCAATCGGTTAGAGTCCACTAAAGAAGCTCGTGGCCTATTATCTAACCAATAAGGGTTTCAAAAGGCAAGGTTTACCGTGGATGCAATTGATGCCGTCGTGGACACCGCGCGTCAGGCTATCGCTGGCACATAATTGAAGCGTGGAGCCAAGCGTTACTGCACTATTGTCACCCTGGAATTGCGGAACGCATTCACCTCGGCTTACTGGGACTGTATCCTAGCTGCGCTGAGAAGGATAAACGTACCTCAGTACATTAAGCGTGCTTCCGTGATCTATTTTTGTGACTGAACCCTGTTTTACTAAATCAAAAACCTAGGATCCGCAAGATCAAAACTCTCGGTGCACGTCCCTCTGGTGTGGAAAACGGTGTACCCGGGGTACGTCGGCTAACGCTTCCACCATCATGCTCGGCGCGAGGTTATATTTTGACGAACGCGTTGACACGGACCATGCCAAACATTGGCTGTCCGAGACAAGCGCGACAAAAGCTACTCACGAGTGACAGCACCTCTGGGATGCCTCGAATAAGAGGCGCTGGACCGACCAGCTCATTCCGGACATAGAAGAGTGGTCATCTAGGTGGCTCAGAGAGGTGGCTGGTACGGCAGCGGTTGTCTCCGAAGAACATCATCGATGATATGATGGCAAGCGAAAATTCGTGGTAGGTGTTATCTACCTCTACCTTCACGGCCGCAGTCATCGTGAAGCTCCGATAGGCTAAAGAGCTAAGAATAGGTTAGTCTGTCGCATAGAGGAGGCTCATTAGGCACACTGCATAACCGACTGACGGCAGTCCCGCGGGGTGGTGGGATGTTTGGGAGGTGTTTTAGTGGAGTGGGTAGAAATCCCACACACTTCTGAAGCTCGTGGTACTTTGGAAGATTTTCACTTGTCCTCGAGAAAAAATGACACATAGACACAAAATTGTTTTTTCCAGAAGGCATCGACTCAGGGGATCTTCCTATATAAGGAAAGTAAAAAACAATTGAAGAAACGAATAATCAATTAGTAATAGCATTTGTGTATTGAAAAAAACAATTTCAGATATTATTGCACATAAAAAAAACAACATGAAAAACTCAATTTATGATAAAATAAAATATTTAGGGCTGAAAGACCACCGGTCGATAGTCATGACACGGAAGAAGACAACAACAGAATTTATTTTATTTTATTTTATTGTATACTTTACATGTATTATTTCCTTCTGTGAATAAAGATGTTTAGTAGTAGTAAAATATTTAAATGTTGATGTTTGTATATTGTGGAAAATAATTGAAAGTTATTTTAAAACAGTTGAATTGAATGGTATTTCAGATATTATTGCACATTAAAAAAAAAAAACAACATGAGAATTCAAATGACGACAAAAAAACCTTTAAATGTTGATAGGAACAAAAAATAGCAAAATTATATTTAAAAAAGACAATTGCCAAAAAAATCTAAAACAGATGAATATCTCTAAAGAGAATATTGATTTGTTAAGAATAATGAAAAACTCAATTGACGATAAAAAAACAGTTAAATATTGTTAGGAACAAAAAAAACATAAGAAACTTTTATTTGAAAAAGATAATTCCCAAAAAATTCTAAAACAGTTAAATATCTCTACATAAAATAATATATATTTGTTAAAAATAATGAAAGTTTGCATGAAAAAACAATTGAAAATCGATCAAATTCAGTTCAATATTAAAAGAAAAACAGTTAAAACTAAGAAAAGTGACACAGAAAAAAAAAATTGCAAATGTTAGATTGAAAATACAAAAACAAATGAAGTTGTCAAAATGCCCCTCTAAAATAAACAATTGGAAGTGTTAAAAATTAGAAAATAAACAATCGATAAAATCAGTTTATTGAAACAAAGGAAAAAGTAAAGAAAACGAAAATAATTATAAATTACATAAAAATTACGTTAAAATGATTAGAAAAAAATTAAATTATTGCAACTATGTAGAGAACAAAAAAATAAGAATTAAAAACACATAAAAAGAATTGAAAGTCATAAAACAATTATTTTATTATTATACTAATCAAGGCCTGCTATGAATATTTTTTGGACATCGAATTAAAAAAATATTTCTCCTTGCATCAAGAAAAATTTTAGTAAATGTATATTTAATAAAGATTCCTGTATATTCATGTTACGTTGCATGGGTGAAATAAGGCTGCAATTGAAAATAATTCGCGATAAGTAATTCCATTACTGCAATATTTATGCCTGACCCGGATCGGGCAATTAGAGACCATTACAAGCTTTTAACTTGAATAATGGACACTATCGGCTACATTTGTTGGCAATATATTTCCTCACATGTATTCGCACATACACATAAATACACACATAACTGCCCAATGTAACTTCGTACATTATATATTCGTAGCACACAACAACTGCCGCAGGATAATTTATAGCCAGCACGATCAAAGAGAGGATATCAATAGGAAAAGTTATAAAATGACTTTTTAATTATTCAAATGAGTACTATTTAATACGTATAAATATCAATAACTGAGATTAATATTCATTTGAATATTTAAATTGAACTTTATTTTCAGCGATATAAAATTTGAGAATTACAACGTATCTTGGTAATAATTTATAAGATAACTGATTTGAATAGTTGACCTGAATGTGTGGGTATTGTAAAGACCTGCACAATGCATTTTTCTAACAGTATATATATTTAAATCCCCTCACGGACCATAAAAGTTCATCCGCGTAGAACTCTATTTCCAATTCAATGCTCGAATGTAAAAATGTCCCTGAGCTAGAATAAAAATCACGAAATACATCCCTTCCCCCCTAGCTAATACCTACCCATTGTCCTCATTGTATCCACTCGCACAAGTATATCGCGACTCGCCCACTCACCCTCCCTCTCTCTTTCCGTCCGCGATTTTCTTTTTCATTTATCCGCCAGGATTGCTCCCAAATTTTTATGCCTTTTCCGCTTTACCGCCGCCCTCATAACTATGCACCCTTTGAATAATGTCTCTCGTCTCTCATAATTGCTTTAGCAGCGTTCCCGTATTTTTTCTCTCTCTTTACGTCCATTTGTTGTGAATATTTTTGCCTCCCTTTTTGGGGCTCGTTGCCGCCGCCCTCCGGGGAACACTAATGAATTGTGCGAGTCGGTGAAACTTGGAATGCATTAATGTAGTCTGTAAGTCGAGGATGATACAATTCTGTCTGTATTGTGTTTCTGATAATTAGGGGGTTCTCCTATTTCGGGTTGAAATATTTAAATGTATTTTTTTGTGAAAATTTTATTTACATGGCGGCGGAACAGTTTTGAAAGGTTTTTAATTAAATGATGTTACACTGCATTGTTTGCATTGTTTTCAATCCAGTGGATGTAATATTACGTGAACAAGTTTTATGGTGTATAAAATGGCTTTTTGAACTTACAATTCCTATCATACAAAAATATATATAATTTTCAGTGAGGCATTTCAAACCAATTCAAAAGAAATTAGGATCTAAAATATTATTATTATATATACTAACAGAAATAAATATTTACAGAAAAAAAAAGGAAATAAATTTACATGTATTTAACAATATGACAATGATACAATAATTTTGTTTCCCTGTCAAACGGCTATCGACCCGCGGTCTTTCAGCCTATTATTATTATATTTATCTTTATTATTTTTGCTTTTATAATATCAAATTATTAAACGAATTGTTCAGAGAATATAAACATTTAAAAAAGGAATTCAAATTTTGTCAGCATGCTGAAGGGAATTAAATGTTCTCTCACTTAATTTCATATTCCCTTCTGTTTTATACACATAAGAACATAATATAAATAAAACAAACCAAGTGAATTTTAATAATAATTAATATTTTAAACTTTAACTCTTGTTGGTACTTGAAGCTTTTAATTTGAAATTTAACTCCTAGGATTTTAAATTAAATAAAAATAATTTTTACATTATCACTTATTTTTTGTTATTGTTTCAGGTGTTTTGGAAGAATCAATAAGCGAAATCGACAATGAGGCCACGACGAAAGCCAAAACGTTCTACAACACCTGCATGGATATTCGTAAGTTAATAAATTGTTGAATTGCAGTAAAATCACCGCGTTTATTGTCGAACGCACACGCGAAATAATGGATGAATATAATCATCCAGCTTCGATTTAATTATGCAACAATGTGTAATTATTTCGCATTCATCTATTACCGATCCATTTGTAAGCATTTAATTGGAACGCGGCATAATTGTAGCGGATTATCATATTTGTAACGATTACACGACTCACTGCACATATTTAATACACTTCTGACGCGCTAACAATTTAGTTCTTCTCGGTAATGAATGTGATCACGTTTTGGCTATTGTGCAGATGATGACAATTCCAGTTATTAAACACATAAAGAGATTCTTACTGAACAAAAATATTGGAAAATTATCAATTTATTTTGATAACTGAGAAGGTTTTCACTTATAGATCTTATAAATCTTACAATATCTAAATTCTACTATACAAAAATATAAAAATGAATAGTCTACAGAGAGTCGATTCAATGAATCAGTTCAAAGAATCAACTAAGAAGTGATTCACTATAGGCCTTATAGATCAAATCCTATTATACAAAACATGAATAACTGCTTTTAGAGAGCAAGAGTGGGAAGGGGGCGAAGTTGAAGAGATAGCTAGTAATAATATGGCCTAAATAATCTCAATTCTAGAGGTTTGATTCGATTTTGCCGATGTCGGCTCTTATCATAATCCTGTAACTTGAAATATAAGAAGAATTAAACTAGAAAAAATCCGGAAGAAACGTCACAAGACAGTAAACATTATAAAACTCCAAGATCTAATTACTAATGAGAGAGTTAAACAGATTATAAATAGTGAAACTACAGAACACGAACAATGAGAATACTCAGCAACAGTGGGACTAGCTACGTAAAATTTTCAATAGGGTAGAAACAGAAGGAACAGGAACCAGAGACATTGTCACCAAAAAAGAGTGGATGACTCAAAACATCTTGATGAAAAAAGGAAAAAGATATAAAAACCAGCCTTCCGCAAAATACAAAGAGATAAATATCATAATGAGGAAAGAAATTAGACAGGCCAAGCAATCATTGAATTTACCTGAAATTACTGAAATTTACCTGAATTCTCGAAAAAAAGACGAATTAGAAAACGTTTAGAGTATGAAAGAAAATTTTCGCAATTTATAAGGAAAGGCGAAAAAAAAATTAATTTGGGGAAGCAGTTATTGACCATTTTCTAAACTCTAAACTTTTAGAAAAAAAAATCTATAAAATCCTAATGCCTCAAAGAAAATCTTTGCAATTTAAAAGAAGACTTCAAAAAAAAAATCTTGAACTCTGGAGCATCAATTTCTAGAAATTTCCTTAACCCTCGAGAAAATTTCCAGAGGAAAATTCTAAAAATACAAGAGCCTCAAAAAAACTCTTTGCGATTTAGAAGACAAGTTTAAAAAAAAACTTGAAATGTGGAGAAGAAATTAGTACAAATTTTCTGAACTCTAGTCTAGATTTTTAAAAACAAATTTTTCTAAAAAAATCTACATTTCTACTAGCAAAGATATTTATTTTTTTAAACACAACTTAGAGTCAAGACAGGGCACAAAGACCGATGGTCGATAGCCCAAACGGACAGACTAACCATTATATTCCATTTGTCAATGTTTTTTAATTGTATATATAGTTGTCTGAATAAAGATGTTATTCTCTCTCTCTCTCTCTACATTTCTAGAAAAAAATTCTACAAACTTCGCAATTTAAAAGACAGCTTAAAGAACAATCTTGATATCTGGAAGAGATATAACTAAAAAGGATCTAGATTTCTAGGAACAGATTTTCTAGAAAAATCTATAGCCTCTAAATCTGAATAAAAGTTACTGGAAATTTCTGAACCCTCAAAAAAAAGTCTTAAGTTCTGGAAAAGATGTTTTTAAAGTTTTGAGCACTGAAGGAATACTTTGCAATTTATAAGACAATATTAAATTCTGGAAGAGAAATTACTGGAAACAGCCTCAAAGAAAATTCTATAAATATTGAAACGAACTAAAAAATCTAGAACTCCCGAATAAGACCTTTGCTAAAAATTCTGGAAATTTGAAGAAAAAATTACTGGAAACTTCTAAAATTCTCCAAAAAGGCTCTAGAAATCTTCAAGGAAAACTTGTGCAAAATTCTAGAATCCTGGATCAAAATTCTTTGGAAAGGAAGATGAAAAAAACTGAAAATATGAAGGAGGAATTCCTGAAACTTCTAGAAGCCTCTAAGTAAGTTCTAGAAATTTTGAAGAAAATATCCTAATAAATTGTAAAGTTAAACAAAATCTTGGGAGAACTTTCTGAAAAATCTAGAACTCTCGAATAAAATGTTTTGCTAAAAATTTTTGAAATATCTATTTATTTATTAGATAAGAAAAAGAAATTACTGTACACTTCTAGAATCCTCAAAAAAAGTTTTATAAATCTAAAATGAAATCTTGTGAAAAACTTCAATGTAAAAAAGAACTAAAAGTATGCATCATCTGAGAAAATTATAGAAATTTAGAAGAAAATTTTCTAATAGAAAACGTTGAACAAAATCTTGTATAGAAACCACGAAGTAATTTCTATAAATAAATATAAATAATGATTTTCTAAAAAATTCTTGAATAAAATCTTTGCTAAACTTGTAAAAATTTCTAGACTTAGTTGCAATAAAAAATGAAAGTATGGAGTGGCTTCGTGAGAATGTCGATGATCAGTTCTGCACTTCTCCCTGATGAATTTCCTGGAGATGTGTATGCGATTCTTGTCCTTCGTTATCTGATCATCTAGTAAGTAAGCATTTGCTGCTATCAGCCCATCATCGGCAAACAGCACCATCAGGACTGTCTTGTCCTGGTTGTAATAGATACAAGGGTCGTCACGGTACGTTCGAGCTTGGGAGATTCCAGGTTTTCGAGATTTTCTCATTCCAGTTTTTGAGAGCTTGTTTAGGCCGTAGTAACTCTTTTCCAGTCTGCACACTCGTACAGTTCCGTCATCAAAGCCCTCCGGCTGCACTATATAGATTTTTTCCTTCGAGCTTCCGTACAGGAAGGCGATTCGTACATCGAAATTGGCTAATTTCAATTTTCCTTCCTTCTGCTCGAATCCTCGAACGACCAATCTTGCCTTATACATGTCATGCTGTTTTTTACGTAGAATCATGTGAGCAGTTGTGCTATGCATGAATACCAGGATATGCCTGGTTTTCATGTTTTTATCGTAATAAGCGTATGGAAGTCCTCATTCATTGCTGCTAGCCAGCTTGGATCCTTTAGTGCTTCTTGTACTGATAAGTGCTGCACTTCTCCAAAGATGGCGGTGTCCTTCTGGGATTCTTCCTGCGACTAATTCACCAGGTAGTCGCTTAGCATTCTCAGGTTCCTATGGTCACGAAGAGTCCGATGTTCAATCTCTTCCACTTGGTGATGATCTGATCCTACAAAGTCTTCTGCAGTATCGTCGTACTTTCTGCCTGACATTTCATCATCTTTGTCCTGATGGCGGTGGTCCAGTTTGTATTGTCTGTAATTCATCTGGCTCCTCGTTTCTGACTTCCAGCTTGACGTTGCTAGATTTGGATCTATTATTGTTGGTCTGGAACATACACAGCAATATAGCAGGATGAGTCTATGTCGTATCCAACGAAAGGAATCTTCTTTTGATTTCCTTAACATTTTTGTCTGTTTGTGGTCCGGTCCAAGAACATAGCAGGTCATCCAAACTTTCTCAATTTGTTTAAGTCAACCTGGCGCCCGAAATATAGCTGTGCAGGGCTCTGATTAGCCTACGAGCTTGTACCTGTTTGATTTAGGGCGATGACGACGTATGAAATGGCTTTGCATAATAGATTCTCGTTCAAATTGCCCATGTGGATGGTTGTCCTTGGGGCTTCCACAATTTTCATTCTTAATTTCTTCTTCTTTCTCTTTCCATACGCTTGTTCTGTTGCGGTGTGTACGTGCTGGTCTCGCTGTGAAAAATGCCCAGTTGTTCTAAAAGTTTTTGCGTAGAGGCATTTCTGTCCCGTTATATGACTTGATATATTTCACCCATCTTCCGAACTGGTTTTCGAGCAACCTGACAAGCGTTTCCAATGTTCGTGCCTTTCAAGAAATAGACGGTAGTGAAATGCGTGTAGTCATCTTTGAAGTACTTGGATCAACCGAGGGACGATGTCCTTATTTCCCCCAAGTCGACATGCACCAGATCCAGTATTTCCTCGGAAACCTTCAGGTTTGCTGGATGTAAGACTTTGTGCTGCTTCTTATACGAGCATCCTTTGCAGACGTAACCATCCCAATCGTCGTAGTAGTTGACGTCGTTGCGCTTCAGAATTTCCTTGACGTATTTGACATTCTTGTGTGCTAGCTTCTCATACCAATCACGGAGAAACCTTATTTCCAGGCAGGAGTCACCTTCCACCTTCCTCCTGGCGAATCATCATGAGTCACTGATTTTAAAGATCGATAGATTGCTGTCCGCTGATTGTATATAACATTTGTCCACAGTTTGCGTCACTGAAAACAAATTAAAAATCAATACTATAAATAGGATAGACTGGTAAGGGTTCCATGGACTGTAAGTGTTACCAATTGCGAAATAATAAGGAGAATTACTTACATCTATAAAACAGAGAAAAACTGCTTATGAACTGCAATGGTAGAAAAAAAATGAAGGAAAACACGGCACCGGAAGAAAGAAATACTCTGGCTGAAAATATACGTGATTGAACAGGCTTGGATGCTCATTTCCTTTTAAAACTACAAAAGACCATGAGGGTTTTGCTGTGGCAGTTTCCAACCTTCATTAGATGGAGATGGTACTACAAGAAGAAAAATCCCTAAGTTTTTGCTACACTAGGAAGCCGAGTGTCTAATAGTGACTATGGATTCACGGCTACTAAGAAAATATTTTATCCAAGGTGATGTCGAAAGGTCAGGAGAAAATATTGGTCTAGTCGGTAACGCATTTTTTATAGTACGCTTTCAGTAAATGAAAGATAAAATTATTGAATAAATAAAATCTACACATCGTTACAGATAAATAGACACTATCCTAACGCAGGTATTTAGGTAGCAAAGCATAGAAAGTAGTATCCAAAACATGGATTTAACACGATAAGAAGGATTTATGATATCTAGAACTAAGTCGAAATAGCTGATAATTTCTAGGAAACTATACTAATAGCATTCATTAGAGAGACCAGTAGCTGTTTAAATATAAAGACAACACTGAGGGCAAATGCTTTAAACTTAATACAAAAAATGTCAGAAAAATAAATAAATAATGAGATATTATTAACAGAGTTATGAATCTTTTTACTAATAATGGTACTATGAACGTCTTCATAGGGAAGACAATAAAGAGATAGCATCGATATAGTATACTTTCACTGGAATAGTTAAACAATGTTACGGATTATCAATTTCTTGTGTCATAGCATGGACTAAGGACGATTTGTTGAGGAGAATTAATCCAACATTCGGTGCCATTATGACAAGATCAAGGTATAATCCTTTATATTGTTAACGGAGTAGGCTTCTACTTCATTATGTTTACATTATTCTTCAAAAAAAAAACTTTTTAACGTTGTATTTTACTAGTTTAATAATGAAAAGTTAAAATTGTCGAAACTATAGTCACTTAATAAAGTCAGTGCTATACAAACAATACTTTATATTCTGGATTTAAAAGCATTTTATGTCACTTGAGAGGAGCTTCAAGCGTTAAGAGTGACTAATAATTAAAAAACTTTCTGAAAATGATTTATGATGGCTAATACCAAAAGACAAAGGACCATTGTAGTGCAAGATAAGATTTTTCTAGTTAGTCCTAATTTTTTGTGTAATTATGTCTTCTTGCCAATCAGCTTTAAATAATTTTCACGTTTATATTTGAGGTTTAATCTGCCAAAGGAATCAATTGTGTTCCCACGTAGATTCCTTAAAATTAATAGAGAGCGCAACTCATATAGCTTTAAGAACCTCTCCACCCTTTTGAGTCACCGACCGATCATTCATCTTCTCTTTTAAGGCTGGAGCTAGATACGCCACCATTATCAATTCTTTCTTACTTATGAATGAGAAATCTCGAACAATATCTCTAGATTACTGGCTGAGCGAACTCCAATCATATTCTTCTTGATTTAGTGCAGCTCCAAATTTCACGTTTTAATTTTAGCATTGAGAGTTCTATGTTTTTAACAACTGTGGGTAGTTGATGTAGGTGTTAATTTTTTTAATTAAAAGTTGAGTGGGCCGAAGAGAGATATAATACCAACTTACATAAATCACTCAATAAATCTCTGGTTTAACGAAGAAATTTTTAGAAATTCTACTTTCTTCATCAAGATACTCTCCTTCAAGAGTGATACGTACATTACAACGCTTCTCTAACGTTTCGATACCATTTATATAGAACGATATATCTTTGCTCTCAAAATAAGCCTTAGTTTCGTTATTCTTCATTTGAGCCAAATTTCTTTCCCTAGAGCATCTTTTTCATGTTTGCAAAAAGTCAGTAGTCATTGGGAGCTAAATCTAAAAAGTACGGTTTAGTTCACAGCGTAATTCATCCAATTTAAGCATTGTTGTTATCGACTTGTCTTGGTGAAACAGCACTCTTTTCTATTGCACTTTTTTTTGCACTCAATTGATCCAATAGTATAATGTAATATTCACTATTGATACACTTTTGAGTTTTTGTTAGCTTTGGACGACTTTTACCGACTGTTGTCCACTCAGCTGATGATCTTTTTGATTCAAGCGTGTAGTGATGGATGAATGTTTCATCCATTGTCACATACCGAAGTAAGATATTCTTTTTTATTTCGGTTGGACAGCTTCAAACAGCGCTCTGTTCCGGTGTGTGCAAAACGCATCACCCACTTCGAAAGCAAATTGCACATCTCCAAATTTTTATACATCTTCAAGGTGTTATCTATTTCACGCAACTTCATTTTACAGATTTTTAAAACTATTTTGTGTACATTTTTTAAATTATTTTCCGAAACAACTGCTGATTTTGGACGACCAGATCCAGTGCCTGAAACATAGACTTGAGCAAATGTAATGATCTGTTTGGTGCTATTTAAAATAAGGTCAACGTAGCTAAAAATTTATAGTAGACAACCTTTAGGGTAATAATTATCAAATTGCAAAAAAAGGTCTAAAAAATATATTTCCTATATGGAATAATGATAACTACTAATATCGAGTGCTGAGTGGAGAACGTAGTGTTCACCTTGATTCAAAACTTCTTATTACGAAGGAAGTCGTGCAACGTCCGAATAAGGAATTCTGGATACTCAAGCCCTATAATTTTATAGATAAGGCCCTCGTGCCAAACTCTTTCAGATGCCTAGGAATACTGCAGCAGTGTCTCTTTTGATGGCAAAGCCCTCAATATATACTCGTTCCCTCTCAAGAGCTGGTGATTGGTAAACATGCCAGCTTTAAAGCCGACCTCTCGCCGTGAAACGCATGGTTCCAAGATTAACCTCTCTTAGGCCTTTTAAAAAAGCCCCACATAGAATATGGGTGCTCATTAAACGACTCATGTCGTCTTTCCCAATGCTCATTACGCAGGGGGGGGGGGCGTAATTGGTGTATCACTTCGCGAGTGAGATGATTTGCTTCCGTACGGAAGGATGGATCTCGTCTATTTTGCCATCTACTACGAGCGAGCTTTCTGTCTCGGATGAGAGCTTTAAGCTCGGGGGAATGTGGAAAGAATCAACCTGTAAGGAGGTCCTGCAGACTGTGGGCAATTTATGGGCTGTGAACATGACCGAGGAGAGCCTAGAGACAGTTGCTTCAAGGTCAATCGTCATATTGATGGCTAGAAGGGGAGCGATAGAATTTTCCACATCCGACTTATAATTAGGCCAGATAGCGGTGTTAATTTCTCTAGTTGGTCTAGAAGCTCCGACTGCTATATTTAAAAAACAGGATAAGATGTTATGATCCCAATTGACATTAGAAAAAATGATTATTTCAATGATATCAGACAGGAGATTCGAATTTCAGTGAGAGAAAGTAGAGCTTACTGGACCCACCGCTTAGATATTCAAGTTCGAGTTGTTAATGAGCTGGCGGAGAATTCTACCATTTCTTGGTAAGCCTACTATTCCACTCAGGTCTTTTGAAATTTCAATCGCCAGCCATAATGGTTGGCATGTTGTCATTGAAGACAAGATTAAAGTCATCATGTAAAAGCAGATGAGATAGCGATTGGTATGCTGAGACGATTTTTAAATGACCATGTTATGTATTAAGAAAAATCGCAGACAGATTGTCGAGCGGAAACTGTGAGTGGTCTAGCTCCCTCTTAATACCGCTATGATTTTGGTCGTTGTTATTGACCTGTAAGTATGTAATCTAGCCTAGAACTATGAGCCTCAGGCGCAAGCCAATATGGTTTTGTTTACCAGCATGATATGAATATCATTCTCCTGAAGGAAAAATTCGAGCTTGGCAATACTTTTTCAAAGCTTATTCGTATTTCAAAAAGCAATGGGAAGAAAGTTTAAGTGATTTGATTCGTCATTATTTTGTACAGCCATTTGTGGTTGAAATTAGAATTGGCCTTCTAGTTGGCCTTTTCGAAAGCTGAAGTAACAGCCAGCGCGATGGTAGCTATTTCGGCATCGGTATGAACCGTTGCCAAGAGCTTCTGAAGCAGTTTTTTGTGCTCCTCGGGGTTTTGAGGAGGAGGAATTGTGCCCGGAAGAGCTGGAAAGTCAGCAGTAGAATCTGCAAACTGGGCTTAGGAAACGCTATTGTGTTTTCAGGCGTTGTAAGCCTTTGAGATCCTCTGCCTAGAATTTGAGAGCCTAAGGCAGCCACGATAGCAGGCCGGATGCTCACCGTTACAATTGGAGCTACGATGTACGGTTTCGGGCGTGAAAACACACTCGATGGTTGATGATTGCCGGCGCATTTCACGCAGACGAACAAAAACGATAGACATGACCCAGCTATCGATAGCGATGATGTTAATTAATGTATTTAGATTTTAATTTAGGCTCAACCCTAACTGTTAAAACTTTGATACGGATAATTTCGATATTTTTCTTACCTGAATCTGATTTTTGTATGTTGACGTACACCATTGCCATTATGGCGGATTATTCGGTGATTCTAAATCACTGGAATCTTACCCATGACTAGAATATCGCAGAGTTCATCTAATGCCATGTTAAATGTTGCGCATGATTACTTTAAGGGTTTTTCCTCATCAGTGGGAAAACTATGGTAAAAACACGCTGTAAGTTTACAGAACTCAGCAGGTGTTACAACCTGGATTTTGATTCTGAAGGGACGACTATAGAAACGATTCCTACAATATCCTTTAACGACGACTTTTAGTGCAAAAGCTATCAGACTGAAACAAAAAATATTCCTTAAATAATAACTTGATGTTAACTGACTAAGAAAATTATTAACTAACAGTTGTTAATGAAAGATAAAAGAAACCGTCCTAGCATATAAATAAATAAATAAATTATTGATGAAATTAATAATATATTAAAGGCTTGACCTTCCTACAAGTACATTCTAGTGTTTCTAGAAAGGAAAGAAAAACTATCCTAGAGCTACGGGCAGGTAATTAAATACAATTTTTAGATAGAAATACTTGAAGCATTGCCCAAAATAAATAATTAAGCAAATGGATGATAATGCCATTTAAAATTGAGATCGAAGGAGCTAAAATTCAGCAATGATAATAATAAAGATGACTGTAGTTTTTTTTAGGGCAATCAAAACCAACAGCTGGAGAAATTAAGCATTTAGGTCAAAAGCTTTAAAATTGAAACAAAGAAAATTTAGAAAAAAGAGATGGAATCATTTGTAAAGCCGAACAGGGCTTTACAAATGATAAATTTCTGGTGTCATCGGATATTTTAGTGAGCAGAGTCGATGAAGTCCTAGTCCTTTATATTTTTCCAGCAATCATTCGATGTCACTACAATGAAGCCTCAATTCAGAAACTATCAAAAAAAGGCGAAAGTAAAATGGCTAGGGTGGTGTAAGAAGAAATGACTGTAGTTGGTCATACATTCTTGTGTAACTACGCTTTCCTTTCTTTTCCTTTAGTTTTAAATCGTCTTTGCATTAAATTTTAAATTTCACCTGGTAAAGCAACTGATTTCGTTACCATTAAGATTTCACAAAATTAGCAGAGATAGGAACTCACGTTCCCTCATATCTTTCAATCTGCACTGAACAAACCGCATTGCCTGGTCTTTTGTTCACCTTTCGGCTCTTTCATGTCAACACCTTTCTTATTTAAGGCTAAAGTCAACTTCGGCGCAATTAACAATATCTCCTGATTAATGACTGAGTACTTTCAAACAACATCTTCACATTACTGGCCGTGTCAAGATTGACCACAGTCTTCTGTGAAATAAAGCTGAATTTAAGCCAACCTCGCGTACTCAAACTGATTCAATCTTGAAGATAAATCATCTTTTATGGTTAAGTAGACTTCCTTGAATTGTTAGTTCTAGTGGACTAATTTAGAAAAGTGAGTTTTGACGTGCGATATCGAACAATTTAGAACTTCAAGCAATTGATTTAAGCTTTATCCTGAGCATAATTTTCTTATAGTTTAGAGATTGTATTTACTCATTTTAAGCTGATTTGTAAATAAAAATTTTATATCATCATGTTATTGGTGGAAATTTCAAAAAAAGGGAAAATGACGTGAAGACCCTTTTAAGCACATACTTTCTTCACTTCTAACATCGTTAAAAGCGAAGCTTCCCAGTCGGTCACAGAATCGATTATCCTTTATATTGGGGCGTTGTCAGGTGCTATAAGTACAAACAGAAAAGTATACTTTTGGTATAGAGGTTTTCTAGCAGGCAGGACATTTATTAGACGTGATAGATGAAGTTTACCAACGCTGAGGCAGGATGGTGGTCGCTAGTCTTTAATATTAAACCGTAAATCGATAGATATTGGGGAGTAGATATAATACCATCTTGTATAGATGTGTTCAAGGTAATGCTGTTCTTATATATGCGAAGGTTTAATGCTGCTTGTACTTGAAGAAAAATAGATACACTAGATCATACCATAGTCTAGTGAATAGGGTAAAAATAATATCTTAGCTTAGTCTTTGATAATGTCAATATCATCTCTCTGAAGAAAATTAAAGTTTATCTACGAACCACCAGGATTAAAAGTAATGTCAAAAAGTAATTCCTTCTTAAAGAAGCCTTCCCATTTGCATTGTAATTTAATAATCTCTTTGAAATAGATTTTAAAAAATTTGGACAAGTAAAACTAAGTGATTCTAAGTTGATTTAATCTATCTTTCCATACACGATCGCATTTGCTACCCCATTTGCAAAATTCTGCTTAGTATTAGGCTTGGGCGATATGTAAGATGTGATAAATCACCTTATCTAACCTCTTGAAGCTTCTGGCGCATCGTTAATGGCGTTGTCTTGGTTAAACAATTATATTGGCCAATTCCTACATCTTCTGGTTACCTACTTTAATCTGGTTAGTTGGTAACAGTTGAGGCCCGAATTTAGTATTTAGCCCAATGAAAGCATGGTAGATAATTCCTTTCTAATCTTATGAAACACAGCAAAACCTTTTTGGATGTGACTACGTGCTCATCGTCATTTGGCCACGATCCTCTTCATCTGTTGTTCTTGTATGAGACCCATTTTTATCACTAGTTACCATCAATTTCGTTAAGTTTCAGCAAAAATCCCAACCGTCAATTCAGACGAAAAGGTTTATTTGTATCAATTCGTGTCACACTGATATATCGAGCTTCTCCTTGAAACCAATCTTATGAAAATTGTTTCAGATAGTTTTTGGTTAATTTTAATAGTTAAGTTCCTTGTAAATAGAATGCTGATTTGACTCGACGATTTCCATGATATTATCGACATTTTAGACGATTGACCTGCTAGAGCATGCCTCATCTTCGGCGTCTATATTACTAGAACGAAATTGTTGAAACCATTGCTTCATTTTTACAATAAATACTGTTTTGGGTCCATAAATATGATTTTCTTTTTGCCGTCTGTTTCGCCTTTACACTTTGATCTTAGTGATATTAAATAATGCTTTGAATTTTCTTATCCTTTAACTTTAATTTTGGAACTTTATAACACATAACTAGCTTGATCAAACACAAAACTGTTAAAGAACTTTTTGAAGAGTAATGTCACCTTGAAATCGCCATATAATAAGATCTCAATAAAGACATCTATCGGAAACGCTCAGAACCCTTTACTTCACCTAATATAAATAAACTTTAACCTATATGTCTATTTGTAAGTGCATTTGATTACTGCTCAAATTTACTGCCATTTTCGTATTTTAGTCCAGATTCGCAAGATAGGAGACGCGCCCCTTCGTGAAATGTTGCGCTCGCTGGGCGGATGGCCGGTGACGATGGAGAACTGGGAGCCGCCGGACTTCTCCGTGGAGGAACTCCTGGGCAAGATCAGGGGCATCTACAACGAGGGCGTCCTGGTGGAGCAGTGGGTCGGCCCGGACGACAAAAACAGCTCTGTAAACATCATCCAGGTGCGCACAAAGTAAGAAGTAGGTAGGCGCATCCCATAGCAAAAACAAAAAACAATAAGAAAAATACCGACGACAGCACGTGCACACGCTTTTAGAAACGCTTTTATGGGTAATGTTTAAATAAGTTTTATATTAAAATTATATAATTATTTATAAACTAATTTCATAATTTCTAATTAAGCAATACTATTTACAATTTCTAAGTTATCACCAATACAGCGTATTCATCGTATAATGTAGATTAGCTGATTTAGTAATAATTTATATTTGTATTAAATGCAAAAGATAAAAGTATGTACTTATAATTTTGACGTAAAAGATCAGGGGAAAGTTCATTCGGCAGAATGTTCTTCCACTCCAGCTCAATGCTGCATTTTAAAATAAATTAAATACTTGCAGACTACTAAATGCCATTCTGAGTTTTTTTTCAAAAAGCATTATTTTGCGACTGAATTGCGCTAATTATATTTTTACTCTGATGTCAAACTGATATTTAAGACAATATTATGATAGTTGCTATTATATTATTTTATAATTAATAGAAACATTCATTTAAAACTACCAACATTTATAATAATCAACTATTATTATAAATTTGAAAAATTTGATTGTGTTAAAAATTAAAAGAAGTTAATTTTAATTATTTTTAACATCCTGTTTACTATAAAAACATTGAAAATTAATTAGATCGTGATAAATTTTATCGCAGCGCCAAAAGCGTAATTGTGAAAATGTTGTTGGGATTGCGGTAAACTATGCAAATTTCGTTTCCTCCCTCGTGGTGAAATAAAATGATTTCCATTAGTATCGTTAAATATTCAATCAGTGCGCGTATTCAATATTTATTATGCATGAATTGGATGGATTAATAACGTCCCTCGCCAAATTGATTACATTCGCCACTGAATTCAATTGCAGCAAAGCAATTCCACGTAAAGTGAATATATTTAATCAGCTTTACCCACGGATATAATAGTTATTATACATTATATATATATATATGTGTGTTTCGTTTTTATTCCGTTCTATCATAAATATCGTCAATATTTATAGGTTTCGACGTTTACTTAACGAAACCACGAAACCGTTATTCGCCCCGGGGGTAACATCGGGTTGTCCTATGCTCATATTGGGGATGGATATTTAATGCTCTCTTTACACCGGTAAAATAAAAAGTAAGATGCCCTTGGTGGTCGCCCTTTACACACGAGCATAAAATACGACGGTTAAATATTTGATTGAATAACGAGCCATAGTAAAATGAAAACATATCAAACTGACAGTGAAGAGGAATTCGTTTATTTTTTCCGTTTGATATGAAAATTTTCCGAAAAGTTATTGAATGAAAGCATACACTAACTGTTTAATTAAAAAGAAGCACCAGCTTAATGATAACTTCATAATAAAGGACAGGACAGGGTTTGCAGAACATAGAAGTAAATAAAAAATTTTAAATTTCTTAATAAACATTTTATACCCACCTTTAGTAACCTTACATTACTATCTGGTGGACCCTCCATTCCATAGTTCATTGCCTGAAGACAATCTCAATTTATCAAAACCTAATTTATCAAAATATTACAATTAATCATTCTTTATAATATATCCAAAATTCACCTACTACAAAAAAATATATAATTTGTGGGTCGTTATCCACCCAAAGAGGGATCCAGTGCAAAGCTTAGACAATAAATAGCACCTTTCTTGACTGAATTTTTAATGATTGTTTAAATTTAATTGGACTTTGAAAAAAAAAGTATTAAACAAATATGAATATTGTCACAGTTTCTACTTTTAGTTTAAACATTTCTAGAATAACTAGACACTACAGAAAAAACCTTATAATCATTAAAATATGTCGGCGATATCCAAAAATGCTTTAAACTAGATATAAATTCAAAAATATGTTATTTTATGTGGTTATATTTGAAAAAAATCAAAAATATAATTAAATATATATCTACTGAATTTTTGATTGAGTGTGGATCTTTAAAATCGGACAACTCCCTAAAATGATTATTTAGTTTTATACATAAATTATAAGCTGGTGAATTTACATGTGCTACCACGGTTCTAATACGTTTTTCTTGATTATGCAATTTAATTTTTCCGTATAATCTATTGCAAGATTGGTTCACTGGAAGGATTTTGTATTGTTCTTTTTGCGAGAAAATACTTTTACTGCCGTGTATTGCTGATTTTAAGTGTTTGATTAATTTATTAGTTGGATCCTTTTTGTGTTCTGTTATGTTGCTATTATTAATAAATTGTTTTACTTTTTCTATCTATTCAGGTTTCGTTATAATTCCGGTGGAAATACTTTTATTTGTTTTTGTTATGATTAGATTGTAATTTTTTTTAAATTGTTTTGAATTTCAAGAGTTTATATGTGCTTGTTTAATTAGTTTTGCAATTTTTTCTTTGCTTAATTCGTTATCACTGACATTTTTTAGAGCAATTTCGGTTTCTACTATTAACGTTTCGTTAAAATTTAAACAATTTACATGAGGGGAATATTTGTGGCCTAATTCTAATAGTGAAGTTTTCTGACTAGAAAATTCTAAATTAGTGAGGTTTATAACTCTGGGTTAGAATATGCTCTTCGCGGTGTATGAATTAGGTTTACAATAACCGGATTGTTCCTGTCGTAGTTTTTCGATTTCTTCTTCTGGGTCTGGCTTTTCTTGTAGGTGAATGTGCACTTTGCTTCTTACGTAGTCGTCAAAAAGATCGAAATCCACTGGGTGTAAGTCATGCAGTAGTTCACCTTCAGATATGTAAGTATGATATGCAGTCTTCGGAACCAGAATTTGGTTTCTTCTTTTTTCCATAATTTCTCTGCTGCTGTTTTCGATTTTCTTCCGGCTACGGTTTTGATGTTTGTCTTCACTTGTACATATTTGGGTATAATATTGAGGTTTAGACATTCTTGACTGAATCAGATATTTTGGATTGCTTACTTGTGCTTCAAACATAACTTCATGTATATTATAGCCTTTTCTGCTACACTAGCGTTGATTAAATACTTAATTGTAGAAACTTTCACTTGTGGCAACAAGAACTTTTAACTATTGATAAGGAACACTTCGTGTTCGAAATGTACATCTGGTCAATAAAGACAATTTTTTGAAGAAAGTGATAATACTTTAATTACAATATACTACATAATAATCTTCACGTAACTTAAAAAAATACATTTCTACAAAAAAATATATTTCTGCAACAAGAACTTTGTTCTTTAAAATAAAATAAAAAAAGAATTACGTTTACAGACGTCGATTCTTTCATCAATTTTTTTTGGAAACTCTTTGGCAAAAATCGCTAGTTTATTATTTATTTATTATTTAGATTTTGAGTTTTAAGACTGCAATCGATTGGATTAGTTCTGTATTTAATAGAGCCTGACAATAACCCAGTGGTGTTAAAAGACATGATGCCACCTAACAGCTGAATATCGTGAAATTATACGATCGGGAAATTTGGTTTGCAATAAATTCGTTGTTTCGGTGGCTTTTTCACTTGTGGTAGGTACCATCCACTGACATGTGGTTTGTCAGTAATATCCATATCATCAATAATAGGTTGTTAACATAGATAATCCATTGATCGTAACAGCATTTGCAGCAGCTGACATGTTGATCATGAAACATTCGCTTTTGTTCTATCAGAAACCCAAATGCGGCAATTTTGCTTGTTGACGTATTCAGACAAATGAAAATAAACTTCGTCTGAAAATATATTTTTTTCAAAAAAAAAAACGGAGGGTTATTCTTGAATGCATTTAGCAAATCTACGGCGATGTTCTTCAATTCTTTCACCAGTGGTACCTTGTAAGGCTTCAAAGCCAAATCCTTTACGCAAAATTGGCCATGTGGTCCTTGTGGATAACCCCTGTTGAGAACGTCATGGAATTGATAAATTCGGAAATTCTTTAAGATTGTGACTCATGGTTGCGATGTTTTTTTTTTCTAAAAAGGTGTCGTCGCTTTGGTATGTACCCGACCTATCGACTCAAATTTATCGACTAAATTCTTAATAGCGGTCTCAAAACAATGATTATGTTAACCGAAAATATAACGAATTTTACAAAATTTATCTTTTACAGATCCGCCATTTTCATAGTGGATTTTTATTATTTTGATGCGACTTTCGATCCAAATTGAAATCATTGTAATAATTGCTAGAGTTTCTACTTCTGAACTGCCAAAACTGTCATATTGTTCCGATAAGTTCTTGTTAAAAAAACCCGATAATATTAACGACCGTACAAAACTATTTGTAAATTCATTTGAGGAAACACATGTAAAATTTATTTTCAGCCTTACAAAAAATTCCTAAAATCTTTCAAGAAAATGCAATGTAATTCTAAAACTGCGTGTGAATCTTATAGCTTATTGCATAATATGGAAAATTCTGTAAATAAAAATAATCTTCTAGAAAATATAATTAAACACATCAAAATACTAAAGATTATATGGAAAACTACAATAAAAAACAAATCATTTTAAAAGGTTCAAAACCTGAAAAAATAAGGGGTTGTGAAATTAATATCAAAAATTAATTAATTCTGCAATTAATATTTTATCGACAGAAATAAATAAAATAAAATATAAAAACCTTAAACAACAGTAAATTAGAAATTGTAAAAAACAGAAAGATTTCTTTGTGCTCACGACTTATTTTTCTATAAACCTATGGAAACTAACTCTATTAAATTTAAAAATCTGATAGTTTCATTATGTATTTTTCTTAAAGATACCTTAGTCATTTTTAAAAATTATTAAAGATTCGTAAGATATCTATTTTTTTCAAAATATTTGTATGACCTGTCTAATTTTTACTTTCCTAAAATCTAATTAAAAATCCAAAATATATTAGGTAAATGCCATTCAATTATATCAAATGAAAATTCATACCTAAATAAACAAAAATTATATAAACCTTTAGCCTTCATAGGAAAACCTCAAAATCTTATAAATATTCAAATATTTTAAACAGAAATGTGAGTTGTTCATGAATGTAAATATTATTTACTCTGCAAATGGACAAAAATATTTTTAGGAATAAATTCATTAATACAAAAGTTAAAAAAAAACGAGCAAATCATTTTATATTTACGAGAAAGCAAAATATAAGAAATTATTAAAATAATCATTAGAAAATTTAAAAATACTAAATATGAAGCTGGTTTTATATGAACAGTGGAGGAGAAGGAAAGCTTTGAGTGGAAGATCATCTGAAAGCGTGAATTTCTCCCGTCAGCATGGTGTCATAATTTTATGTATGTTTTTCTTATTCCTTCGATATTGTGAATGTATCGATATTTTATTTGTATATATTATAACCATGTTTGATAAAGAATAGAGATAAAGATAAAAAACATTGATATAAACAAATTGTAATAGATATAAACGCTTTAAAAATCTCAAAGTAGTGAAAATAATTTAAAAAACATTTTTGCGTCCATTTTTTTTTAATTGAGAACATTTTGATATTTTCAATGAATTTAAAAATGTTTATTATAAATTCAATATCTTAGAAAGTTTTTAACATTCCTCATAATTTTAAAATATTAATCTTTACAAATTTAATCAAACAAAAATTCTGAAACATCCTCGACCTCAACTCCGTAAGAAAGCATTAAAGTCTAATAAATAAGTAAAAGTATTCTAAAAAATCTCAAAATTGCCTATGCATTTAGATTTTATACGAAAAAATATGTTTTGTTCATTTTAAACAACAATTTAAGTAAAGAGAACGGAAAATATCAATTAAAAATGTTATTGACAAATGCAAAATATATAGAAAGAAGAAATAACATTAAAAATCTCATAAGAGTAGAAATAAAGGAAAAAATTAAAATTTTTATATCAATAACCATTAGACTTAAAAATTTTGAAATTTTTAACTGTTTAATGAATTAGGTTCGAATATCGTGAAATTAAAAAAAATATTCTTTCCAGAGCCTGGTTGAAACCAAATATGTATCTGAGTAATACTAACTACACAATTATTTCATTTAAGATGCGATGTGTTTCACGACCATTTACTAGAGATTGTAATTTTTTAAGTGAGTCTTTTCTTAAACGATATGAAAACATTATAATGTTGTCGATAATTTCTTAAGCATAAAAATCTAAGAGAATTGATTAAATTAAATTCAGAGTAAAGCGGTTTATAAATATAGCAACTATATTCGAGCTGTAATCGAACATATGAGGAATATAATTGGTTGGGATACCTCGAATTATATAACCTCAGAAGCGGTTAGCAACAGACACCATAATTTCGATTTCATTATTAACAGATAATATCTTACCGAAACCTATAAATTAAATTTGTATTAATAAAAGAACATAATGAATTTTAAAACATTTTACAATGTTGAAAATATTTTTTTCCATTGATAGTTAGGTTTCATCTTTTCTTTCATTCAATTTTAAAATATGTTTTATTGGAGTCGGATTTTAATTCGTATTTGGAAAATCTGCAATCTTTAAGTAATAAACTCATTTTAGATTTGCTTAATGCATTCACAATATCAGACACATCAAATGTTAGTACACAGGGTCCATTACAAAAGTAATGCCCAGTTTCTGGAAAAAATATATTTATTGACCGCACAAACTCAAAATGGACGATTCCTCGGACGTCAAAAAAGTCAATGAGCATCGTTTTGATGCGAGACTTGCTCATTAGCACTTTATTATTGGGACAGGGGTATCATTTTGTGTACCACTCGCTACTCTGACATTTCAATTCTGAGTCGTACTCAAACATACAGAATTTATCTCTGGTTACTACAGAGTTAAAAATGTTTTGCTCATTTTGAATCAAATCCAACAATTCTTAACAGCGCGAAACTCAGACTTTCTGGTTTTGCGTCGAGACTTTCAGCACAAGCTTCGCGCAAAACTTGCGCATTTGTATATCGTCGGTCACTATCCTATGTACCGACATGTTTAGGGTGTCAGCGATTTACTGGATGCTCAATCGACGGTGGGAATGCAAAACGATTCACGTTTTCATCAGTTCTGGCCGTTAATGGGCGTCCAGAACATGGTTCGTCGGCGATCTCCTCCCAAACCTTCTTGAACGCCTTATGCCATGTTCCGGACTATGACCTTAAGAGCAGTCATCCTTGAAGGCCTCTTGAAGCATATGGAATGTTTCGATTTGCATTCTTCTAAGCCGCACACAAAACTTCCCGACATTTCCCGACCCTTTGTACCCTGCTGTGATGGATAGTCGCGTTACAATACAATCATGCGCTTTACTTTCGTAATAGACCCTGTAATTAGGGAATTAGCTTTACTATGGTCAAACTGTGAACTATGATTGGAAATATCTTCGAATGACTTTTAAAAATGCGGCCACTATATCCAAAGGTGACATTTTCATTATTACCCAGAAAGATTATTAAAATAATTGTGCTAAAATTATTAACACAATTCCAAAATTTGTTTTTACACATTTTTTTTACGGAATCAGATATAAATTGCAAATAATCAGCACAAGATAAGATACGAAGTTGGGTCTAAAATATTGTGAAATTAGATGCTTTGTTAATAATTATTACCCAACAGATCACTGTGATCCATATTAATTGGATTTTCCAGCCACGTTTAGCCATTATTTCGCAAAAAATATTGATGGAAACTAAAATTTGATTATCTAAATTATATTTATAAAATATAGTTTCAACAAAAAAAATAGTAAACTTCAACTTGTACTTTTAAAATAAAGCTGCTTTCTTTCAAGAAATCTGTTTATTTACAATCAACAGGTAATATTGTTCTACATTATTTAGAAAAAAGTTTCCTTTTTATTAAATTACGTTTATGTTTATAATAATGTTATAGCTGGATCAAATGCAACTGGCTCTGCCCAGCAGGGACTACTATTTGAAAGCAAGCAGTGAAGGAGACATGCAGGCGTACCACAAATACATGACCAATATTGCTGTCCTTCTTGGAGCGAACAAGACCATAGCTGCAGAAGAACTCAAGGAGGTCATGGAGTTCGAAAGAAGATTGGCTAATGTAAGTTAAGAAATTATTAATATTGATAGTATTTACCATTCTGTTTGTAACGATCTGAACTTTCGATTCGGAATCAAATGTACCCCATTACACAGTATTATGCACAAAAACCTAAAACTGCACCCCTATAAAATTTAATTGATACAAGAATTGCCAGTCAACGTAAAATTTTCCTTAGTAAAATTGATCTCCAGGAAAGATGACATAAACTGCCCCTACGCAGTCGTTATTTAACTCCAATGGATATTTTCTGTGAGGTCATCTAAAATCCAAAGTGTATACCAATAGATTGATTGTTGAGGCACTTAAATAGTTTACACAAATATACCAACTAACAAATATCCATCACAAAATGGCAGGTATTACAGAGTTTACCAGTTGAGCCGTCATAATAAATTGTATAGTTTAATAAATATAATAAAACTTTTTTTTTTGGTCCACAAAATATAAACTTTTTTATGAAACACCCTATACAACTAACAATAACATTAACGCAATTTTGTCTGCACTGATGTAGCAGTTACACCAATGCAGACTAATTATACTTTTATAATATTGTTAATAATGATGATGTTTCTAGTTGCGAATGTAATAAATCTTCGAATTATATAAAATAATACATTCTTTTCTCTATATGTATTTTAAACCAACGCGACGCTACAATCTAAGAATATAATAACTTCACAACTTTTCAAAACTTCCCACTTATCCCCGACCTAATAAAGGAAACAAACTAGTTTCCAGTTTGCGCAAAAAGCTTATAATAACGAAATTTCACGACCGAAAGTTATTTCAACAAGAATGTATAGATACTCTACTACACCGTATTAATATTAACAACCCAACACTAATAAATTACATAACATAATTTCGAATATTCCCTTATGAAAAGGGCTTTATTTTAACATTAACAACCCCCTGACCAAAACCGAAGCGAATTATATCGCATTCACGTACCGTTATTTAATTATTTAGAGTTGTGTGCTTTTGAAGTTGAATGTTCTCCCCCTCTCTCTCTCTCGCTCTGTGCAAACGCAGATAATGGCTGTATCAACAGGCTGTAATTAGTGCGTGAGGAATTCCGCCAAGATTATGGGCGCTGCTTAAGGTGATAATAATTGAGATGTTGAACAAAGTTTGTGGGCACAATATGATTTCGAGCTCGGATACACACGGCGGGCTTGGATATTGTTAATTAATTTTAAATGGCATTCCGCTTAGTAATTGGCTACAATGGTATTGTGTCGCTATTGTTTTAATTGAGGGGCTGAATTAGGGGGCAAGGTTTGCGTTTTAATGGTTCCGAGAGATGTATTGTGCGGCTTGGAAAATCTCGACAGGATTCGCTTCAGAAATGTGTTGTGTAAATGTTAACATAAAGTCTTGATTAGGTTTTAATGAGTCATTAGTAATTAATTTAAAACTAACAGACTTAATTTGTATTAATCTATTATTATTAAAATATGAATAAGTATTTGTATTCGATGAAAACTTTTCATTGAACAATTTTTCGAAAGACTATAAGTAGTAAATACTATTTTAAATAGGAGAAGTCGAGTTGCAATAAGTTATTTTTTTAGAGATGTTTCTGTCTAGTAGAACAATACAAATGCAAACATATTCTAGGTAACACCTAAAACTTTAAATCTAAGGAGGTTTTCTGTGAGGAATTTGATCGATTCTTTTGTTGAATAGGACAGTGCAGCAGATTTACATTGAAGCATTTTTCGAAGGACTATAACTATAAGTGGAGTATAAATAGCAGAAGTCGAGTTGCCACAAGTTATTATTGAAGATGTTTTCGTCTAGTAGAACTACTCAAATGCAAAAATATTCTAGAAAACTTCTAAATATTAGGATTTTTTCTGAAAGGGATTGAAACGATTATTTTATTAAACAGTGTAGCACATTTATAAGACTTTTGATTATATTGGCTGTTAATTGTTTCAAGTTAATTTTAAGCGATAAATAAAAACAATAATACTCTTTGAAAGTTTGTGTTTAAGTTACAAAACCTAACAGTGCATTAAAATTTATAAGAGACACACCAAAATTTAATCGTTTAATTTTTCTTGTCTGTCTTCTGTCATCTTCTGTATCTGTCCAACTGCAACCTTTGTATTAAATACTTTCATTCTTTTGTTTTTGATATTTTATACTTTAGCTAGAGAATTAGTTGTTTCAAAAGTGATTTGTTTCTTGTAGTCTTAGTAAGACTCATTTGTTGTAGATTTTACGAAATATTTTCGTGTTTTTTCTAATTACACGAAAATATTTCTATGTATTCTGAATTGTTTTTTTACCTATGCCATATATCTTGGGTTTTTAACTTTTTAAAATTTGTTTTCTATCTTCTATTTTTCACCCATCTTCTTTCTTTTATCATTATTCTTTTGTTTTTCATTATCTAGACTTTTTTTATTATTATTTTCTTTGGCAATTTTATTTATATTATCCTTCTTCTATTTTTTAATTTTCATATCCTCTGTTTATCGTCTTCTAACTTCTTTCATTTACTATTTTATTGTTACTAACTTGTTTTCTATCGTTTGTCATTAATATTCTCAATCTTTTCTCGTTTATCATTTATCTTAACTCTTTAGGCTTTTAACCTTAGTTATCACTATTTAATCTTCCAAGTTTCTCTTATCTTCTCTCATCTTTTGTTGATTATATTAACTGTTCTTCCTTATGTATTTTACCTAATGTTTTACTTGCCATTTATGTCTATTCTATTTTCTATTTTCTTTCTTTTCTAGAATATTTATTTTTTGATTTTTTGTCTTCCGTCATTAATGTTCCTCATTCTTTTTCAATTTTCTTAGTTCTTCTTTTTAAACTATTTTATTTAAATTAATGAATATTGGCTATGTTGCCAATCAACCAGTCGCCTTTATTATTACTAATTGTCTTCTATCTTCTATCTTGTTTTTTGTCCGGTTTTTTTGTATTTTTGTTTTATACCTTCTAGCTTTGAACCTCTGATATTCATCTTAAGTATTTTCATTATGCCTTTTATCTTCTGGTTATTCTATTATCTCTCTAATCTTCAAACTTTTGATAATTGTCTTTTTTTTCTTGTTTACGGTTTCTCCTAACCTTTTTATATGTCCTTTGCCTTGTGTTTAATGTACTTAGTGTTTAACCTGTCATTTATCTTTAATTTTGTAATGTTACTTTTCTATAATATACCTTCGGTTTTTTTAATTCTATTATCTTTCCCATATCGTTTGTCATTTGTTTCTTTTTATAATTCAGTCTTTTTTATGTTTTTCTTTTATTGATAATCTTATGTACTTTTCTTACATTCAGTCTTTAGAAATTTAATCTATGTTATCTTCTTTCGTTCTTATAACTTTACTATCTTCTATCTTTTTTCATTTACTATTCTATCGTTAATCATTTGTTACTTCATTTTTGGCATTTATCTTTCCTTTCCTCCGTTTCCGAATGTTAATGTCAGTATTTTAACCTTGGTTATCTATATTTAATTTTTTAACTCTTTCTATCTTATCTTCTCGCATCTTTTCTTATCAATCTTCTCTTTTTCTTTTCATATGCATTTTGCTTTATGTTTCACTTGCCACTTCTAGTTCATCTGTCTTATTTTTATCTATCTTATATTTTGTCTCTCTTATTTTTATCTTTCTTCGTTAATTGTTCTCATGCTTTATCAGTCTCCTTACTTTTTTAACTAATAATCTATCTTTTAACTTGTTTATTTCCGCAATTTATTATTGGTCTGTCTCATGACCTATAATCTATGAAATTCAATTTCAGTATTTAAATTTTTATATTATGCCTTTTATCTTTGTTTTTTTTTATTATTATCTCTTCGATCATTTCACATTTATTTTTTTAATACTTTTTCCTTTGCCATTAGTCTACTCTTTTTCTTTATTTTCTTTTACCTTTATTATATGTTCCTGTCCTTGGTCTTGACACTTTTGATCTGACATTTATCTTAAGTGTTTTAATTTTTCTTAACTATCTTTTAGTTTCTGTTTTTTCCCTTCTATAATCTTTCTGTTATCGTCAACGTAACCCATTCTTTATGTTCTTAGCTCGGTCTTCTAAAATGCTTTTAGTCTTTTGTCCTGCGCCTTTCGTTCTTGTCTTTAATCTTATATGAACCTTTGTCATCTATCTTTTTTATTTTTCTTTTAGCTTTTGTTTCCCTCCCTTTCTCATTTCTTATTTATCATGAATGATTATTCTATCTTTTGTCTTTAATATTTTTCTTGCTTTTTTGATCTTTAACATCTGTTTTTCTGTCATTTTTCTTTCTGTCTTTTGTTTGTCTTTGTTCTTGGTTTTATGTATTCTGTAATTTTTGTCAGATATCTTCTGTCTTCCTATTCTAATATTGTTTATTCTATTTTAATCTCTTGTCATTTATTTTGTCTTCTGTTTCTTCTTAACTTTTGTTATATACGGGGTCTATTATGAAAGTAATAGGCATGGTTTTATTGTGACGCGAATATTCATCGCAGAGCAGTAAAAACAGGTCGGGAAATATGGTGAAGCACAATCTGAGTGGAAAGATATGCCTACGCATGAAGTGTGTTTTACGACTTTGTGTCATGAAGCATTCGCCTGATTATTCGACAGCTATATGCAATCAAGTTTTATTTGCGGCTTGAAAGAATACATTAAGGATGACTACATTTTAAGGTCACCGTCCTTAAGGTTGCAACCCCATTGTGGACAACCGCGAATTTGTCCACATTTGCGGTACATGGGATTGTGACCTAGGATCTACAAATGCTCAAGATCTGCGCTACTAATATTATAGTTATATTTCAATATTTATACTATCTGATTACTATTACTATTATTTACTTACTTCCTTGAATTATGTAAAACTTCTTGATTGCATCAATAAATATTAATATTAAACTAGTGCCAAAGGTGTGTTGACGGAAGACAAGAAAGAACTTCGAGTTTTGCGCTGTTAAGAATTATTGGATTTGATTCAAAATGAGCCAGATTTTCTCAACTCTGTCGTAATCAGAGTCGAATCTTAGATGTTCGAGTACGACCCAGAATTGAAGAGGCAAAGCAGCGAGTACACACAAAATCATCCCTCTGGCCCAAGCCCTAAGAAAGCGCAAATGAGCAAATTTTGCATCAAAACGATGCTCATTGTCCTTTTTTGACGTCCGAGGAATCAAATTTAGAGTTTGTTGAGGGCCGACATCAAAGACACTGCCAGGATCCACCATGTTAATGCCACATGGCCTTCATCTTTATCAATTTCGTAGACCGGAACAAAACCTAGACTTTTTTGTTTCCCTAGTTGAAGAGAGAGCTGAAAGGAAAGGATTGGGAGTCCGTGGAAAACATCCAAAAGCACAACGTTCCTAAGAGGCATTCCCGTCGAGGCAAGACAGACACTTTTTCACAACCGTATTGATGCTGGGGGAGAATATTTTAAAGAATTTTAAACATCTGTACTGGTACGACCAATAAATATATTTTTCCCAGAATATGCACATTACTTTTATAATGGACCCTGTATATTCGAATAATACTTTTCTTTAGTCAATGTAAAAAGGGTAAAGAGGTGATTTATTACAGATAACAACTGATAGATAAAAAAAAATAATGGCATAAGATATAAAAGGAATGACGCACACTTTTGATATAAAACAGGTTAAAAAAGGTCTTCCAGCTATGATATACACGTTGTATTGATACTGATTTGATTTGAAAGTGCGAATTAATTTTATAATGAACCCTGTACAATATGTTCTGTGTTTTCAGTTTCCTGTCTTTTAACCTGCAATTTATCTTAAATCTTTAAAATTTTCTCATCTAGTATTACTTTCCGTTTCTCCTTTCTACCATTTCTTGTCTTTCTTGGCCTTTTCTGTTGCATGTTTTTTTCTTTTTTATATATCTTTTCACTAATGATTTTGATTTTTGGTCGGATGTCTTTTGTATTTTAACTCTAGTCTTCCAGCTTCTAACCTTAATTATTTATCTTTATTTTTTTAATTTTTCTGGTTGCTGCCTTTTATCTATTCTTATTTATTGTTCTTGGTTTTCCATTTTTTATCATTTATTTATTTTAGACTTTAATATTCTGTTTTTAGGAATCAAGAAAACACTTACTTTTTTATACCACGAAGTTAAAAGTAAAAGTGTTTTCTTTATTCTTAATATCAAAATGTATATCGAAGTGAATGTCTTTTTTTTGTAAACTTAATCATTGCCTCTTGTTCTCGATCTTATTTATGTTTTTGTTCTTTAACCTACCGTCTTTCGTATTTTAATTTCTGTTATATGTCATCAGTCTTTTGCTTACTGCAATATCTCTTCTATGTTTTACCCAGTTTCTCTTAACATTTGTTATATGTCCTCTGTCTTACATTTTATCAACTTTGTTCATTTAATCTGCCATTTGTCTCGAATCTTTTAGTTTTTCTCATCTTTCTTTTACTTTGTGTTTTATTTTCTTCTATTATTTCTAATTTATCGTTAATTTTGATGTATGTCTTTTTTATTAGTCTTTACTAGTATTTTTCTGTTACATGTTCTTTTTATTACCGTTTGACTTTCTCCTTTGTATTTTGTCTTCATTCTTCTACCTTTTAACTTCTGTTACCTCCTCTCATTTATCGATAATATTTTGTTATATACCTATTCATTATTTCATCTGCAGTATTCTGATTTTATAACTTGATCAATTATCTTCTGTCGTGTTCATTCGTTATTAGTAACGATTATGTATCACTAATCTAGAAATTTTCCAAAAATGATAAAAATTAGAAATATTTTGGCTTCAACAATCAATCGCATTTGATTTAAAATAACATGTTTAAAATGTATAAAATACTTTCGTTATATATTTCTGGAGTGTAATTTTCATTAAAAAAAATATTTTTATTAAGTAATTACTTAAACTCGCGTTCAATTTCCACCTGGCGGTTTTAATCCGGCGCCGTGTGATACACACCGTAAAATTGCACTTTCCTCAGTTTAATTTCCATTTGGCCCGAAGGGCGCCGGGGGTATTGAGGGGCAGGAATTATGCCAGATGAAATTGCCACGGACCAACTGTTGGACCCAACGTCTACAAGGGTCAACATTCAACACTCGAGTAATTCCATCAGCCACACACTCCCACACACACTTATACACGTTAATAATACCTCGCGAAACGGGATTTCATTAAAACATACATGCTGACTACCTCAAAAGAATGTTAATGTATGCATACCGATAAGTGTGGAGTTAACCCAAACATTCCTTTATAGCGCGTGAAAATTCTTGAAATAAAGTCTAATTTGTAATTTAAATTATTAAACAAATAATGCAAAGTAACTTTATTAGTATCATATTTTTATTTTTACTCGCAAGTAAGTCACTTGTATTACTACTCCTACTAAACATCTCTATTTACACAAAAAAAACTTGTAATACATTAAATAAATTCTAATGTGAGACACTGGGTTTTAGTTTTCTGTCCAACGGCTATCGACCCGCGGTCTTTCAGCTTGTAATTATCTGCCATACAAACGTTATGATTGCTAATGTCTTGTGTTAACTGTCTGTTGTTCTTCAAACGTCATGATCGCTAATGGTGAATGTGAAGTGAGGTGATGAATTGATAGATGGTGATTTCGGGGTGTTTATATGGAGGTGTTCTAAGGGGATTGCGGGGAATACATATAATGTTGAGGAACTCTAGGTTATGTGGGTTGGTAGCAAATTTTTGGGCGAGGAATGAAAGGCGTTCATCAATGGGAGTTATATTAGTTAAATGGTATGGGAGGGTATTTGATGGATTGTGTATGGGATTGAGTGGGTGTCTAATTTTTGTTAGTGTACGAAGGGCTGATCGTTCCGATACCTGGATAGTTTGAATGGTGAATTATGGGAACGGTGAAAAGGAATTAGAAGGTGGGATTTATTGGGGTTGATTGTATTGTATGGTATCGATCAGCCCTTTTAGGGTGAGAACCTTGTGCAGGGTGGGGGCATGTACTACTAAGGCTGTGTCATCTGCGTATAGGAGCGGGTAAGCTGAAGGATTTAGGTAATGTGGATCAGGGTTATTAATATCATTAACAAAGATATTGTAAAGCATTGGTGATAGAGGAGAGCCTTGAGGAACACCTTGTTGGGGGATAAATGCACGTGATAGGGTGTTGCGGATTCTAAATTGTAGGAGTCTGTTGGATAGGAAGTTGTCAATTAGGTTAAGAAGGTAGAGTGAGATCTTTAAGGAGTTGCATTTAAACAGCAGACCCCGATGCCAGACTAAGTCAAAAGCTTTTTGTATGTCTAATAAGACGACCGCTAATTTCTGGCGTTCGAGGTGTGCCGTTTGGCAGTTTGAGGTAAGGATTGAAAGTGGTAAAGAAGTGGAACGATGTTCTAGGAAACCAAATTGGTAACGAGAGATGTGGTGGGATATATGGGGCATTAATTTGAGTTTTAATATGGTTTCAAAGTTTTTACCCAAGACTGGAAGCAGAGTAATTGGGCGATAGCTTGATACTTTAAGTGCGTCTTGGCCAGTTTTAGGTATACATGTTATGATACCCTGCTTCCACTCGTTGGGTATGGACTGGGAATAATATATATGGTTAAATATTTTTACGATGTATTTGTGGATGTTATCTGGAAAGGATTTAAGGATAGTTCTAGAAACATTGTCATAACCGGGGGCAGTGTTTTTACCTTTGTATAGGCAAGTAAAATATTCCTCATCTTTTATATCGTCCTCGGGGATCACTTGTATTATTTGTCTAATAATTTAAATTACCATATAGATATTACAAAATTTACCATAAAGATAAAGCCTCTACAATTTATGATTTTATTCTATTAATTGTTTAAATGTAACTTTATACGTAATAAGATTATATTCAAATATAAATTAAAGTATTAAAATAATGATTTAAACCTGAAAATACAAGAAAATGTTACTTTATTTTTTGAAAATTGAACCGCCTACATACTATATAACTGTGACAAGATTTTTACTTGTAAAATGCTCGTTTTAATATTTATAAATATCTAACTGTACATAAAACTTTTTTTAGTGAAAAAGTAATGATGTTCCCGGCGCCTCCACCATAATCACAATATTATATATTCACATATTTATTAAAGAATAATAATCTCTTAATGTGGTTACTTTGTTTTTAACGTTAAATAATAAGAATTAAATTTTAAAAATATTTTTTAGACATTTACATAATCAGAAGTATGTTTTTTGTGTCATTTATATGTATTTCAAACTGTTCTATTTCTAAATTATTTATTTAGCTTTATTGCACATTTGTACTGAAATCGCTTTTTTATAAATTCAATACAAACTTTTGCACAGAACTCATTTGTGTTCAATAAGAAAATTCTAAATATCATATCGTTAATCATTGGAAATTGTTTTTTCGGTCTTATACAGGGTCAGTTATTTTAGATGTTCTCTATGGAGATCTCGGAAACTATAACAGGTTGAATGTCGGTTCAATTTTTAAAAAATCATTGGTAACTAGTTATTTTGAAGGAAGTAAAAAGTATTAAAACCAATATATCTTGGTTTTTGTGTCAGATAGAAAAAACTGTAAAGGTCAAACTTGTAAATAATCTTATACAATTTAATGAAATGTATTCAGAATATTATTATTACATATTTTGATAATTACAATTTTATTATACTTTATGCTGTTTTTTCTTCATCTTTGTTTATCTCTGTAAAAATAATAATTAATGTATTGGTATTATTATAAACAATTACAATTGTATACTTTTGTATTTTTCATGGATAAATATAACTCACTTATTTTTAGAAATAATTTTGTCATATTTGATTTCGGATTAAAGAGATAATAAAATAATCTATGAAATGAGGACAAACTATGGCTTTCATTAAAAAAAATGTAAGTTTTCCTCATATCTCGGAAAAATGGCGATATTTTCTGAATATATTTATTAATTTATGTAGAATTTTCTACACTTTAACTTTTACAACCGATATATATTAATTTGAAAAAAAGACACCTTTTACTTTTTCCAGAACATCTAGTTTCCCTTGACTTCTTTAAAAACATTGAAAGTGGAATTTTATTCGTCTGGTAAAACCTTTTTCCTCATTTAACCGGTTTTCTATCTCTTATAGTTTCCAAAATTCTCATAGAAATTTTTTTTAAGAAAACTCAACATTTATACAAAATAAAACTCTATTTTGTAATAGAAATAGAAACCCAAAAATATTGCCATCCATCTCTAGTTCAATAAGTTCTAAATATTCTTTTTTTGCTTTTGAAACCTGATTTTTTAAGTAAATCTGTTCTATGATAGATATGATATTATAAGGATGGTAGGGAAAAGAGATTCAACATCAAAGGACACAAGTTTATGATGACTTGAGATTTGTATCTTTTCTAACTGTTTGGTTATTTCTATAAAAATTTTAACTGAAATATCGTTTTAGCCTTAGCATTAGAGATAGGCTGAAACTGGATTTTAATCACCTTCCATTCATAATTTTCATTTTGCAATTTTGTTTGTGGGAAATTTTATATTTGACACAATCGGTCTGGATTTATTACCTGGTTTATGGATTTTAGGCAGCCCAACCCCAATAACTGGAGTATTTTTGGGTTTTTTAGTGAAGAAAGGTTTTTGATTGTTTTAATCAAGTTATAACATTTATATTTTTTTATATTTAAATTGTTTGTTACACTAATAATTCAATTTTGTTGTTTCTCATGGGATTATTATTTACTACTTCCGAATTATATAGAAATAGAAATCATCATACATGATAACATTTATATTTGTTTTATAATTTGATTATTAATTAAACTAATAATATTGCTTTTTGTTCATTTTCATGTGATTATTATTATTTTATACCTGCCTTACTAGTCAAATTCACTCACACCTATAATGAGCAGGAAATACATCTAAATCTTAAGTTTATTATACCAAGTGTAATCCAAAACGAGCGTACGTGGAAGTATTGTAATTCTGAAAATTGAAAAAAAATCCATATTAACAATTTTTAAAATGTGTTTATGTCTACTTGTATTAGTCCACTCTTATTATTTGTTCCTAAAGCTAAAATACTCATAAAAAATGTTTGTTTACTTAAGGCCTTTTTATTTTTCTGGATTTTTCTTTAAAACAACAACTAAAATTATTGAAAATGGGATAGTAGACACCCACACACCCCACATATATCATAATAATAATAGTAGGATTTAACTCTGGTTTATTGTATTAATAGCATCAACAAAGCATTACTTATAAAACCCTTAAAACTAAAACAACTATATGTAATTGATACATTAGTTTATATATAGGGTGGCTCATAATTTTAGTCACTCAATTATAAGTTATGTTAAATTAATCATTACATTAATACAACTACCGAATTTATTTTTTTAAATTAATTAATCAGTTTGTATATTTATTGTTCTTCTCGAAGAACATTGATTTGGGATCAAAATAGTCATTACTTTCAATTAAATTATGAACTATTTTTGCCCATAACTAACTTGGTGCAACATAATTTATTGATAAGGTAAATTAACTTAGAAACACATCCATTTGTTATGCAATTTATTTTTAAACGTTTATTTAATTTCACTTATAATGGAAAATTAATTAATTTTATCGCTACATACAATGTTTAAAAAGTAATTATTTACATTTTATATCAGTTAAAAATCATTACACATATCACATACTTTATGTTTGTGTTATAAATATAAATATAGTGTGTGATACTAAAAATGGTACTCGTGTTCATAATTTATAAAAAAAAGTAGAAGCATTATTTAAAATTTAATTATCCTTCATTAGTATTTAACTATTTTATCGATTGTCAAGTTATTTTAGTTCTAATAATTTTAAGTCTTTCAATTGATTTGGAGTTTTTAACAAAATTACATTAATTTTAAATAATTTTGAATTGTTTGCTTTCGTCATGATTTATATGCCTTAATCGAGTGTCATTTGTTAATTTCTAATAAGTTTAGTTGTTAGAGTGTCATTTAATTATATCTGTACTTTTAATAATTTAACTGTTTTATCAATATTTAATTGGTTTTATCGATTGTCAACTGTTTCTTTTTTAATATCAAATATATTATTAATTAATTAATATTTTGGGTATTTCAATTCTTTTAGGGCTTTGACTAGATGTTATATAATATAGAATGGTTTGCTTTCATCTAATTTTTTTGTTATTATTTACGTGCCTGCATTGAGTGTCAATTTCCTAAAATTTTAACAATTTTCTAAAGTAACTTTCAATTGTTTTACTGCTTTTAAGAAATTCAATTGTTTTAAATAATTTTTAATAACGTTCGTTTCATGTTTAATGGTATTTAACTAAGTAAATTGATTATTAATTTTATTTTTTAGAAATTTTAACAATTTCAACTGTTTTAGTACTTTTTAAGAAAGACAACTGTTTTATAAATCATATTCAGTTGTTTGCTTTTCGTTTATGTTCACATTTATTTTTTGATTGTTTTTTTGTTAATTTTTAATGTTGTCATTTATTTTGTTGATTAACATTCATTTTTTAGTGATTATAATTTCAACTGAATTAATTTTCTTTTTCTTTTTTTATTTAACGGATTTTATTTGTTTTTTTTTAAATATCTTACAATTTTAAATATTTCAATTGTTCTAAGGGTTAAGACAAAACCAGATATTTTTTAATAATATTGAAGGTTTTGCTGTTGCCATTTTTCATATCATTTTATCGAATGCCAATTATTCATCAACTTTCAATAATTTCGTTTTCAAAAGTGACATTCAATTGTTTTAGTGTTTTTTTATCAAATTCAAAAGCTCCCAATAATTATTAATTATTTTCGTGTGCCTCTTTATCAGTATTTAAATGGTTTTATCGATTGTAAATTTCAACTACTTCCTAGAGAATATGCGTTCAATTGTTTTGGCGAGTTCGTTAAGTTGAATTTGGTTTTCATTAGATCAATTTCAGTCGTATTCTATAGAAATATAATTACTTTAGACGCTAGTGTACTAAGGTAGTATAAAAATAATTTCAGATAATCAAAAATTGATCATAAAACTCCCTCCATGTGTTGATACTCCCCTACCCCTGCCGGCTCCCCACACATCCTCTCACAGTGTCCCACCCACTCTGCTAATGATATCTCTTGCTTCATTGTTTGGCCTCCTCTCTTTAATATCGACCACAATTCCTTTTCATTTTGGCACCTCCTCATCTCTATTTTTATTTGTTTGATTGATTGGAGCTTCTTCTCCTCACACATCTTACTGTATCTTGTTCTTTTCTGCACCACCAAACTTTCCTTACCCCATCCCACTCTCCAATCTTTGACCGCTTTCCTTACTTCCTTCTTCGCCTCAGCACACTCCAGATCAAACCATGGGTGCTGCACTCTACTTCCTCTTCTCACTCTGTACCTACATCTGGCTATGACCCCTTCAATCTCTTCCATGGTCTCAATATCTCCCTACTTAATATTTTTCAGTTAAAGTCTCATACTCTCTAATGCTCTTCTTCCATCTGCAATCTTCCATTCATCATATTTCTGCACATTACTTTCATACTCCTCGATCCATATCTCTGTAGTTATCGGCCAATGCTCTGATCCCAGCACCTCCTCTACCTCCATTTTTTTTATTTCTATTTTTTCTATGCCCTTTATTATTACATAATCGATAATTGATGATCCTTCTTCCAAAATCCAGTCTTCCTTCATTATTAATATGTTTGTCTTGCGACCTTCTCCGTATTAATTCGCCTTGATTATTTACTCCTCTACACCTCTCTCCAATCCTTGCATTGAAATCCCCACCCACTATACATTTATTTCCCCTGCTGGCCTCATTCTCAATTTCTTGTCTCACTTCTTCCCAGTTGTTATTTACGTACACTGTCCCAATTCTCAGATGTGTCATTCCCTGCTAACACTTCATCCATACCAACCCTCCACCTCCTTCCTATATTCCATATCTCCGTCCTGCAGCCCCTCTCTTATTCCCACGATAATACCCCCCTTTGCCCTTCCTCGAATTACCTCCTTAGTTGCCCCTCTCATTTCCCATTTAAACCCCGCTCGTAACTTTTCTCTCACTCCCTCCCGCTCCTCTTCTATCAGCCACGTTTCCACTAGCCCTACTATATCCTTTCCTTTTACCCACTCTTCAAAATCCTTCTGCCACTTCTCCCCCCTGCATTTTGATTTTATTCCCGCCACGTTCCAGAATTCCAGTTTTAATAACCCCTCGCCTTCCCCATACTTTTTTCTTCTTACTTTTTTGCAATTATCTCTTTATATTGTTCTTTCACCTCATTCCATAATAAACATTTGTTATCAATTTCCAATCTACCATATCCGACTTTCACTAACTTTCCTCTTCTTCGCTCTTCCCTGGCCACTTTTCTCAATTCCATCTGCATATTTCTTTCTTTCACCGTAAAGTCATTGTCAATATAAATCTCCGTACCTCTAAGCTTGTTTGTATTTTTCATCACCTTTACCTTATTCATGAAGTCCCTCATCCTGGCTAATATTATTCCTCCACCTCGACATCTATGTCTACTTTTTATTTTATCACCTCTTTCACTGCTTTAGATACATTATCTCATTTTATAACAACATTTTTTAGTACAATATTGTTGCTACACTTTTCCTTTTCTCTCCTCTTCTCTTTTTCTTCTAGCTCTAGTATCTTGCTGCGCATATCTCTCTTTTATATTTCCCACTCCTCTTCCCTTCTTTTTATCTCTGTTTTGATTGACACTAGCTCCTTATTCACTAGCTCTACCTCTCTTCTCAGCTTTTCATTCTGTTCATTGTTCTGTTCGAATCTTTCCTTCATCTCTTTTCTCATCTCCTTTAATTCTTTTAATATCGCCTCCATCGAATTAAGTTTCTCTGGTGTTCTTGCGATTAATTTACTTTGGCTGAAAATTAAAGTTTCGTCGTTTGCCGTCTCGAAGCTAGTTTCTCCTCTTTTCCTTTTATCTTTCTTTTTCTCTCCCATGTGCTCACAGAATTAGAAAAAGGGAAACACCGTTAACTTTCAAAACAAAACAGATAAAAAAACAGGAAAGAAATATAGAGGTAAATGAAAAAAAAAAGTCAAGGGTATGGAGATCGAACCCAGGCGATTTCGAAACGACTGCCTTAAGTGTCCTCGCTCCGCGCACTGTGCTATTTCCAAAAATTCTAATTTACTTAATCTAAAGTATTTTGATTTAATTACTGGTAATCTTAAAAATATTTAGTACATGTAAATATCGATAGATTTTTTCCTAAAATCTATACTCTACTTGCTTAAATGTTTTTGAAATTTAAGGGAAAGTACTTTCATGGCCACCATCTCCATTTTACGATTAATTCAATTCTCATTTAACCCATGGTGAAACATAAATTTCTGTGAAATATTTCCCGGCGCATCCACCATACTTGATAGATGTATTTATCAAAAGTCGGTTTATGAGCTAAATTCAACGATTACTATAGTCCACAGAAAGTACAATTTAACGTTTAGTTTGTTATATATTATTTATTTTGACGTATGTATATATAATCAAATTTGATTAGTTAATTAATTATCAAAACATAGTTTAAGAAACGATAAATAAAAATATGAAATTCAACAAGTGCATTTATATTAACAAAGCTATTATTCATTGAATTATTTAATATTTCTAGAAATTGAAGATTTATTTAAATAATAAAGGTAATAAATCAAAATGTCGTAAGCTGAAGTAATCCATCGTCGCGAAATAAATTTCCCTTTTGGTTTATTACAGGCGTCACTTCCCGAGGCGGACAGACATGACACGAGCGCGATCTACAAGAAATTAAGCCTCAGTCAACTGCAAAAGATCGTCCCGCAGATCAACTGGGAGCAATATCTGAAGTCCTTCCTAGACGCCGACATCACCGAACACGAGCCGGTCGTCGCCTACGGACTGTCATATTTCATCGAGATGGGGAAGATACTGGCGGCGACGAACAGAAGGTCAGTGCGAGATCGATCAGAATTCAATTAAAGCACGAGAAGCAGAAGATCTTGCTTGCTCGAAACTAATTTGATTGTATTAATGAAGCGAATTATTAACCCTTCAGCGGTTATCTCGAAAGAACAGACGTTGATTTAATTAACTGGTTTCTATAGGGTCATTCATAATTACGTCCTGTGGAGGTTGATAATGGCCCTGGTGCCGCACATGATAGACGACTATCAAAGGGAGCGCGTCGAGTTCAGGAAGATCCTTCTAGGGATCTTGAGCGAGCGCCACCGGTGGTCCCAGTGCGTCGAGTGGACCAACAAGAAGCTGGGCATGGCCGTCGGCGCCCTCTTCATAAGGGACAATTTCAATCACGAGAGCAAGGTGGGCGTCGTGGGCCGTTAATAATTTGTGTTTCTAAGTCGTTCGGAACGTTCACAGGAGACCGCCCTAACGATGATACACACCATACGGGAGGCCTTCAATGACCTGCTAGCGGAAAATCACTGGATGGATGATGAAACGAGGGCCGTTGCCAAAGAAAAGGCGGACGCGATGAACGAGCGGATAGGCTATCCCCAATTAATTACCGACGGGGATGAACTCATCAAGGAGTACGCTACGGTGAGTTAACCTGGATTATGGAAAACTTTGCACCGATTACACTTTGGTGCGTTTATTTTATAAAAAGCGTTTAAAATCAACAAGAACTTTATTAATAATGTTTTAATTTTTATTTTCGATAAAATTTTTGAGCAATCATTTCTATAGATTTTTAATGTTATTTCAAGTTTTAGATTTCATACAGTGTTATATTGATTTCTCTTTCTATATTAAGGCAACATAAAAGTACTTAATTTAACTTTTTTAAAAGAAAAACATTTGTATTAATTTATTGTAAGAAATTTTTTTACAAACAATTTGATTAAAAAGTTTTCAATTTATTTTTACATTAACTTTTTTTCAATGGCGTACTTTTTTCTCTCATTTTTCAGCTGAACATCACCAACGACGAATTTATGACGAACATATTAAACGTCCTGAAATACGACGCCGAGCAGAACCTGCAGAAGCTGCGACAACCGGTGGATAAAGACAAATGGTCGACGGAGCCGGCTGTAGTTAACGCCTTCTACAATCCAAACAAGAACGATATAGGTAAGTGATTTATGATATTTCGCTTATCGTGTTTTCGCCACCCCCCAACTGCCGCCGCGGCGCCATCCGTCCGTGAAAAACAACGGAATCATCGTAGTAAAACCGCTGAGCGAGATAAATTTTCCGGCGGCGGTCCTCTCGGCGCTGTTAAATCTGCGAATAACCATCTGTGCGGCACGGCGGAAAAAGTGTGTTAAGACTTGTGTAATGGATAGCGCAAAGAGAGCGAACAGAAGCGGCACAAAGGATACGGAAAGCCCCCCGACGTAGAAGTAACACTTTAGACAAATAAACGGTCGGGGTTGGCTTTATTTTCGTTTGGAAGGTCTGCACCGACTGGCCGGTGCACCCGTTTTCATCGGTTTCCTTTCATCCGTACGTACATAAATCCAATACCGCGAAAATCGGTCGCAATAATATTTGGCTTCGAGATGAAAGCGGCTTACGTTCGAATCTTTCTTTAATAATAACAATAATATCTTTGTAACATGTTTGGTGAAGTTGTACAGTCTAGTTAAGTAAATATATTTGTAGACAGGAAACCAGTGTTGTTTATCTTCCTGTGGTTCTTTTTTAAGTTTAATTAAATTAATAGTCTTTGATAAATGGCATCGTTGCAACTGTTCGACAACTATTAAACTGGTCTCCAAGTCATTACATTAACAATATCTACATCTTTAGGAAGGCTCATACTCCACTTAACCGACGTAAAGACACTTCTCCTGTAACAAATAATACAATCAAATTTTGCAAAAGAAAAAATACAAGGGGTACCCAAAAATAATCGGAATTTCTATTCAAATACAACTTAAACCTCCATTAGTGTTATATCCACTTCTTAATCAACCCTTCTGCGATTGTTAATTTGACTTATTTTATTTAATAGATATACATCGACCAGTTTATAAAAAAATGCTTACAACATCAATTGCAAAGTATTTTAATGAGCTGCCAATGTTGTACTAGCGCATACTTCTTTTAGTTCACCATTATTACCCAAAATATATTTTTGAATCTAATTGTATATTTTACAACTTATTCAGATGAATCTCTTTCATAGTCTTTTGAAGGTCTTTTTGATTTTACCTGATCCTCTAAGCATTTAAATATACGTTACAGTATCCCAACATAAAATATCATGATGCCAAGTACGATTTTTATTTTTCTGACAAAAAAATTAGCTTTGAATTTTCTTCCAACCTTAAAATCAGAAATTTCTAAATGGATTCTTCTGGATTTCCTCTATATTTCATACACTTATTGCCGTTCTTGATTTTTGACTCTTGATTCTGCGTTGATTAAGCGCTTACAAGTTCTAGGTATGTTTTTTTCTATAAAGCATATGTCTCACTATGAATCGCTCTAGTTAAGTATTTAGCTCACAGTTTTGCGTTAAAAGATTTTCCAGCTACCTAAAGACTTTTGATAATGAACTGCAATGTTCGAAACACGTGACAGGAAACTGACATTAAAAATATAACTGTTTTTCTTCATCAAATTTATACCTAAAGACTCCTTCCGGAGTTTTAAACTGTAGGAGTCCTTTAGAAGCAGTATGATTGGATTACCTTTTATATAGATATTTATAACTATCATCTACTGACTTAATAACTTCAAGTTATTCTTTATTTGTCATATAGTACTGCCGCTCTGGTTTTGACAAGATCTGACTTAGCTAATTACCATCTCTTGTTAGAGGCACGTTTAGTTCTCAATAGAAAAATATTAAATATTAATTTATCAACGTAACTACTAACAGTGATTTTTTTGATGCCCGCTAGCATCTTCGTGATATTAGATTAAGAATACCGTTCTTTACTTTTTAAGTAATACCAATGGTACCATGATTCGAGGGCCTATGATGACTTTGTTGAAAAATTTTGATCATCGTTGTATGCGTCTTTCTTTTCATGACAGGCTTGAACACTGGGAAGACTCGACAAAAATATTTGCAGCATCAACTAATCAACAGTAAAAATGAACTAAATTGTGCTCCAGGATAACTGATAATTAACACAGTTTTTAATGCGACAATAGTTTCGCCACACAGTGGCTTCCTAGGGCAGATGAATGATTTTTGGGAGCGATTATGCCCCAGATTCTGCCGTTGTCATAAGTTCCCACATTAAAAAAGTAATGGTGGTTGACTACTTCATTTTTGGAGACGGTCTCTTTGCAACGGTTTTTGGACAGGAGCGCCCTCTTCAGCTTGGGTGCTTTCGTTTTTTTTTTTCGTAGGACCGATATTGGTTGCTTTTTTTACTTTCGACGGGGACGATGACTTCACCTTTGATTTTGCTACCTTCTTCTTGGCCGATGAGGCATTTTTGGCCTTTATGGCGAAGATTTTCTTTCTTCTACATCAGCCTTCTTGGCTCAATTCTTAACCAAAGCGTTTTATTAACTACATATATAATGGAATTTCACCAAGTAACAGCCTTCTCAATACGATATCTATTTCTTTTATTTTGTAACAGATAATAAATTTATAATTCAAGAAAACTTTGTGAATTTTATAAAACTGTCCTATCCTTTCAGTTAAAGTCTTTTCCATATCTGCAGCAACATATTCACTTAAGACAAATGTTCTAAGTTCTTAATGTTGTTCTCGAAAAAAAATTCCCTTTACTATTACATCGTCGAGGTGTAAGAGGCAGGTCATTTAAGACAGTCTCTTTATTATTATTTAAATTAGTCTTTCGAATGTAGTAAAAGAATTACATAATTTATTTGCCCGAATCTTGTTGCTATGATAAATTCTATTTTCTTTAGATCTTTGAAAACTATTTACACTGGCAAATATCAGCTTTCAAAATTAAGCATCAAGAAAATACTAGATCCAGGTCATATCTCAGTTTAGGGTGGAGCATAACACTCTTTCTTAGTCATATTGTAGGCGATAATAAACATGCAAACGAGTCTATTCTTCATTTTTCTTTACCATCACTACATACGATACTCATTCTAATAGTTTCATTCTTAATATTTGTCTAATTGGTATAAAATTTTGGCATTCATTTTATATTGATCGATGTTGGTATGTTAATTTACCAGTTTAAAATATATCTGTGTTTCTTGATTAACTCCTTTTATTTATTACTTCTGGCTGGACTTCATCATAAGATGACGTTCATACCTATTGTTATTACCATGAAAAATCCTTTTCTTTTCTATTATTTATTATTCTAAGTATTTTTTATATTTATTTGTAAAGTTCTAATAGTGCTTAGGACATAGCCTATGGCTTATTTTCATCATTCATTATGATCATCCATGGGGAATTCACAGAACATAGTACTCATTTAATTCGAGGTTTTAATAAAATTGCTCAAAACGATATTTCCAATAGAAGGGTTACCCAAAACTTTATCAATAATTACGTCTTTTAAACCTCTTTCCAAATTCCATAATTGATATCCCAACTAGAGACTTTGGTATTATTAACGTCCATTCAAGAATCAATTCATCTTATATGCTAGCTACTATAAGTTTGTGTTTAAGTGATCTGTTGCCTATAGTAGTCTCGTCATATATATTTATTATTTATTATTCTTTATTGTCTTTGATTCTCCTACTTACAAAAATACAAAAAATATGACATGATATACATATATTTAATATAAATTTAGAATAGATAGTAGCACGTTTTCTAGCTGCAGTTCGTAACATATTGTCATTATAGAAAACTTTCTGGTTACAGTATCTGTATGATGTGAAAATTATGTTATTTTTTCCCCATTTTTTTGCGTGGACACTTTAGGTGTTTTTCGCATTTCCTGTACTCAATGTTGTTCTTGTTAGCTAAAAAATTTTTTTAATATATTTTTATTTCTCCTTAGAAGTAGTAGTATTGTTTGGTTATCGTTCATGTAATTCTTCCGCCGTGTTATATTTCTGTATTTGTATGTGTAAATGAGCCGTTACTCTAATGTGCCATTAATTGTATCCTAATGGTGAATTTTACTCGTCAACCATCCAATTGTTGACCCGAATCAACGTTGCTGCACTTTTCCTATCACTAGTTTGGCTGCAACCGTATGCACCAATCGCCGGCGTTTTATTTCGTCATATGTGTCGTTATTTTTTCAAACAAACATTTGACTAAAAATTGTGCTTTTAGTTGCATATTTATAAATTTACAATAGTAAATAAATATATTGTATTTTAGTCAGTTCCTTTCTCCTATCTTCGCCTCAAGAAGAGTGGTCCGTGAGCTGGTCCGTCTTGGTCTATCGGTATTGGAGGATACCTGTGTTTTATTTGTTTAGTGATTATTCTTACATCAATTCAAATTTTGTTGTTACTAGTTTTTAATTTCAGTTTAAATGCTGGATTTGTCAGCATCTGTATATGTTTGTTTATGTTATTATATTGTTGTATCGTCTCCGTGGTTAGTAAGTATGAAAACTGTTTTGATTTAAAAAGTTCTGTTCTAATGTTTTATTTTCTTCGTGTTTTATAGTTGTGTATATCTTTGTTTTATTGGAGATATATTTGTTTTTATGGTGTTGTTTTTTATTTTGTGTAGTTATAGTATGTTATTTAGTGTTTATCAGTTTCTGTATGTTTAGTTCTTTGGTTTTTGTGTAGAGTTCCTTAGTGCTACTTCTGTGTTCCATTTTAAATAGAGTCTTTAGTATTTTATTTTGTTGAATTTGTAGTTTGTAAGGCATGGTAAATTTGTTTTCTCGTGCTTTCCGGTACGTAACGTAGGATTTTGTACAGAGCTGCTATAGTTTTTGAATTCTGGTTTAATAGTTTTTCAATATGTTTTTCCCATTTTAGATTATTTTGTATTTGTATTCCCAGGTAATTTACGTCGTGCACTTGTTCTATTGATTATCCTTTTATTGTAAATTGAAGGTTTACTTCTTCCTGTTTGTTGCAAAAAATCATATACGTTGTTTTTGATTCGTTTTTTGTTAGAAGATTTTGGGTGAACCATTTTTCTAATATTTCCATGTCTGATTTTATATTTAATTTCTGTATATTCTGTATATTTACCAGTGTAACATATATATTTGTTCTTTTCGGCCAATTACCTTCATGTATTACTTCTAATTGGACTTCATCATAGGATAACGTTGATATCTACTGCTCAAAATAACGAGAGGGTCACTAATTTGTGCCTCCACAAAATTCAAACTGGAACTTACATGCAAATAAAATTAAGGACACCTTAAAGACGCTATTTTGAATTTTTTTAAATAACATATAGGGAATTATCAGCATCGCATACTTTCGGAGTATCCGTAATAATTAACAAGAACTACCAAAACTAAATGGGTAAAGTAGAACACTTGTTTTGTTCCATAATTTTAAATTTGAAAATATGGTTCCATCAAGAAAGTAGCCCAACAAGTATTCAGTATCCCAAAACTAAAGTGAAATAATATATCCTAAATTTGATTCAAAGAACTAGAAAGGCCTTGTTGGGATCAATAAACAGTCGAAAATGTTTGCAACTGAAAGTTTGACATAAGTTAGGTGAAAATGATGCATCTCAACGAAGTGGAAGTTGTTCGTGCTATAACATTAATTAAAAATGATGAAAGCCAATGACAAGTTTCAAGAAACTGTTATTCGACGATTATGGAACAGGTACTTAGAGACAAGTCAATATACCCGGCGCGGGGGCAAGGCCAGGCCGTAAAGGAAAAACAACTTAAAATCAAGTGATTTCGAGTCGAAACACCTTTTAATTTTCCTCAGGACAACGCATGAGGTCACTGTATCAGACCACACAATTAGTAATAGATTAAGGAGATCAAATTTGAGGGCAACACGACCCGTCCGAAAACCCTCTTTGACACGGCAACACAGAATAGCAAGGATGAATCTTTCCAAGTGGTTGTGATCATTGTTAACTTCAAATCATATCTACTTCAAATTTCTGCAAGCTTTCGTCAAATTTGTGACAGAGGTTCTTAAATTATTAATGATAAATAGGTGCAAAGTGTTTTTAACTACACCACATTTCCAAATACTTGAGCAAGCGATCATCAACCATTTCAATTTGAAGTTTTTTCTAATGATAATATTATCATTGTCATCTAAATCTCATGCATAAAAAAATTAATTCTGGATTTTATCAGTTATCAAAATGGTTGCAATTTGATCATTTCCTTGATTCACTTTATTTATTATTCTTCCAGATTTGTTTTCTAATTTCTAATAGTTATGTGTATTGCCTGTTCCACTTTTTCGGAATCTTCTAAATATATTTCCTCGAGGCTTCTGCCATATTTTATTTCCGTTTTTTTTTTAATTATAAAATTTTCCAAAATTTCTTCTTCCAGATTCATCGAATTTTCTTTAAGGGTTCTAGAAACTTTGTTTTGAAACTTCTCTGATTTACCAGCGGTGCTTTATTTCTAGATATTTAGAATTTTTATAAATTGTTTTCCAAACTATATAAATTTTCATCTTGACTTGCACACATTTTTTAGTATTTTTTCGTTCGTTTATTGAATTTTTCTACCAAATCTTATTTTATTTTATCACTAATTACTAAATTGCAATAATGCAATATTGTTCTTCGTTGGTTCTAGAGTTGTTCATAAATTTATAGAGAATTTTGCTCCATCTTTAACCAACAATTCTCCTTTTTTACTTATCATAATTTTACAAAATTTTAAATATTTTTTTTCTTTTTTCCATTATCTTCAAGATTTATGGAAATTTCTTGCACAACTGAGCTATAAATATGAAATAAATACGTATTTGTATCGTGGTCCTCCTTTTTAATACTATCTAAGGTCTCCTTATAATGCATATTTTTAGGAATTATGTTTAGTTTTATCGGACTAATCATTTCATTCCATTATCTTTATTGGTTGTTGAATTTTTTTTTAATTATTTTATTCACCATCTTCCAAATATTTTCATCAGCTTCTCTTCTATTGTTCCAAAATTTTCTAATAATTCTTATTTTATTTTTTGTAATTTTCCACTTATTATCTTTATATTTTATATTTTTTTATATAAAGGGGTTACCCGTACATATATTAAGTAAATAAATAAGTAAATCGTCTAACTGCTATAACTTTTTTCGATGATTCTAGAGTGTTCAGGAACTTATTTTTTAATTTATCTATCACTTTACTACACCTTATTGAGTTTTTCCTACTATTCTCGATTTATTTAACCCTATTTTATAATACAATCCTTTCAAAAAATGAGCAATAAGGTTTTAAAAATTTTAAACATTTCTTTCTGTTTTTCGAGAATTTTCTTCGAGATTTCTAGCATTTTTGATACTGCTACGTCACAAATATTAATTCAAATCCTTACTTTTCTCTTCCTGGAGTCTCGCTTTTATCTTTTAATACATTTTTTTAGCAATTAGATTTCATAAATTTTGGAATTTTCAGTTCTTTCCTTCCAGTATTTTTGTTTATTATTTATTTATTTATCTTTGAGGATTATACCAAGTTTTCATACAGTTTTTTCAGATCTTCCATATTTTTTTTTTAAATTACATACATTTTCTTCTGAGGTTCCATAATTTTTCGGCAACTTCTTGCAAATAACTTTCCACCAATACTTGCTCCATTTTATGGAAATTATCCGCCAAATTTTCTTTTAAATTGTGTTTTTTCGGCCACTCAAGAGTGTTCGAAAAATTTGTCTTTAATTTATCTTTATCTCAAAACAATTCAAAGATTTTGGAATTTTCAAATTTTTTTATCATTATTCAAAAACTAATGTAAATGCAGTACTGCCTTGAGTCTCTCTTGTAAATTTTTTTTTAACAATTCGGCTTTATTTTGTCTTCTTCGCTTCAAATATTCAAGTATCTTCTAGTAATTTCTCTTTATTATTTTAAAGGTAACTTTTCTTTTCAAATGTTCAAGTGTTCTGATATTCCTTCAGATAAAATTCTAAAATTATTCATTAGTTTTTTTCTAAATTACCTAAATATTATTCGAAGGTTTCACAATGTTTCGGAAACTTCTGTTCAATTTCTCCAAATTTTTTTACCAACTCCTGATTTATTTTCTTGAAATTACTTTTCAATTTCTCTTTTGAATTAGGACCAGTTTCTTGTTTCATGGTTTTCCAGAAATTATTTTTGTTTGAATTTAAGAGTACATCAACATTAACATTTTTTCAATTAAGTGATTTTGAACGTGGCCCTATTATTGGCATGAGAGTGGCCGAACTTTCACTAAGAGAAATTGCTCGTATGTAAACCAATATGTTACAATGGTATGGAGATGTTGATCCAAATATTTTGCGAAAAGGGTTTAAAAACATCTGGAATTGGGAGCAAGAATAGTATCAAATTGATTTTGCTTGTGGGTCCACGATGGTCGTCGGAGATGCGTAAAAATCCAACAATTTTTATAGAACACAGCCGTTACAAAATGAGTATAGGATGCAATATGTTATTATAGGAGATCACCCTTGGTCTTCATTGACGGTAACCTAGCTAGTTATATGGCTAATGTGTTAGAGCCCGTTCCTCTTGCATATCTTCAGGGGCTGGAATTATCCCACAGGATAATGCGCGTCCTCAAGTGGCAAGGGCTACAACACATTCTTTTGGAATAAGCTATAATTGTTACCCTTTGAACATGTATATATTTATCCCGATGAGTTTTCTGAATGTAGTTGACGAATTACACAATTTAATTTCTCCAAATATTGATCCTACGATAAATGCTGTCAATTCTTTCAATTTTCGAAAGCTACCTCCACTTGCACTACTTACTTTAAAATCAAGCATCAAGAAAATATTAGATCTAGTTCGTTTATCTAAATTCAAATTTAGTTTTGGTTACATTATAAAATTCAAACAGAGAGTCCTCTTAGGTGGCTCAATAATTCTCTGTTTTTCTATGTCCTATATCATTCTAATAGTTTCCCTCCTCTTCACAAGTAGTAGTCTTCTGTTTCTGTATCTCTTTGCTCGAACATTTTTAATATTAATTTTATGCTGTTAAATGTTATGTTTTTTATCGAAATTTTCTTACAAGTTTTATACATAGCAATTTGCTGATCTGTTATCCCATTTCTTCTTCTTCACCATTAATTGCACTCCCTAATTGTTTTGACTGTAATTACTACATAGCGAGTGTTTTGTTCTTTCCGTCTGAGCGCTTACTTTTTGAGGATGGATGATACATTTTTATCTAGTAATCAGTGGAATATTTAATGAGTTCGGAAAGCAAAAAATTTTAAATAAGTGTAATTAAAGTTGTTTTAAAATCGTTTCTACTCCTATGCTCAGTAGTGAGCCTGTTTGGTCCAGTCAATAGAGCGGGTAACTAACAATCCTGAGGTCGCAGGATTAAATCATTCTTCAAGTATGTTCTTTAATTATATAAACGAATGCATGAATTTTTAATGCACCTGTATAAATTATGAACCATTCTTCTGCATGCATTAAATTTATCGATTTAATTAGGCGAAACTGCAGATCAAGAGAGAGAGGGGGGGCTCTCTCCGAGTTTTCAATTACAAGCGTAAAAGTTATTGCTCGTAAAATTCCCACCGCGATAAAATTCATCGCGATAAATTGAGGCCGCCCTGGGGGAATTTATTCACTTCCAATTAGCGAATTGCCTTTTGTTTAACGGCGGAAAAAAATACCTTCCACGGACGAAAGCGAAACAATGAGATAACTGTTATTATACTTTTAAAAAGATTGGACCGAGTCGGCCGTGAGTGAGTGATTAAAAGTTGGAATTTTCTTCTTCGGCGCGCAAAAGTTTTTACTCGGCGTGGGGAAACAATTCGCCCGTGAGGTTTTTCCGTAAACTATGCGAATCGGAATTTTCTGAATTGTATAGACTTAAAAAAAATATTAAAATAAAGGTTTAAAGAATTTTAAATTTATAGAAAGTATGTAACATTCTAGATATATATTATTTCTTATGATGAATGTTTAATATTTATTTTAATAGCTCACATGAACAAATTATTTTTATTGACGAGGGGAAATATCCACAAGGAAAAAATAGATAAAGTTCAAAAGTTAAACTTGAATCACACATTAATTTAACCTATCTTAAATTCTAAGGCTATATGTATTTAAGTAATGGGATTTCAATTTGAATTTAGAAAAATATCAAACTTTTTAAACAGGTATTATGCGTGCATTTAAATTATCATTAAAATATTTTTTAAACGTTACCAATATAATACATTTTGTACTTTACATAATATTAATACCTATAATTATTATTTAAATATAAAAAAAGAGGCAGTTCATTACTCTCATTAAGATTTCCTGCCTTGCCTTTATGAACGTAATTAATGGTGGAGGCGCCGGGAAACGCTGCACAACATTTTTATTTGTTTAATATTCCGACAATATAATACAATAGGATATTAAACGATAATATATCAATGCTTTCAGAACGGATGCCATTAATCCAGTACCTCCTTTCTCGATTTCTCCAGACCTTATCCAGTACACACACACGTACACCCCGCGTATTGTTCGCCTTCGCGAAAGATAAGCCCTCGTCGGCGGGAGAAGAGAACGTCTTACGCGGAATACATGTTTTATCAGATGGCACCGCAAATACATTTCAAAGTGCACATCTGAGATAAAAATACTCTCCGGGGTTATACAATCCACTTTGTACACCGCTCGGGAATCAATAGAAATCCCGATCCGGATTCAACAGTGTGACCTTAAATATTCAGCAGGAGCTCCGGTAGGTAATGCCGGGATTAGATACCACCGTCGGCAAACTCCTCAGGTTAATTTTAGCCGCGCGGATCTATACATTTGCAAAATTTGGCCTTAATTTATAAGCCGAATTGTATTGTACGGATATTGCCGATTCGAGTGATTAATAATAATAAATTATTAACAATAACGATAATAAATTATCTACCATGTTTTATTAATAATTAATAAATAGGAGATAAAAAGCACTAGTAAGAATTAATTAAACATATCGACAGTTAACAAATTGTAAGTTCTACAAAACTCTCAGTACATGCGAATCTCATCACTTTAAATTCGATTGCAAATAAAAGTGGTGGCGCGAAAGCAATATAAATGCAGAAGCCAGAGATGCGGAAATCGTGACAGGAGACAAAGGGGAGGCCATTAGGAAAACTTAACTGCAGCAATTCAAAGGGCGAAAAGATCCACACACAATGTAAAAACCAGGGGCGTGAGTACATAATTGGAGAAATAAAAACGGAAGCGAATGTGGCGTTTAAAAAAGGCTATCAAAACGAAATTCGCAGATAGTGTTACTTGTGGCTGTAATGCGGAGGTATTGTGAGGTCGGAATAGAATCGTGATATGATTTTTTCATGAAACGACGTTCTATACAAATCGTAATGTAATAGATTGTATCTTACTTTCCGTGAAATTGATTTTGACGGAGAAGGGAAAACTTAATTTTGAGGTATCTTATCACTCTTTTAAAATATTTTGTGGAAATTATTAACACGTAATGGTGAACTTCAGCTGGATATGAACCACATACAACTCATATGACAACCTTCTAATAAAAACTAGGAAAGTAGAAAATCTAACTGAAAAAGAAAATTGAGCCCGAAAGTACAACGGCGCGGAAAATATCCAATGTGCTTACTAAAAAAACAGTGGACACCGAATTGAATATTGCCGCAATATACAACGCAATACCGTCCCTGAAAGTCCAAGCAATTTCTATTTTACGGGTGCAGGAAGCCATACACTCTCAGCCATCAGAAGCTGTTGCAAAACTCAGAACAAAGCAAATCTTCTCGCTTGTACTTCACGTGGATTGTTGCCAGCTTTTACATACTATCTAACAGCCGTACAAGAGATATCATCCTAGACATTGATTTTATGGAGCGAGCTGGAATCACTCTCGAGCTAGGGCAGAAGACCTGGATTTTCACCGAAGGAATACCCTTACATGATTCCACCAGGAAAAGGAAAACACCCGTAGTACGATTCCACAATGTCGAAAATTAAAAAGTCCTAGGACCAACCACAGTTAGGTGGGAAGCTTGAAAAGTTTTTGTTCACCATGATTTCAATATCAATATATAATACAGGAATTAGACGAACTACTAGTGACCCACACTGAGTCATCGAAAAACCCAAAGCCACCAATAACATTCGGATGTCACCACATTGATAAAGGAATCAGCTGCAATGGGATTTTCCCGGAGAAAATTAAGCAGCTTCTCGAAGATAACATTATCCATTCCTGATCCTCGCCATGGGCCTCAGCCGTAGTAAAGAAAATGCATGAGATTTAACGCTTATGTTTGGATTACCCCACTCTTCACACGGCCACCAAACCTGATCGTTACCCGCTTCCAAAAATGAACGATTTACTGCTCAATGGCTCAACAGAAAAAATCATGTCTACAATCGAACTAAGAAGCGCTTATTGGAAAATACCCATCGCATATGAGGGAACAAAACGTTGTTTCGGCCTATATAAATTCAAACGTATGCTATTTGATCTATCCAACGCGCCGGCCAAATTTCAGCGAACTATGGAAACCATTTTTTTTTTTTTTCGTCGGTCGGTTTCCCAAGAAATCTATAGGACCTGGAGGATGTACTCCGTTTACTCAACCAAGAATTGCTCATAACAAATAGAGGAAAATCAGTGTTTTGCTCCGAACAAATAACAAACCTAGAATAGCGCCAGAGAATCTGCTGTTGCTTTGTAGAAGAGAATCAAGAAATTGGCCAGAAAGAGGTCATCTCTTTTATTCAAACCTGCTTTTGGTTTCGCCATTTTAAATCCAGAATTTCTGAGAAAAGCAGGCCAAATACAAAACTGTGTGGAAATGAGGACCGAAGCATCAGGAAGCAAAAAATGCCTGCAAGTAAGCTCTCACGACGGTGCCGGTTTTAAACGCAAAGGATTATGCTTTAGGGGTAGTCTTGGTTCAGGTGGAGGAGTCTTAAGAGCACCCGAGAAAAACTATGGAACTATCGAGTTAAAGACGCTCGTCATCATCTGATCCCTTAATAAAGTCCGAGGTTACGTAGAAAGATCATCCACCGACCCCCAATCACTGAGATGGTTTATTTCCTTAAAAGCACCCACTGGCAGCTGGCAAGATGGGTCCTGCAACTTCTGTCGTTTGAACTCAAGGTGAAATACATTCCATGGAGATCAAATTGTGTCGCCGGTGCCCTTTCCGTGATTCCCAGTAATACGTCCCAGAAAATTCTTTTACTACCGATGCAGTAAATCTTGCACTATCAGGAGTCGCTTACAAAGCCCATGACAAAGCAAATTTTCTCACTTGTCGTAATTATGGATCCCTAAAGACCTCACATACCTGTATATATCAATATTAATAAAAAAAAACGCGCTCTTCGACGGCGGCTTCTAAGTCACTCAAAGATTATTCGAGGCCATGAAAAGAAATGGGAAAAAGTGTCGAGTACATACAGGAGACATCGCCTTCGCTAACGAACAGGCACAGATCAATACCAGGCTGATAACCGAAACCGATGTTATCCTTAAAGGGAAAATAACTCCACTCTTCCTTTTGCGCACTACCGAGTATCCGTACAAGAGAGATCATCCTAGGCGCAGATTTTGTTGAACGCGATAAAATCACACTCCCGACTAGGGAAAAAGGCCTGGATCTTCGCAGTAGTAAGATTTCGCCACGAGATAACACAAAAAGAGATCGTTCAAGTAGATATTTTACGGCAAAAAAACAGCCAAAATCAGAGGAAAAACAGGGTCAGGACGAGGTCAAGAAAATAATCGAAGTTTTGGAAGAACAACCTTCCGTGTACTGGAGTTGTAAAGTGTGTCTACTCGAGACAGAGGTCCTATGTCGATATAGTCTAGATGCTATCATCGAAAAAGCCCAGCTGTTCGTTTCTCGAAGTGAAGTACCAACCATACTTCATGAGTTTTAGAACAGCTCTACCGCCAAACACTACGGCTTGCCTCACCTGTATTTTTAGAAGAATTTTTCGAAACTATATCTTTCGATCAGTTTTTGATAGTGTATGGCCTAGCCAGTAGTTCGTGGTCGTCGTAATGCAGCAAGTGATGTACAGTGTGGGAGTCGAAAGAATTTCACCGCATCATATCAACCCCAGGCCAATCCAGTTGAGCGAATTCCGGATACTAACGTACCTTGTCAACATCATTACTTTTTTGGACGACTTCCCACAAGACCAATAGGACTTGGAGAATATACTCCGATTATTCAACCAAGAACTGCTATTAGTAAACCGAAGAAAAGTAGAGTTTTTGAGGGAATCTCTACCGATACAGAGAGAGTGTCTGCTATCGCTTCGTGGAAGAGACCCAAGGTCCAGAAAGAGACCATGTGCTTTATATAAACCCGCTTATTGCAGAATTTGTGGAGAAAAGTAGGCCATATACCAAACAGAGCAGAGCAATATGATGTACATAATGCCCTCAAGTAAGTCCTCACGACGGCAGTCAAAGAATAAAAGAAGGGAAAAAAGGTAGCCAAGATCCAACGTTTACTTATACCATCAGTACTTCAACGAAAGAGGCATCGTTTGGCCTTGAAACGCAAAGATAAAGCTGACAACTACGCCAAATTGTTTGTTTTCTTCGTCAAGGGATAGGGACCTGAAAAGTGGCGAGATAACATAAATAGAGGTCGTTCAAGTAGATATTCTATCGCAAAATGACAAAAAACAGTCAAAATCTGAGGGAAACATGGTTAGGTCGAGGACGTCCTAGAAAAAAGGAAGAAGGAGGAATAATAGCCATGGTCCTAGGGTGCCGTGAACTTGAGAAAGAAATCCTATGTCGATATAGTATGGGCACTATCGCCGAAAAGATTTGTTCCCCGAAGCGAAGTACCAGCCATACTTACAGGAGTTTAAGAACAGCCTCGCCCCGGACTCTACGGTTTTCTATGCATGTCTTATCCGTCTGTTTTATTGGAAGAAATAAATATAAACCTAGTAATCTAAAACCTGTAAACTTGACAAAAACAACCCCGTTGAATCAACGTTTCTAAAGTATATCTTTCGATCATGTTTATATCACAAGGGTATACCGCTATTCTGATGACCAGCAAATGGATGGAAATAATTCCACTTAAGAAAGACACCTCCATAGAATGTGCCACAGCCCAGATCAATAAAATATGTTTTCGGTACTGAATGCCCTATAGTTGCATCTCCGACAATGGCACCCAGTTTGTGAGCGCCGTAATGCAGAAAATGATGTACAGCTAAGGAATCAAAAACACAGTTAGCCATCCTCGTGAGAAAATAGCACTTCACGTGCGGCAAATAATTCGCTATAAATTCACATGTGACCAGTAGCACATGATATAGTCCTGCCTTTATCACTTTCGGTCGCGAATTAAGATCAGCAGGAGAAATTAACCGAGATTTGAGAACGATCCTGGAATATGAAAACTTCGTCAAAGAAAAAGAACTGTGCTCACTTCAGCTCACTGACGCACTGGAAACTGCCCACTGAAACAGCAATGATTCTAAAGGAAAGGGGCGTCAGTATGGATCGTCCGGTGCCCATTTACGTACCTCGTGACCACGTGTGGATCGATATACATCTATTAGGTAAAACCGAGATAACGTTTACTTCGAAAATAACACCCCGATGCGATGGAACATATGTAATCCTAAAAGAAATAGATGCAGCCACATTTCAATTTGCCACCCTTGTCAGATCTGAACACCTCACTAGGCAGTTTTTACGTCTCAGCCTTAACCCCGTTCACCTGAGACACTATAGATATGCAGCTACTCCACCGATCCGGTGAAGAGAATATCAAAGGAAAGAGAAAGCAGTCCTGGTTGCTTCATCGAAATGATCGCAGTACCAGTATCTTCGAAGGTCGCCGAGACACCAGCTTATTGCTATAAGGTAGCCCTTATAATTGGCAGTTAGCAGGCTCTTATATCTATTATCTGTGATCACTTTCATCACACTCATCTGTCAGCTGCTATCTCTGCTATGTCACCTCCACCATCTCTTATCTCTATCATCTACCAATTGGCATCTCTGTTAGCTGACGTCTCTATCATCTCTCATCTATGTCATCTAGCATCTCTGTTATCACACATCTCTGTTATCTACCATCTGTCATTTGTTATATTTTCCATCTATTAACTGTGTCATCTGTCATCATTGTCATGCGTCTTCCCTGTCATTTATCATCTGTGTCATGTATGACCTTTGTCATTTGAAATCTCTGTAACCTGTCATTTGAAATCTGCCCTCTCTCTCATCTGTTATCTCAATGGTCCGTCACTTTTGCCATCTGTTTCTTTGTTATATTTCATTCCTATTAGATGTCAACATTGTCATCTATGTCAACTGTAATGTCTGTCATCGGTTATATATCTCATCTGTTATCTCTGCCATCTGTCATTTCTACCATCTGTCATCTCTATCCTCTGTAATCCCTATTGTATTAATCGCTGTAATCTATTATTTATATTTGTGATCTCTTTCATCTGTCGTGCGTCATCACTGTTATCTGTCATCTCTATCATTTGCCATCTCTATCATCTATCATCCCTATTATCACTAATCGCTGTAATCTATCATTTTTGTCATCTGTAATCACTGTAATCCCTTTCATCTGCCATCATTGCCGTGCGTCATCACTGTCACACTATCATCTGTCTTCACTATTACATCTGTCAAAATGTATTACAAAAGAATATTTCGAATTTTCTTTCTGTCATCTCTTATCTCTGCCATGTATCGATATTTCTGTCAAAATATATTACAGAAGTAAATGTCGACATACTAATGGCATTTTGGACAGATCAATAAGACAAAACATCAAATTTTATGATTATAATAAAATGTCAGTTTTGTAATGTTTAAATGACATTTTGACCAGATTAAACAGTAAAAAGAAGTAAAGTGTCAACATTTTTGTTAAAAGAAAATATCAATTTTATAACTTTCAAATGAAACTTTGATCAGATCAAAAAAACATGAAACAAAAGGTAAAATTTTGAAATTTCTGACAAAAGAAAAAAGTCACTTTTGTAACTTTCCTATAACATTATAAACAGATAAATAATAATATGAAGCCAAAATGACAAAATTTATGACAAAAAAATGTCAATTTTGTAATTTTCAGATGACCGTTTTGGACAGATTAAGTAGTAAAGGAAGACAAAACGTCAAAAAAAATACGATCACAATACTTTCCCTATATTTTATATAGGGAAAGTAAAAATATTATATAAATTAGTCTAAACATGCTAGAAACATGTTTTAAATAAACTGAAGGAATACGAAATACATCTAAACTACAATGTTTGTTCAAATTAACAATATTATCAAATGGCCGCATCATCCTATTCACGGGTTCATTTCTGCCGTAGTTGGATCGACTTTATTTGTTAGTTTAAGATTTTGTAAAGGAAGCATAAGTCCATTATTATATATCTATCCTTTAATGTTCTTAGATTGAGATAAATAAGCATATTACTGCGACTATAGGATACACCAATTGATCCTGTACGATAACAAATACTCATTAAAAACTTATTTTGAATTCGCTCAATTTCGTTGATGGAATTTGTATAGTATGGAAACCAAATGCTAAAAGGGTACTCCAGTTGGGACATCACTAATGAGCAGTATAATTATTATTTCTAAAGCTCTAGAGGAAAGTGCTGAAGTTCAATATATTTGTATGGACTTCAAAACGGCGTTCTTCTGTGTCAACTACTCCATTCTTGTACTGAAAGTTCAATCTTATGCAGTCGAAGATCCTCTTTTGAAATGATTTTCTTTGTATTTAACCAGCCGAATACAATACGTTAAAATTAATTCGTGTACCACAGATTTCTTTGCAGTCACATCTGGTGTCCCCCAGGGCTCACACTTAGATCTATCCATAATTATAACTGATCTTAATAAAATATTACTGTCAAGTCAAAAATAACATTTTAAATTTTTTTTCATCTACCTGAAGAAGCCACTGTGTAGTGAAATATTGTCGTAGTATAATAAAAACATTTTTGAAATCATATACTGTGTCAGTATTTAATTAAGTGATATGGAGTTTCAACAAATAACATCCTCTCTAATCTGAAGTGTCTTTTCGTTGATAATCGCAAATTATATTAGAACGTCAAAACGGGCACTGACTGCGAGCAAATATAGGAGGATATTTATTCATATATTTTTGATATATTTTTTAAGATAATTAAAGTGTATCTTATCATATCTTTTAAACATTATAGAGAATAATTATATCTAATAGCGTCAGCCATTTCCACCGAACAATGGTATTTTACTTGCGCCCTAGAGAACAATTCAAGATTAATAATCGCAATTTATTTTACAATAGGGGGATATTAATATCGCAATAACTAACTGTTTATTCAACTGAGCTGGCCTGATAATAATCAGCTTTTAATTGGAAACGGTCACGCTAATAATAAATGAAATTGCAATACAATACGTTTGTTCGCTGGATATTATCGATTATCGATTTCAGTGCGGATTGAATAATTCATTTAAAAAAAAATCGATGGACGTGCATTATTTCACGGCAATTGAACTCGAAGCAGCGTTAATAATTGAAACACACCAGCAGGCCAGGTGGAGCGCATTGAAAATTTAAACATCAACGTCTGATTATTTAGGCCGTGCGAAAGGAGTGGGGCGGGGGGCGGAAGGAAGGGACGCCGGATTGGAATTGGAATTGGAATCGGGCTAATTTTCTGTTTTCTGCTTTCAGTGTTTCCTGCCGGGATTTTGCAGCCGTTGTTCTACAGCCAGCACTTCCCCAAGTCGCTCAACTACGGGGGCATCGGCGTGGTAATTGGTCATGAAATTACTCACGGCTTTGATGACAAAGGTAATCATTCCCTGTTCGGGCTAAATGCGCCGTAAACGGGCCCGTAATTCTCCCTGCAAATAAACACGCAGCCGGGTCGAATAATTAACATTAGCGCATCGGAATGCCGATTAATTAATTATTGGCCCGGCTCAAACTATTCGCCGAATGGAAATTATCGCGCCGTGCGTGAATATTGAATTTAGTCGTCGGTGATGTTCAGCAGTTGTATAGTTTATATCACGGCTCTGTGATTCAGTTATAACAATAATTAAGTTTTCATATATGATCAAAATTCTAGTTTTATGTATTAAAACTTTAGGTTGTAAATGATTAGTTTTCAGGATATAAGAATTAATCAATTATTAGTTGATGTTACTTGAAATTTAATGATTATCAAAAATATTAGCAGAAATTACAATACCATCGCTAAATAAAACATGTTTTCCTTGATTGCCCTTCAATTGGCGATAAATATCGCTGGGTCTCACATTTCTTTCATGTCTTGAGACATCTAATCAAATACCTTTTTGATGATGGAAAATATATATCTTAAAATCCTGTGTTTTATATCAACAAACGTCTCAAGTAGTCAAAATCTATTCACTTTTTAACGATAAAACCTTCAAGTTTTAAGATTCACCTTAAATCGATTATTTATTTTTGAGATAGAGCGTTCACCGACAGATACGCAGATAAACAGCAATATAGACACACATACACACAGACACAGATACTCACACAGACATATTCAATAAAATCTAGGAGGTGCTCAACAAGCTCAAGCAGTTTGAGTTTCCCGCTACGCCAGAGAAGAGGGAGAAAGAGCGCTCAAAAGCGGACCAGAAGAAGAGCGACAACTAAAGTGCACGGAGTCACCAGAACAGGAGCTGAACCCACTGATGGACTGTCAGCAGGTGATAACCAGGCGACGCTCATGGCCAGCAATACTGAAATCATCACGACCAAACATTGTGATAGTAAAGGCGAAGGAAGGCTACCCGACCTACGCCGACATGCTGAAGCAGCTAAAGAGTGACACGTCCATCGAGAAGGTCGGGAAAATGAAGGTGCGGAGGATCGCCGCAGCTAACCAAATGTCAGTCGCCACCTCTGGGACATTGAGCGACGAGCTGACGACAACTGCCGAGATCTTCGACGCTTAGAGCAAGAGATTGAAAGCAACTGTTAGGGCGGCAGCTGTCAAGTCCATCCACTAACCTAGCTAGGAAGATGGTAGAGAATGGCCGAGATCGCATTGGCCGGGTCAACTGCCGCATCAGGAAGAAGCCAGATATGAGGAAGTGCTGGGCCTTTGGTGCGTGGTTGCAAGGAGATAGGCTGGTCCAAATGCTGTCTCTGTTGCGGTGAGGATTCCAAGAGCAAACCAAGGAACAAGCGAAGAAAGCAACTAGGAGATGTCAATTCTTCATCTAAAACACCTCAGCTCCTGCGAGGTCTTGCTAAGGCAAACCGTACGTGACCAGGGCATCGGTGTCGCCATCCTGTTAGAGCAGAATAAAAACAGTGCGGAGTTACGTTTCTGGGTTACGGACGCGACAAGTAAAGCAGCGGTCTGGGTCTGGGTATGCGACAGCTGGTTTGTCGAAGAAACGTATCGTGTATCAAGAACAGGAGTCTCCTGGGCTAAAGTGATGATCGTCTACACAGGGTGAATTCGAGGACCTGCTGAATGACTTGGCGGAGGATGCTAAAAGTCGACGCCCCCACATCATCGAGAAACCAATTCGCAGCGACAGTAGAAATAGCCCTCTTCAACAAACAACACCGACGTTCACACGAAACGGCAATTTCTCCATCGTAAATGTATTTTTTGCTTCACCATCCAATCCAGAATTCTTGGAAAAGGTCCTGACAACGCCTTTTCCAGACAAGCCAGAACTTGCCTACATTGAGAAGATTCTCCTATCACCTGATCAACGCCCGGGCGTAGCAGCGATCACGGAGGTGGAGCTGCTTCATGCCTATGTCAAGATTAGATACTTGAAAGCCCCCAGCCCGGACGGCGTCCCAAACGTTGTTCTGAAGGCCTTTCTTCAGACAAACGGCTTTCTCCGTACGTACAATATATACCTATTAGAAAGAATCTTCCCCAGCCGGAGAAGGAAGCGAAAGCTGGTCCTGCTTTGTTATTTATTTTGCTTTACATGTTCAATATACAACAATTTATAAAAATATATAAACACTTACAATTTAGAGCAGTCTAATTTGTCTGCTAGACACAGCAACAAGAAACCTAGGATCTGAACATTACGGGAAGCGTTTCATTATACTCGGTGGTCGGCACTTCCATCGAGGATCATGACGGTCAGCTTCGCAGATGACATCACGGTGGTGGTCGATGCGAAGTCGTCTAGTTGGTGGAGGAGGCTGTCGGCACGATCCGCAGATGCTCGTTGCGAACGACCTGCAGCCCCGACCACAAGGCGTAGACAGTCCTTGTGGCCAGCAGGAAAGCCGGGGAGACCATCACCCTGAGATACGGAGGATGCAAGATCCCCTCACAGCCAACCATGCCTTCGATACCTACAAGTCGACGCGATGTTCCGTTTTGACGAACTTCTTCGGATCGCGAGCACAAGGTGTTTTTAGGATGTAGAAATCCCACACACCGTTAAAGCACGAGCTTCGCGCCGTCTTTGGAAAATATTTACCTTCAGACGATAAGAAAGAAACACACACAAACACACAAAATTTATTTCCAGAATTTAGCGGAATAATCTCGGAAGACCTCAAAACGTTAAAAAACATTGAAAACTTTTCATAAAAACAAAGTAAAAACTAGCATAAACTAAAGAATGAGTCAGTCGATAGCCATTTAGTGGAAATTTTCTTTTTTTCAATTGTTTCGTTATAATGTTGCTTTACTATGTAACATTTTTCTTCTTTTAAAATAAAGATGTTTGTATATAAAAAGAATGAACACTGAAAACATTGAAAAAAAATACATTTCTAAATTTGCTAATTTTTTTAGAATTTTTACTTACTTATTAAAATTTTAAAAAAATGAAATTTGGCCAAAAAACGACTAAAAATATTCTAAAATCATAATAAAGATATCGCGAAAAAGCAACTCTTGAAAATGATGCTTGAAATCTCATTTACTAAACAGTGAAAACTGAAGAAGACCTTTAAACATTTTATTTTTTTATATACTTCCTTCAAAATAAACAATTGAAAAATTTGCAAACTAAATGAATTAAAGCTGTCAATAAGTTAATTGGGTAGATTGAGTTACTTGAAGATAGTAATAACTTTGATTAAAACACTCAGAACCTTTCTTCAATATTTTCAAATATTGAAGGAAGGTCCTAAGTGTTTTAATCAAAAATTTGTTTTATACTATTTAAGAACTCTATAAGGATAAAAATTACAAATAAAATATGTCTTACACTAAATTGAAAAATTCACTATGTTAAAACATAGTGAATTTTTCAATTCAGTGTATGTATGGATTACCACGTAGTAACGGTCGCAACCATTCTCTTTATTAAAACTTTGTATGAAAAATTCATTTGAAAAATATGCTTCAATTTTACATAAACAACGAACTGCTTTAAAATCTAATTTTGCTTATTATATTGTAAGTCTTAAATGTCTTGTCTGTTAGAAATATTTCTGTCAATGAACTCTATTATACCTTTGGTTTATTTTATCAGCCAATTTTTCGTAATTTCTGTCTTTTCTTCTATATTTTAAGCTCCTATTCGAGGTTTGCCCATTTCGGTTTATAATTGCTATTCTCTTCACTTTCGACTTTTCGTTTTATTTTGCCATCTGTCATTTATCATCTGTTATTTGTCATCTATTATTTGACATCTGTCATTCGATTCATCTTCCTTTTATAGCCGGATGGATGGATTAAACTTTCACTCGGACCGTTAGCCTTCTTTTCCTTTATAATAATGTTGAGGATACATTAATTTAAAGCTTTATCTATAAGAATACCATAATTCGCCTATTGCCTGTATTTCTTTTCCTTATCGGACGGACAATCCTTGATCAACTTTCTCGTCTTCTTTACAGAGGGCTTTCTCTCACAACTGTCTACAGCCGCTTCTTTATTTTTCGAACCAATTTCACATTTGAAAACTGTAAATCAAAATTTTTGCAAGGTTTCTCACTGGACTCTTCCTCTGCTTCGCTTAGCAAACAAAGACGCCCTGATGATATTAAATTGACAGGTTGCGTTTACGTGAAGTGGCAAGAAAGTAGCTACAATGTTATTGGATAACCAATGTCTTCCTGTGTGGAGTTTTCGGAACGTCGTAACGACGGGTCTATTAAAACTTAGACTATCTTTAGATCTCCAAGGGCAGATTTTATTTTATCATCCTTTATTTTTCATAATTTCTGTCTTTTGTTTAGGTTATTTCTATTTGTTGACCTCCTATTCCAAATTTGTCCGTTAATTGCTATTTTATTTCTAATTTCTTCATCTGTTATTTATCATTTGCCATTTGTCACTTGTAATCTGTCATTTGCCATCTGTCATCTGTCATCTGTCATCTGTCATTTGTTATCTGTCATTTTTCATCGGCCATTTGTCATCTGTCATTTGTCATCTATCGCTTATTACGATAAAACAGTTCAGTGCTTTGTTTTTTGGTAACAGTCTTTTATTTATTTTTACATGTGTTTTACCTCTTGTTAATTTTAGTATCTTCCTATTTTATATAATTTTTTTGTTGTTTATTCTTTCTTCTCCGGTATGACTCTGTCTGTATTATATTTATCGTTTGTTTTTCGCCGAGTTTTTTTTTTTCTTTGTTTAGTTTCTTATTGCCCGTTAGAAGTTTATGTGTTATTTGTTTATTTTTGGCTCTCTAACTGCAAGCTTAAGTATTATGATTACACGATATACATTTGATAGTTTAATTAACAGAAAGATCCTAACAATTACTTTAAAGAAGAGATCAACAATTAAACTAACGGGAAGGTGCAATATTGGCAGTATTTATTATAAATGAAAACTTCAATTTAAATATATTTCTTACACATATTTCCTTAAATTATTTCGATTAAAAAAAATAGCTAGCTAGCGTAGAATAATGAACAATTATTAATCCTATATGTGTTTTTTTACAACACGTAGTTTCAGTATTATAATAAAAGAAACATAATATGGCGTGCTATCCCAAATGCTAATTTCTGCTACATTAATTACCTATGAAGAAAAACGATAAAAAATGAAATTCATTTATTTTTCTGCTGTGACGCTTAAAATTTTGTTACATGGTCACTATTTGGTATCAGGAAGAGGAGATAATAAGTCTTGTAGCTATTTTACGAGGGATGGTTAAATAGCACAATTACAGATATATTGTAGTATACTGGATTGATGAGGCTGTTACTTGTTGAAACTCTATATAATCCAAATTTTGCTAAGGGTTTTAGAATTTTCTGCATTTTTTTCTATCTTTATTTAACAATTTTTTCACAATTTTTTTCCTAAAATATTTCTTTGAGACTTTTCAACATTTCTTATCTCATCGTAATTGTTCAAGAGTTAATATTTTTTTAAATCGATTAATAAATAAAAAATTAATTTTGAAATAATTTTGAAACCAAATTTGGTTCAGAGTTTGGAGCCAAGCATTTTTCTCCTAAATTTCTAGAATCTGTTAGAATTTTTTTGTTTGCGGTTTTACTTTCGATTTTTTAAATTTTTTCTGGTAATTTCAAACATATTTTGCTAGATTTCTAGAAATTTTTCGTTTAAGAATTTTCGCTCCAAATCGTAATTATTCTTCAAGAGTTTTTTTTTTGCTTAACTTTCTTTATTCTATCGAAATTGTCTAGGATTTATACAAGGATTCTTAGGATTTCATTTCATTATTAAAAATATTCAATTTCCAAATTTATAGAAATTTGGACGTAGGCTCTCCTTTTAGGGAGAACTGCTAGATCTTACAAAGTCATGATTTTCTTAAAGGCTTCTCGAATTTTTGAGTAATTTAAAGTCCAGATTCACAGAATATATGTCAAAATTTGTAGATTTTTATGCAGTTTTATTTCGAGACAACTTTTAATTCAGGTTTTTTTTTTCTTTGAGAATGAATTTTTCAGAAATTTTTCTTATCAAGCATTTATTACCTTAACTTTTCAGATTTTCCTTCAAGGATTCTAGAAATATTTAGTAATTGTATGTCCAGATACCAAGAAATTTTTGCGTAGGTTGTGAAATTATGAAGCAGTTCTTTTATATAAATTTCTAGAATTTTTTAGGAAATCTTCTTTCAGAGATTTTCATTAGGTTTTGAAAGGTTTTTCTTCTTTTTTTTAATTTAAGATTTACAATTTTCAACTAAAATAAGTCCAGATTTTTTCTAGATATCTAAAACTTTTCCGCAGTTTTATTTTTTTAATTTTTCACCAATGGTCAACCGTTTTCTTATAAAATTTTTCAGAATTTTTTCTTTCAGACTTTTAGATTTTTTCATCTTATTGTATGTGAAATTTGCTAGGACTTTTTTCAAGGGTTATAGAATTTTCTAATAATTTCAATTCTAGATTCATCAAAGTTTCTAATGTTATAGAATTTTTATTAATTTTCCTGGCAATTAATTTTTTTACAAATTATTCTTATAAAATATTAGAATTTTTAGCATTTATCACTTATCTTATCTGGATCTCCTACTAGATTATTACTTTTTGTCGAGGATTCTAAAATTCTCCATCCTTCCATTAAGTAAAACATCATCAAAAATTATTTGAAATATTTGTATGAATGCATCAATTAAAAAATGCAATAATTTTGTGTTTGTTAATATTTTACGACTTTTAACTTTTGGTGAACACTTATATGAAATTTATATAACAAGTCATTGTAAAGAATCCAAAATTAGGCAAATTGTTAAGAATAGCCTTTTAGCCTTATAGTTTTTCAGAAAAATATAGGAAAAGTACTATGATGGCCACATCACCATTTTTTAGAAAGGAGACTGAATCAATATGTAAGAGCATCTCTTCTAAGTTCTTTATGTGGTCCTTAAAATAATTCACCTTTACTATTATAATACCAAGATAACCATATCGCTCTTTTAACATATTCCGTAGAGGTGACTCCATTCGGTGGAAAAATCGCTACACATTTACTTTATGGTTCTTTTGCAATGATAACGGTGGTGTATTCTTTGGGAAACGTAGGTAAGGATCTAAACAAGTCAAATAAGATGGTATTGGGTAAAGTTTGCAATAGTGCTATTGGAGAAAAGGTAATGGCTATATACTGTTCACATTCGTTGTAATCCTTCAGAAATTTTGCTTTACTTTTCTCGTTCGTTTCAGAATTTATAAAGAAATTTACATATTATATAGTGACTAAATATCTTAGCGCTTTAAAATTCTTTTAACTGGTGTGGTATCCCATGGGCTAAGCGTTGTCTACAACAATTGATGGTTGGTAACGATAAAGTATTCTTATACATTATGTGCTTACATACAGGGTGACTGACGAAAAACCTTTGGTGCTGTATCTCGCTTATTTTTGATCCAATTTGAATAAATAAAACATGAAATTAAATGATTTTTAAAAGACTTTAATATGAACTGTACTGATATTTTTTCTTGCATCCAGTTTTTGACAAAAGACGATCAACTTTTTTTTTCAAATTGCACTGTATATATATTTTGTACTGATCCGCAAGGAGATTTTTTTCTGAATCTAAATTTGTAAACGATTTTATCCATTCATCAAACCAAAGTCGAGAAATTGAGGATTAAAAAAAAATTAAAAATCAAATACCCATAGTAAACAATATACAGAGCCTATTCCAAATGTCAAAAGTGACTGTGTCAGTCATTGGTACAATACTGCAATGATTTTTAATAATTTCATAATAAAAATGTTGCAAGATTTAAAAAACTGAAAAACGATTTCTGTAGAAGCACAAAATTCTAGTACAGTGTTTGAAATATTGCAACATTTAAATTATGAAATAATTAAAAATCGTTGCAGTATTGTATCAATGGCTGTCACTGTCACTTTTGACATTTAAAATAGGGTCTGTATATTGTTTACAATGGATACTTTACTTTTTATTTATTTTTTTAATCCTCAATTTCTCGACTTAAGTTTGATGTATGGATAAATTTGTCTACATTTTTATATTCAGAAAAAAAATCTCCTTGCGAATCAATAAAAATATATATACAGTGCAATTTAAAAAAAATGTTGATCGTATTTTGTCAAAATCTGGGTGCGAGAAAAAATAACAGTTCAGATCCTATTAAAGTCTTTTAAAAATGGTTTAATTTAATGTTTTATTTATTAAAATCGGATAAAAAATAAGTGAGATACAGCACCGAAGGTTTTTCGTCAGTCACCCTGTATAAAGATCTCTATTAAAGTTTTTTATTTTATAGTTTCATTATTTTTGTTATGTACTGAACGAAAATACCAGAAATGGTAAAAATATTGCCTCAGTGGCTTCAACCGCCTTATATGCATTACCAGTAGCTAAGAAGTGTAATGGGTCGAGTAGAAGAACACGAGAAACTATGAGCTCTTCCTTCAAGAGCTATGCTCAAAATATCAAAGTGATAACTAAGTATTAGGTATTTATTTATGCAACATACTAGAAATGATTCTAATATTATACATGATAATAATCTAGAAAAATTTTGATCGTAGTTGGAAAGGCTTGAATTCACAAAATACGTGTTCTTCCATTTTACTCTATTCTTCTGTTATCACTTGCTAGATGAAGATTTTCTTGATGACGATTCATCAGATTATTTGCCAAATATGGCCTTTTTACCATAAATGGGAAAATTATAATTGGAGTTGAAGTATCCACTCTGTTAGACATCTGATGGGCTCAAAGATATCAGCCATCGCGAGATCTGACAATTGATGATGAATAATCCCTTTATATATCAATGGAATGGCTTCTACTATAGCAAGCGACGATTTAATCCAACAATATGTGGTTGTCAGCGGTAGTTTGATACCCCAAATGGATGACGAGTGGACTATCAGGTGTTGCATAATATCACGATGGCCGAATCATATCTATCCATACCATAATGAATGCATAATCTATAACAGAAGTGATCAACAGCCATTGAGTTAAAGTCCAGTTACTGGATAATTCATAAATGTTACTTCACTTATTTATTTGGACTGTACGAATTCGGACTGGGAAATACAACGGCTAACTTAGGATGATGATCAGTTTCCGGATGATGCTACCTCATTTATACATGATGATATACCTAAATAATATTTTCATTCTATAAAATAACGTTGAGAAGCATTTGAAAGACCTTTCAGACATGTAAGATCGATAAAAATATCGATAGGAGCCACATTAAACGGAATCATTACGACCCTGTACGAGTACAAAAAATTAATAGATTAACCACCACAGTAAAAAATTGGCATCTTTTTATACAAACGTGCTCGTGTCATTACTGAAACAAGCAGATCAGCCAATCACAAACATAATTAAAAAGGTCGCGCTATGGAAATTTGGAGAGCAACTATAAACTCTTGTTAACATTCACTCTAATATCAAAACTACTAGCAATTAGCGGACAATTACTTATCATACAATAGAAACTATCCAATAGGAGCTATTATAGCTCAGGGGAAAGAATCTAAAGTATACCCAACCGAATATGTTAGTCGTCTGCTTTAACCCTTCGTCAGAGGAAACAATTCTTTAATTTAAAATAATCCATCTATAAGGGTTTGTAATTTCTTCTATGTTATTGGTGAGATCATGTATGGTTTCATCGATACCAGTTTTATGGTTTTTCAAGTTTGTTAAATTATTAAATTAGTACTACAATTTCATAGATTTCTAATTCTATCGCTGTGTTATCTAAGCCTTCGACGTTTGGACCATAATTAAAGTATTTAGGTTTTTTGGGCTTCTCTATGAGGCTTTGAAAAAATAGGTAGATTGAAGTTTCTACGAGAAACCTATTAGGTAAATTTATAGAACTTTAAGCAAGTGTAGTAAAATTATTGTGGATCCGCAAACATCCACGTTCTTAAAGATTAAAGAATGCGATTTTTTTCTTTCAGAAAATCAGTTCCAAATATTGTTTCTAATAATTGATGAAAATATCAAGCTATTAAAAGAACATAAAATTTGATTAACTATATCTATCACTTACGTTCTGTGGAACTATTTTAATCACCCTCAAAAGATTCAGATTTTCAATTAATAATTTTTGGCGATCCTTAACCACTTGTTTATCAATGTAATGATAGAAGGCATACTGTATTTGATAAAGAATAAGTTAAGCTCCTCTAAGTTCAGCCCAGCTTATCATAGAGGAATTATTGCAGATACTGCGATTAAGAGTACTCAATGACTTATTTTATGTAGAAAAAGCAATAGAACCATTTGTGACTTGTATGAGGGTATAAATTACATAAATTTGCGAGTAAAATTCCTTCCATAGAAACAGCTTTCCCCTGTTTGCATTCAATTGTAGGTGAACGGTCGGTCAAGTTGTTAAAAATCCATTCCGAGTCCACCCTCTTGCATCGGATCACAAGGGTGAAAAGACATCAACTACTCTTTCCACCTCTCCAAGCCGTTTACTCGAAAAAAATCTGCTGGAAGCTCGATAATACTAACATAGACGGGATAATGATAATAGAGTACAATAAAAACCCAATCTTTTTTAAATAGCTGTGACAACTACATTATTTAATACGAAATTATATTATTTAATTACTTTAAGGAGATTTGTAATAATAAAATATATTAAAGTCCTTTACGCTGTAGAAAATTAAGTAATAATAAGAGTTATTAGAAAACTGTAATTTGCATGTAATCGTTAATTGTAAATTAATTTTGATTAAATCGATTGTATCTATTGATTTATCATTAACGTGTTGTCACCACCTGCTCGTCTCTAAAATGGAAAATGATGAGAAGTAATAATTAATACGCCCATAAAGTGTTTCTTATTATTTAAAACTAGTAGCCTAGTTTTCCTTGGTGTTACAATTGTACTCGGTTAAAAAATAATTAAATTATTTAACGCCCTGGAAACTACCCTAGAGCATCCGTTGCAGTCATTTATTCCTTTTGTGCGCAACATTCGCGAACTCTAACATAGTTAATGCATTAAAAAGAATTCGTTCATTTCAAAAAAGCGACTTTAAACCGCACCTAGGGCGTAAATACTTTTACAACCCTTAACGCCGGTGACGTGTTCATATCGTAAAACACCCGGCTAATGGCATCGTTTAGGTTTCAAGGTTGCAGAAGAAAATTTTATCGCCCTTCCCTTAACAGCGGCCGCCCTTCGAGTTATCGTCCGATTAAAATTTTTGTCTCAATCCCATTGTGTGCGTACGTGACCGGCGTTAAAGTCGAACTTTATAACTCGGCAGCAACGCGCGCGCCTCTTTTATTTGACTTCGGAAATTAAAATGTAAATCGGATAAAATTGAAATGAAAATTTAATGTGGTGCCACGCTCGCAGTGTAAATGTTTGGACTTTGAGTTCTATTCCGCTGGCTGCGATTAAACTGCGAATAATGTTCGAGTTTGTGGGGATAGAGTTCCTCCGGGGAGGGTAGGGAATAAATATTATTTGGCGCCTTCACTATCCTTAATACGGGAGACGAGAAGAAAGTTTTTGATTGAAAACGAGGAGAATTTACTGGGGTGGTGTAGAAGTTTTATTGACCAGATACATTTTTTTTCCGATTGATTCCTGCAAAGTTTTTTGTATGTAGTTTTTACCTGTCCTCGTTGTTTGAAAAGAAAAATAAAGATTAGTAATGAAAAGTAAATAATAATAATAGTAGAATAAAATAATTATGATGATAATAATAAGTGAAGTAAGGAATTTTATTTCATAACAAAAATGTAAGACAGTCTTTAACGTTGTAGGAAATCAACTAATAATTAGAGTTAATTATTAGTGAATTTTATTTCGCTCATCATAATATAGAACACTTCACATTCCTCAACCCCAAATTTAGTAAGAAAATAATTGTCATCATGTAGGTAAAATAATAAATGTAATTTAAGTCATCTATGAACTTATATTAGTACTTGCAAGGTACTATGCTTATATTTTTATATTTCTACAATAACGTTAAACAATTACAGCTGACTAACATTGCCTATAGTTTACACGATCTTAATGATAAACACAATAAAAATAAAACTTTGTACATCAAATGTGCTAAATACCAGTATACATAACATCGGTACTAATGACACACGTAATTTCGATTCGTAAACGTTCTTATCGTGTAACGTGCCCTTAATGACTTCAATATGTGCTTTCTGATTGGCGTCGATTTTTCTTTCTCAATGTCTCTTATTACTCTTTCAGGTCGTCAGTTCGATAAGGACGGCAACATGATGCAGTGGTGGAATAATGCGACGGTGAGGGCCTTCAGGGAACGGGCGCAGTGTATCATAGATCAGTACTCGCGCTATAAAATCGAAGAAGTCGGCCTTTATGTGAACGGCAGGATGACTCAAGGAGAAAATATCGCTGATAACGGCGGCCTGAAGCAATCCTTCAGGGTAAGTTTCCCGGAAAATAATCATTCGCAACTTTATGTGGCGCACATAAAAGTTGCGATGCCGAATCGAAGGCCGAACTGGGCGATGATTTGCCAGTTGGGTTTATAACATTGTCACAAGAAGTTTAAAAAGTAGATACAAATATTTAATCGTGCGAATTAATAATGTATGGTCAATTATGCAAATATAAGTAAGTAATTCCCAACGTGCGCATTGTGTGTACAATTAATTTAATGTTTTTTTTTAAACTAATAAAATTATCAACCTTCACAAATGATAAATTATTACGAATAGTACTAGCAACGTACGATATCTTTAATATAATCAATCTATTTAATACTTTTAATTATCAACAAAGAAGCACGTTACTCAATCCTGTTAAAAATACACGTTTATAAAATCAAGCCATTTTTTACCTTGTTGCTTAACAACATTCTTATTTCTGACGTGCACATCTGCAATGAAGGCTCGAGAAGTTAGCCATGAAGTTAGCATCGATTGTAATGGTAGAAAGCTCTTCAGCCACTCTACTGCTTTGGTAAAGGTAAGGATTTTGCTGGAAAAGGAAACAGGCTCCGGATCGGCCGGTTTTGGTACTTCCTAATACATAGAGGTGTATTTTGCTTTTTTGCTAGTATCCAGTTAGGATACCAGGCAGGGATTTTAGATTTGACCTGGATAGATTACAACAATATTATGCAACTTTAGCGACGGTGTCCTTTTTTGTTTCTGGAATGAGCAGAAGTGTAGACATTCTTCCACCTTTCTTTGTGTTTTGCTAGGGCCATGTCTTGTAGTATGTTGCTTTTCGATAGGAGTACAGGACTCTTTTGGTTTTCAAAGATGCTCCCTTTTTTTGCTAAATAATTTGCCTTTTGGTCCCTCTCGTGTTTGAGTATGCCAAGATATAGGATAGGGCAATTCTGTTATCTACAGATGCCGTCTCCAGTACCATAACATTCATTCGACAGTTTTGGTAAGACCTTGGGATGTCTGTGTGGATGCAGATGTTTTGCATTTTTATCCCAAGTTCAGTTATATTTGATGCACTTATAAGTATCCCTTTGAGTTCCGTCTGGATGGTCGTAGAGTGTATCTCCAAAGATATTTTTATTTTCAGATTCAGTTCAGCACAATATATGCCTTTCTCATTTTTTTTACTTCATCCTTGGATATGTGTATAGTAGCTTCAGAAACATCAGAGTTTTGTGACGTGTAGTGCCTTTTAAAAAGCTAGGTCGGAGTAACATGGTCCAGATACTACCCAAGAAGAGCAACCTCTCAACTAGAGTGCCGAGTATTGAGAGAGCTTGTCGCATGATGTTAAACGAGACTTTGCCAAAAACGATAAATAGGCCTAATGTAGACATTTTATTAACCACGCCTGCTCAATGAATATGCAGTGCTGATTTTGTTGTATCCTTGTACGTACCCGTGATGATTTGGGCGAAGAGAATTCGTTTTTAGAATATGTACAGATCGGAAAGCTTCTTCAAGGTTTTCATCATAAACGAAGCCTTACATCGCTCTAAATAGTTTGGCATGATTGTACTCTTCCTTGCCTGGTTTGAGTATAAATACCACATTGACTTTTCTCCAATTCTGAAGGACATATCTGAAACATATGAAGGCTCTAAACAGAATCTCCAGGTATTGAAGAATAGTTTCTAGTCCTCATATAAATAGGACTGAGTAAACTTCATCCATTTCTGGAGACTTAAATGGTGAGAATGTTTGAATGGCTTAGGTTATCTTTGGTTATGTTATTATATAATCAACTAGAACTTTTGGCCAGAAAATATATTTTTAATTCTAGAACAACAATGAAACAAAATTTTAAAAACTTCCAGAAACACAGTTAAACACTAGTATCGAAAGCAAATACAATTAAACTACTACATCAGAACGTGCAACGTCTAACTAAAGCTATAATTTAATTAAAAGCCTATGTATTTTAGAACAATTCAAAATCATTAATCTATATACCATTCACGTCTCAGGCGATATCCATCGTATTTAAACAAATTTCATGCGCGTAATTTAAAGAAATCGTTCAAAGCTGAAACCAGAAACGTATATAGTGACTATATTAGCAACTTGGAATCTCTTATAGTCCAAGAGCCTAAAAGTTCTGGATCTTTGTTAATAAAACACGAACATTTCTGTCAAAATAAACTATTGGAATGATACTTACTCAGAAACATCAACAATTGTTGCTGAATTTGCTAATCACTTTTAGACTAGCTATTTAAATTAAAACAAACCTAAAAGTAAAGACTGATCAAACTACTTAAGTAGTTGTCGACTCAACTTGTTAACAAAAGTTTCTCTAATATTCCCTCTGTCGTCACCTTACCTTCTTTTTATATAGTTGGTGAAGTTCTTTATAACAGGTCCAATCGATTTCCTGCTTGGAGAGTTGCGCTTTGTTATACGCTTTTCTTGTTTGCTTCCTCAACTGGTTTTGATTCCTTATTCCGCCATAGGTATATGGATTTCTCTCTATCCGAGTTGAATGGGCATGAATTTTCATATTAGAAGATGAGAGCCGCTTTCCAGAAGCAGCGCGAGGTCATTGACTTCAACCTACGTTCTCAACTTCTTATAGTCGTCACGATAAGGTTTTTGTAAATTGTTCATTATCGGCTTTCCTTAGATTTCTGAACGCTTTCTTTTCGGGAAGTTTAGTATCCTATTTAAAACATATCCATCTGTGATATGACTGATAGAATATCCGCCGAAACATGCGAGTTGTGGATATATTTCTTGACATGTCACTTTATAACTGTAACCATAATTTCATGCGTACACGATCTTAGTGCAGATATGCATATCTACAATTAAGTCTCGAGATATTCAACGCCATAAAGTTGGCGCCGATATTTGTTGAATGCTCGTAGCAATAAATTAATCCATTTTTAAAAAAAGTGATCAATATGTTCTTTTCATATATTATATTTTATAATTGCATTTAGTAAATTTTTAAAATGTCACAATTTAAAATTCTAAATAATATTAGAAATAATCTCTAAATTGTTAATAATGTGACAACTTAAAAACATGCCAGTTCTGTATTTGCTTGGTTATACTCTAACTAGCAAAGGTGATTTCAAAACGTCTTGGCTTTTTTAGGTAACAAATGTTGGTTCATGACCTCTATTGAGTATGTGTAGATTTATGCTATGAATTCGAGAAAAGCTTTGGGACTTTTATTAATGTCTGTGCTGTTGGTTTCAGAATATCTGATCACAACCTCCAGTTCAAGTGAGGGAGGTGGGTCGGTTGCATCGTAGGGTAGATAAGCGGAGACAAGAAAAATCTTACCGCAATTCTTTCCTTCGAAACAGAACACTATGAGATCTGCTGTAGAAATATGGCCTTCATGTTAGCGGGTGAATATATACATGCACACGTCCAATACAATAGATCTCTTACTAACTATATCTGCTAATGGGCGCGCATCTCCGAAGATACGAAAAAAATTAAAAATTCTTCGCGCGCTTATTTTTATGCGCTAATTATAATACACTACAGTCTCACTGAAAGTTTTCTATTTGGAAATAATCGTGAAGAGCTGAAATTTTTAACTTAGACGACACTTTCTATCCTTGCCACGCTATTCTCATTCTATATATTATTAGCCAAGAATGAAGTAAAGCTTTTGGAACTCTAGGTATAATTTATGCTATAATTTAGTTTTTAGATTTTGTTGTTTGAGCAGTTGGTATAGATGTTGATACTCGAGTCTATTTTACATCTGCAATAATAATGTTATTTCTTCGTTTGGAACTCCCATCACAATCAAAACTTAAAAGCTTATTTATGATTGATTTAATCAATTGTATTTTTAATTTTCTAAGATTTACAATAAAAATTAAAATTAGATTCTTCAAAAAGGAGTATAATAATCAAATACAGTAGGTTTTAAACGCCAATTTTTATAGTCTCATCACAACCAATATGCCCTTTGGTTTATCTTCTGTATAGAAGACACACCACCGATGTATCGTCAGCTCTCGGTTCTGATTAGTCAGGAGCTTAATTGTCTGCTCAATATCCTGAGACTAACCGGGCAACGATAGGATAGCCTTTGTCAGGCAAGAGGTAGTTAATCTGGATCAGGATTAGTTTTGCCTCTATCCATAGATAGAAAATGGGACTGACACTACACGATGTGGTTTTGACCAATTCGGAGGTGAGAGCACCATCCAAGGTCTTGACTTTTTTTTTCTGTGAGTTTCCCGAGAAGGTTTTGTCGGTCAGTTATTGCCACTTGGAGGTGCCTGTTAGTAGCCCCCTTGCCTTAAGGTTGATGAATGAATACCTCTATTTATTTTTCCTGGGGTTTTGCCCATAAGACATGGTAGCAGAGGCGCCCGATCGGTTCCTCGACTTATTTATACCTGAACCTCCAGCTCCCGCAGAGGTGATCGCTCTCGGCAAATTCTTAGGTTTCCCAGGGACTGCAGGCGTCCATCCTTTGCTGGTGTTCACGGAGTTAGTGGAAGGTCCTGGCTTTTTGCGCAGTTTCCACCTTCATTTAGCTTTAGCTCCGATATTTCTTTTCCAGGATTTTGTAGCTGTGAAAGAGTTATCCGAAATAGCTGGTTTAACGGAGTTATCAGCCCTTTTTACAGACGAATAATGTCTTCAAGCCTCGTGGGTTTTTTGCGGTATGTCAGTAGATACCGCTAGAGGTTTTGCAGTGGTTTTAAGATCAATGCACCACAAACTGGCACATTGCACTATAGTTGCTAGTGAGATATAGACCCCAGGGTGAACAGATGCATATAAGACAGTGACGCATTTAGTCACGATTAAGTAACAAATAACTTTTCTTTCTAGTAAATTGTAGGTTATAAATCATTATACCCTTTTCAAAACTCTATTGCTCTTAAAAATTCTAATAAAATATATCTATTTATTCAAATTTAAGTTGCAGATAAATAATATTTCTGTATCTTTTTTAGTCACACTGTCTCATTTCAAAACTTTTTTTCTAAATAAAATTATAAATGATAAATGATAGATGAAAAACACTTAACATGATTCCATTTTCTGGTAGATGATAAATAATAAATCGTTGATCAAACATTTAAAATTTAGAATAAATAGTGACATATATTAGGTGATATTTTATGTCACAAATGATGAGTGATAATAAACTACAGCGGTCTAACATATGAGAAATGAATAATAATACAACTGACATATGAGGAATGAATAATAATAGATGGCAAACAACAAATAGGAGATACTACACAATAGGCGTTCGATAGACAAATGGTAGATAAAAGATTCCAGCTGAAGGATTCCAGGATCTCCTTAACAGATGATAGATCTGTAATAATAAATTACTGATAATAGTTGACAAATTAATTTAAATAAAAATTTGTATTACCATTTATAAAATCCACATACTATAATATTTTTAATTGATTTCTATTATTAATTAATCTTATTTGTTTATTGATGTGAATTTTTCAATTAAAACATTCCTTGAATTAGTTTCTCATGTAGCACGTGGTGAAACATTTTGTAAACAGTGAAACAAACCAAGTGTAAATTGTGTTATTTCTAAAACATTCCTACCTCTGTAACTGGTTAGTTACAGATAAATAATTCCGTTATTGACTTATTTTAATGTTTCGATCTTTCAAGCTTCGTTTTTCTTAATATAAAATCTTTATGAATGATCCTAAATTATATTTTATTAACCTCCAGAATTATACATGTTCCGGCAGGACGTTTAAAAAAAATCATAACTCAGAGAATTTTCAATTAAATCAAAATGTTATTTGTTTAGTAGTTGTAGGTGTGGATTTGACATTTCTTATTTATATCAAAAAAGGTAAAAAAAACATTCATGTACGAAAAATAATGTTATCTAATTTATCTTCGTTCTTTTCCACACACTCCTGAAGTCAAGCAGAGGAGTTGTTTATATCCTGGAAAATGCTCCATCAAAAATGCCATAGACTCCCTTGAGATGTGACAAGTTACCCCATCTTGCTGAATTCGCCGTAGTAATATTTCACTCATCCTCAGCGCGCGAGCCTTCCAACATTAAATTGTGATCGAAATCTGAGTTGTTGCAACACCCAGATTCGATGGAAGTGTCGTAACGAAATACGCGCAGCTCTCGCGTCCACGGTTTCATAAAGACTAAATCGAACAAAACGGCAAGGTTGTTAGGCTGCCCCTTCGCAGAGTTATACGCGTTCCAAAAACATCATACTTCCCTGTATAACAACTGAATGAAAAATAATAGATCATATTTGATAGAAAATAGATGACATAATAGATGTGAGATAAAAGATGAGAAAAATACAATACCAGTAAGATGATAAATCGATAAATAATAGATAACGAAATACAAATGATAAATGACGTCACCTACTGTAGACTAATAATAGATGACAAACGTCGAAATAACAGATAATTAATTATAGATGACTGATGACACATGACAAATGACTAATTATACATTTTTAATGATAGATGACCAATGACAGATGAGTAATGATAAATAACTGATAACAGATCATTAATGATAGATAAATATTGACAGATAACTGATAATTAATGATACATGCGTAGTGATCTGGCAGGTGACAAGTGACAAACGGTAAATGATAAGTGAAAAATGGCAATTAAGAAAAATAGATACTAGTTATAAAGAAATACGACACCAGTCAAATGACATTTGATAAGTAATAAATAACGCAATACAAATGATAAGTAATAGATAAGAGGCAGCGGATGACTGATAATATATGACTGATTACAAGCAACTAATGACAGGACTCACATAAAAGATGACAGATGTATAATAACAGATTACTGATGGTAGTTGAAAATTACAGGTGAGAGGTGACCATTGAGAGGTAATTCTACTTTTTGACAAATTCTAATTAATAAAATTTGTTTTATCTGTGGTGATATCGTTTTTTTAACGCGCATCGAAAATTGAACTTCGGCAATATTTTAATTCTGTTTGGGATTAATTCATTCTCGTGACGGCCTTTCACTAGGAAAGATGCAGGTAAGTTATGATATAGCTGCACTGAGGAGCTGTGATACAGCGAAACACTTGTCTGCAGATCATTACATAACGTATTTTGGTTAAAAAACCATTCCACCACAAAAATGTCGCATTGTGCTAAATATTATTGCAGACATGTAACGACAGCTAACAGCTATATATTTCAATGCCTGGCGGTGCATTAGTACGAGGAGTAGTTCTTTTAACTGTTAGCTGGTAACCTTTTACATTAATCACAATGTAAAAAATAGTGGAGAAATGCTCATTGAAAATAATATTCCATATTATAACTTTTATTAATAAAATTTGTATTACCATTTATAAAATCAATGTTTCTAAATTAAATTAAAACTCAATATCATAATTAATACATGAAATAAAAGAGCAACTCGAACAGTTCTGTTTATTAGAGGGCTAGTAGTAAACAGAAAGCCTGTTTGCAAAAACCGAATTTGTACTTACTAAGCAACATGCGTTCCGGATTAAGTTGAGATTTGGTCCCAGAAATGATAATAACTTCCGTAGATGGTATCATCAGTTTGTAAATACCGACTGCTTTTGCAAAAGGAAGAGTATGGGACGACCAAATGTTTGTGAAGAAAGTGTTGAGCGAATGAGAGACTCTATCACGCGTAGGCCGACGAAATCAGTTTGAAAGGCTAGTCGTGAATTAGCAATTCTTGTGACGTGTGTCGAACGTTGCTTACATTGAACACTTGGAAGCTTGTACGTATAACTGCTTGAGTTGCTCTTTCATGAAATGAAAAATATATGATTTTAAGTTTTACGTAATAAATATTTCACAGCATTAAAACCCCGATATTAATTTAGAAACACCCGGTATATTGTTTTAAAAGAAAGTGTAGTAATTATTTTGTTGCTTGTTTGTTTGTTTTTTGTTGATGTAAATAATATTTCTCCAATTAAAACATTCCCACCTCTGTAACTTACTAGTTACAGACAAAGTATTCGGTTATTGCCATATTTTAATGTTTCGAACTTTCAAAGCTTCGCTTTTCTTAATATAAAATCTTTATGAATGGTCCAAAATTATATTTTAATAACCTCCAGAATTGTATAACATATGAATGAAAGAGAATAAATCTAATAAATATTTGATAGATGATAAATGACATGATAGATGAGAGATAATAAAAATGCTAGATAGAAGATGAGAAAAAATACAATACTAATCAGATGATAGATGACAAGGATATACAAATCATAAATGATGTCATCTGCTGTAAACTAATAATATATTACTTCTGACAAACGACTAATAATAACAAATGACTGATAATTGATTATAGATGATTAATGGCAGATAAGTAATGATACATAACTGATAACAGATGATTGATGATAACAAATATTAACAGATAACTTATAATACATAGATATATGCTTAGTGATATGACAGGTGACAAGTGATAAACGGCATATGATAGGTGACAAATGGCAATTAAGAGAAATATTAAGATGAAAGATATGAAAAAATACGATACGAGTCAGATCACACATGAAAAGTAATAGATAATGCAATACAAATGATAAATGATAGAAAGAGGCAGCAGATGACTGATAGCATATGACTTCTTACAAACAACTAATTACAAGTTATATATAATTGTTGATAGATGACTGATAACACATGACTAATGACTGATGATAGATTATTGAAGACAGATTAATAATGATAAATGACTAATAATAAATGACTACTGAAAAACTCTTGGCAGATAAATGATAAAGAAATGATACATGCTTAGTGACGTGACAGACAACCAGAGATAAACTATAGATGATAGGTGACAAATAAGAGACGATAAGTCATAAAAAGAGACTTACTCACTTAACCCGTGGTGAAACAGCTTTTAACCATCTCGGTTTAAACTACTCCTTGATAATAACTTATAGTCTAAACTAGTCGGTAAGAAAATAATAAATGTCTAATAAATGCTATGAAGTTTAAGCTAAGAGACATTGACATACTAAACATTTTCTTAATACTAATTTTCAATCATTGACACCAGTTCTACGAAGGTCGTCTTGTTTGCCAGCAAGGACCTCCCCTAAAGCCTGTCATAGAATGCAATCATGTGTCATCCTTCTCCACGTAATTATTGCTATTCCTTTGATGTCATCCTCCCATCAACTATACTGTCTCCCATTTCTTCTCTTGTAAAATCTCGAACACCACTCAGTAACATCCTTGGCCTATTTGTCTTTTTTGTTCCTCATCATAAGACCTGTCCATCTCCACTTTTTTAAATTTTTTTATGCAGAATGTTACTCCGGTATGTTTACGAATGGTATCCAGTCTTATTATATTATGTAGTTTAACATTGAATAAGCTTCTTTCCATACTATGCTAGCAGGTCTTTAGTTTGCGTATGTTATTTTCGGTTAAACTTCATGTTTGGCATCCATATGCCAGTATCATTTCCAAGCCAGACTCATTCTGTTGTTTATCTCTTTTGGTTAATATTATTTGGCCAAGATGCGTGTATTCGTTAACATATTCCATTGTTGTACCATTCACTATGATAAGGATTTTCTCTGCGTTTGTTATTAGTTTCGATTTTGTGGTGTTCATTTACAATCCAACCTTAACACTTTTAAGCACCAGTTGGTCAGGCTGGCCTCTCGCGTCGCTTGAAATACTTGATGAATTAGATCATCTGCAAATTTAAGATGGTTTAAAAGCGTTCCATTTATATTTAGTCCATAGTTGTACCATGCGAGACGTCTAAAACCATGTTTAAGAACTGCCAAGAAGAGTTTAGGTGATAATGGGTCTTCCTGTCTAACTCCTCTTTTAATAGAAAAGTCTTCATCTACCCTATCTGTTCGTATGTTGGCATTTATGTGTTTGTATATGTTGGTAATAAGGCGAATACATTTTTTGTCTACTCCTTGAGTTTCTAATGCTTCCCACATTTCTGCGTGTTTAAGTGAATCGAACGCTTTATTATAATCTTATAATTATAATAACGAATTTTATGTAGGAGTATTATGGTAGAGGATTTTCAATGATGAGGTACATATTCTGTATATAAAATGTTATTGAATAGCTCTGTGATGATGTTTAATGTTTTAGTAGTCGTCCGTATTAAAAGTTCATTAGATATACAGTCTGCGCCAGGTGCCTCGTTTCTGAGAACTTCTTCTCGCATTATGTATGGAATCTTTTCTTCGTCTTCACCTTCGTAGACAGCTGGTTGGCTTGGTTCAGATAGTTACTCCTCATCGCTGCTTAACTAGCGGTAATAGTCTGTTGCGATTTTTAGTATTTCCATTCTGTTGGTCCTGTTTCTTTTAGTTCTTCGGTGTGTCATGTTTTTTTTAAATCAATTCCAAGCTCTCTCTCAGTTCTCGACATGCTTTTTTAACACCACCTGATTTTCCTATGTAGTAATTGATTGTTTCTGTTCTTGTACCCTGTCTATGTCTACGTATTTCTAAATTAATTGTTTTACTTAGCTTTACAATCTCTTGTCTATTGGCCTTCCTGTCCTTAAATAAGATTTTTCTTTATTCGATTATACTCCTGGCTTTTGGTCCTAATTTGTCCTTTGTTAACTTGTTTCTTATAATGTTATTTAGTTTCACTAAATTTTATATTCACTCGATTAGTTTCGCTTTTCACTCTTAAAAATGCTCTAAAAAGCGAAACTAGGCGAGTGAATATAAAATTTAGTGAAACAAACCAAGTGTTTTTAATTAATTACCTATTGTTCAAAAATTATATTCTATTGTATATCATATAGTAATCTATTAGCGAATTGTTACAAAATATCGTTAAAACTTTAATAGCCTGTTTCAGAATTATCATTTGACTTTTGCACAGTTCAACAGCTTAACAAAAACAATAATTTGAAATAATTAAAACAATTAACTTTGTTAGTATCACCTTTTGTATTTGTTTTGAATTATCAAAATGTATCACGAAGTGAAAGCCTCCACAATTACTTATTTAAAAACAATAATTATTTTTTAGAAGCTAAACTTGGTTTGTAGGTTGAACCAGGATTGAACTCAAAAATTTATAAAGTAAATTGAAATGTATTGCTAATAATCTCTTCATTTCTAATTAAGTTGTTTAGTAATATCGTTTTTTCTGATTCAAATTATTTTTATTAGGCGTACAGAAAGTGGGTGTCCATCCACGGCGAGGAGCCGGACCTGCCGGGCCTGAACCTGACCCACGACCAGCTCTTCTTCTTGAACTACGCACAGATCTGGTGCGGATCGATGCGACCCGAGGACGCCCTGACCAAGATCCGGTCGAGCGTCCACTCGCCCGGACCCATCCGGGTCGTCGGACCTCTGTCCAACTCCTGGGACTTCGCGAAAGCGTACGACTGTCCGCTTGGATCGCCGATGAACCCGACGAACAAGTGCAGCGTGTGGTAAACTTAGGCATTCTTAGGTTAAGAACAAAACAAAAAAAAACGTATATAAGGTAACGGTAAAGAAGGGTTATTTTTAGATTTGTGAACGTGATAGGGTTCTGCGAGTGTGCGAGGCAGACCTCGGCGCGAATCGCGACACCGACGGTGAACGAGATTGTTCAGAAATTTTACAAGAGGCTGGTAGAGGCTATACTTTTAAAGTATGTGAATGAATACAACTAAGGTTGTTTTTTAATATCTAGGTGGAACGTATTTCTTGTGCTTGGGTTCACTTCAGGTGAACTTAGTTTAAAGATTTTTGCTATACCCAATGTTTTGGGTTTAAATCTTTGTCTAACTTTTGAGATGAACTTAGCTAATATTTTGGGTTAAAGTTGGTTTTTGGGCTAAAATGTACTAAATATGATATTTTGACCTTGGAAATGTAAATATGGAGGATGAATGCTCTGTCGAAAGCATTACCAAACCACCAAACCTAGTTGTATCAAGGTAAATTAAAGATTAAGTTAATTAAGTACTATAATATTATATATTTTGAAATATATCGAAACATAAACTATACGAGAATATATAAAGATGGTACTTTCATAAATCATAAATTTACTCATTATGCTTGCATTACTTTTTCTAATAAAGTATATTAAGTCGATAAATTAGTTTATTATAATTATAATTACAGCACAATTTCTATAAAACTTATTACAGATCATCCAGTGTGTAAAATCGATTTTCAAAAACTAAGTGTTTTATATTTTGTGAAAATTATCGACAATTCATACTATGTAAATGAAAGAACGCGCATGCGCTATTAAAAACTGAAATAGGGCAATAAGTCGCACTCATCTTTACAAGACTAAAGTATTGTAAAACGCCAAGTTTGAAAATTACCTAATTTAATGATTCTTATTATAATATTTGGTAATAAATAAAGTATTACTATATCAGAAAGAATATCACAAAAGGCACAGACGTTCGTATTCTATAATTATTAATATCACTATATCATTTTTGTTAGTATATTCAAGTATATGAAGAGAACACTTAACATTAAAAATGTATTATACAGTAAAGAAATGAATATCACTATATCAGTTTTGAAACACGTTCGAAATATGTTTAGCCTAGATATTAAAAAAAATAATAATAAACATAAACGAGTATAGCCAAGGCAAAACTACTCACAATTAATTATTATGATGTAACAAATTATATATAATTTTTACGATGAGAAGCTCAATTTTTGCAATAGTTCGTGTAAGCCTCAATATATCAATTTTATATATCTGAAGACTGTACAAAAATTAAATATGAAGATATCAAAATATTTCTTATATCGATTAAACTTATACTTTACGTGAATTTACATGTGTTGTATATGATATACGAAATGCATTGTTTGTAATCGTGTACATAGGTTGCACAGTAATTGTTATTATAATTTTTTTTTCAGGTGATGTCAATCTGTCGAGTTTTATTGATTAGCCAATTAAAGATTAGAGCTTACGAATAAATGTAAATTTTAAAAACTACTCAAACTTAGCATAAGCATGGATAATTAACTTATTTAATCAACTTTATTTATTAGGTTTTATGTAATCAGCTTATTGAGTTGATGAGATGATAATATACGATAAAAAAATATTATTTTTGTTTCGATTTATTTGTGAAAACTAAACTAACGCATATACTATATTTTTACCACTATTATGATTAAAACTTACATTTAAAATCGACAGTCTTTATAATTTATTGCAGCAGTGAATAGAATTATTTTATGAAGAAAATTTTTAATTCTCCATTGATGAAAATCTATATTTCAAGGTTTTGTATCCCGATGAGATGAAATCTTATTACTAAAAACACAAATCTGACATAGATTTATATTTCATTCATTAGTTTTGTATCACAATGGGATGAAATGTTAATAAAAAACTGTAATATGGCATAAAATCGCACTCTTCTTTACAAGTCTGAAATGTTGTAAAACGAGAAAGTAAATTTTGAATTTTATAAATGTAAGATTTTGGATATTAACTGAACCATTGGTCTTTCTGGTCGCGTAAACTCTTAAATATGTTACGATGTAAAATTGATCAATTAATTTAAGCAGGAGTAATTTTTAAACATTATTGAAGCGTTCAAATTTAATGAACCAGTTATGGTTATTAGATGTAATAAATACTCATGGCAACTTCCTTTCCCTATCACCAGATGAGAGTCAAGGTCAAATCTGATTCGTCGTTCTGCAGTCGAAAAATGATAAGCAATCATTCCTGTTAATTTTCTTCTTAATTTTCTTTAACAGAAATGAATAATACAAAGCTGGAATGAAATAAAACGCATAACTGCAGTGTTGTAAAATCCAACATATTGTCTCTACAAAACTAGACTATGATAGCACCCAAGACATTAAGACCGATATTATTAAGAATGTGATTGCTCTAAATTCTAAAAATAAGAAGATTGGAAATACTATAATCACTTAGAAATAAAACAAATATTGCAATTCGAAATTTAAAAAAAAACAGTTTATAGAGCTTAAATGTAAAAAAGTTATTAGGTCATTAAATATCCATAAAGCTAAAACTAAAATTCCCTTACCTCAGTCCTTGAATTGCCCTAACCTTTTAAATAAAAATTTTGCTAGCCACAACGCAAGTACATCCATAATTGATGATGTAATTTATTTCTAAATCCAAGATGCCCTGAAAAAAAATTGAGGAATATTTAAAATTTAAACCAGTATCAAAAAATAAAATATATAAATACTTATTGGATGTCAAATCAAATGCTACTCAAATGAAACATACTAATAACTTTGTTTGTAAAACAAAGTTATTAGTGTGTTTCATTTCTATTCAATATAAGTAGAAGCCTTCAATATCAACAACAATTGCTACTGGAGTAAACAATATCTATATTACCATGTTTTTAATGTTTTTAATTTAATATATTGTGCCATTCATTACGAACATACTTAATTCTTGTCTACTTGATAATCAATTTCAAAATATTTGGAAAATTTCAATGATTGTGCCACTTCCAAACAATCCATCAGAATTGGAAGACCAATAAGCATATTGCCTGTGTTCTCAAAAATCGCTGAAGAAAGCTACCAAAGAACAAATGTACGTTTCTCAACAAATGCAATACACTTAATAAAATACAGAAAACAACAACATTCATTTTTCATATACTTACAAAGCCACTGTATGGTTAAACATTGTCGTATTAGAATAAAAACATTTTTTGAAACCATACAGTCACCAGTAACAATCTCGTCAATCCAGTATTTAAAATGGAAAAAAGTTAATGCAGAGTTATATAACTGATAGAAAACAATATGTCGAAACGAATGTTGGAAAACCTTCCGAAATAGAAATTTCTGAGGTTGTCCCCCAGGGATCCATCTTAGGCCCAATTATATTTGCTTTATATACAAGTTCGTTTACAAAATGTATAAAGCAATGAAATATTCATCTTTATGCTGATGATACGCAATTTATTATTCATTTGATTACAAAAATACTACAAAATAAATAAAACAATTAACTTTGTTGGTATCACTTTCTATTTACACTTGTAACTATAGTTTCGACAACTTCAGCTTGTTTGAAAATTCATTTTTAAATTATACAGTAGAGCGAATATAAAATCTGGAGTGTGTAGAAACGCAGTACACATTTATTCTAAAATTATACTGTCGAAAAATTAGAAATCAGTTATTAAAAGATATTTGTATCTTCTAAAAACTGCTTTCTAATTAATATTTGTAAAACTGTAAAGACGACCAAATGCGGTCATAAGAAATAAAAAACCCTAGCTTAAGAGGACAAAGGTCGCTTCGAGACTGTCTGCAAAACAGAAATAGTTGACCACTATTTAGTTAAATGTGGCAACATGTGACAACGATTAAAACAATGTTAAACACGTTCTGCAAAATTGTATTTTAACTTGTAATTAAAACACGATAACTTTGTTTTATCGCTGAATACAGGCGTATACATTAAATCAGTCTTTAATAATTCCGGAAATTTTGGTTGTGAAAATTTCGACCGCTTAATCCATTTTTCGGCCCTTATCCGCGTAGTGGATTAATCAAAGTACATCTTGAAATTATGGTGTGCGTCTAATAGGTGGTTCGAAAAGGTTGAATTACTGTTTTTGGAATGATATGACTTTTCGTGTTCTTCTAATCTAATTTTAAAGTTACGACCATACTGCCCAATATGTTGACTTTGACACTCCGAACAAGTTAACTTGTAAATCCCAGATTTGTTCATTTAATCAATCTGGGTTTTACCGTTTAAAATCAAATTGTTAAGTTTTGTGTATGGTTTAAGACTGATATTAATTTTACATCTTTTGAGCACATGTTAAATTTTTAAACTAACTTTGCCAAAATAGGTGATTGATTTGAAAGTTTGTGGCTCAGTTGATTCCAGTTTTGCATATAAATACTTTTGTAGTTGGTTGATTAAGTTCATTAGATAGTGATTTCTTTGTATCCGTTATTTTTACGGCTATTTGTTTTATTGTGCGAATTTCATGTGTGTGCGTAGGGATTGTGGACTTGAGGAAAAATTAAATGCTTTATGGATCATTGAAATAAAACTTGCTACTTTTTGTTTTTTAGAATGTCAGGAATAATTAGGAGTAACAAAATCTGTGTGGTGGATATTCTATAAATGTTAAAATTGAGTTTGTTATTTAGTTTGTTAATTGAGAGATCAAGGAAATTGATTGAGTTGTTAATTTTTGTTTATACACTGAATGTTATTGATGGGTGGATTGAGATTCACATTTATTGTTGAACACTGTAACATTCGCCACCCTCCCAACTGTGTTGTTTTATTTCAATTTGTTATGGAGTTTCATCATGTATCGTCAATTCAATATGAAAAAGGAAAAAAACATTAAATCTTTTTTTTGTTAACTGGAGCGTGGCGAAACGCAAAAAACTAAAATGTCCAAAGTATAATAAGAGATAAGATGAGATATTTAAATATTTGGGAATACATCATGTGGCCAGATTGCAAATGATTTAAATATTGAATTGACGAGGCTGATACTTGGTAAAAGGCCATAATATATAAGGTAAATAAAACACTAGGTTTATAATTTATTATAAATCATCTGCCTGATGAAGTTTCGAAACATATGTCGCAGTTTCAACATTAAATTAGTGAAATTACAAACCTACTGTTTAATTTACCTTATTCAAATTATTTCATTAAATGAAGAGCAGCTAATTGAAAGATAACAAGATGAGAGTTCATCTTAAAGTTTTACTGAAGGAAGAAAATATCTCTATCTATTTATAAGAAGTGTTCAAATGAAAAGATACCAAACTACTTTGTGGGTGTATACTTTACCTTAGTTCTGAACATAACGATTCCATTGATTAACGGGCGAAAGGATTCCGTGTTTACAGAACTTCAATCCATTAGAATTGGAAGACCAATAAGCATACTGCCTGTGCTCTCAAAAATCGCCGAAAAAACTATAAAAGAACAACTATCTATATTTTCAAATGGTACAAATCTGGATTTCGTAAATCTTATAGTTGCTCAACTGCTCTGTTAATAATAATAGATTAAGGAAAATATATACTGGAAAAACACTGCATTAATCCTTCTTGATTAATTTTAGGTATTTAACACTATTTGTCACAAAATCTTATAAGCCAATTAATGCAGATTTATTTAACTGACAGAAAACGAATGCTGAAAAGTCTTCCGAAATGGAAATTTCTGAGGGTGTCCCCCAGGGATCCATCTTAGCCCCAATTATATTTGCTATATGCAGGGTGACTGACGAAAAACTTTTGGTGCTATTTTTGATCATTTAAATAAATAAAGTATCAAATGAAATCATTTATAAAAGACTTCAATTTGAACTGAACTGGTATTTTCTTGCATCCAGTTTTTAACAAAAAACAATCAATAAAAAAATTAAAAATCAAATAACTATGGGTATTTGATTATACAATATACAGAGCCCATTCTAAATGTCAAAATATTTAGTGTCCGTATTGATACAATACTGCAACGATTTTTAATAATTTCACCATTAAAATGATGCCAGATTTTGAAAAAATATTAGTTGTACAGGAATTTTGTGCCTCTAAAGAAATCGTTTTCCTGTTAGAGTAATTCCATGTGCCGACAAATTTGCTAGACTGGTGCGCAGCTTAAAAAACTTTGGGTCTTTTAAAAGACCAAAAAGAACTGCTCGTTTAGTACACGATGAAGATTTGGAATTCAATGTTTTATTTGAAGTTTAAGCTGCATAATCTAGTTAATAGTTAGTATTCTCAAAAAACATATCTTTTTCTATATTTATTACGAAAAGTACACGCTCTTTATGACAATGGCCCTCAAAGGGGAAATCAATTTTGTACTTACATTATTAATACGTTAGTATTTATAAGAGAAGACAGTTTTTATTGTCGCGTGCTTTGGTAAGATAATATGATAAGGCTTTAGGAAAAAATATTTTATTTAATAGAAACATCCATTGCTACTGGAGCCGAGAAAATAATCATATTGTTGAGGAAAATATTTTCGAAAGATAATTCAGTGTTGACGTGTAGTGTGGTATTTTGGTAGATAGACTAGTGGGTGCTATCAAACAAAATAAGTATTTTTTTGGACGAACAACAACATTACACAATTGGGTTTTATCAGGCTGGTTCCACACCACACTTAACCGATAATAGAATTTTAATTATTTGTTTTGGTTCTTTTTCCTGTTTATGTATTCGAAAGAAAATTCTCTATTAGGTATAGTAAAAAAAAGACTTCTTTATTCATTTTTCTGGTGAAGCGATTAAAAATCATTGCAGTAATGTATCAATTACTGACATTGTCAGTTTTAACATTTAGGTCTTTATATTGTTTACTATGGGTACTTAATTTTTTTCCATAAATTATTCAATTTCCCAACTTTTGTTTGATGACTATTGTTGGTTTGAGTTTACGTGAAGTTCACTTGTCAAGTGAAGTAAGGAATAAACTGTGTGTTATTTTCATTTACAAAACACTTCACGTAAACTCAAACCAACAATAGTTATTTTCATTTTGTTTGATGTATTGTTTACAATTTTATATTCAGATAAAAATCTCCTTGCGGATGAATAAAATATATGTATATACAGCGCAATTTGAAAAAAAGAGTTGTTTGTCTTTTGTCAAAAACTCGGTGCAAGAATAAATACCAGTTCAATATATATTGAAGTCCTTTACGAATAATTTCATTTGATACATTATTTATTCAAATCGGATCAAAAATTAGGGAGATACAACACCAAAGGTTTTTCGTCAGTCAGCCTGTATATAGATGTTTTATTTAATTATGGCAGAAGGCAATCAAATTCAAATTGAAGTAAAAAATTTGGACTTAGTGATGGACTCTGACCTTCGTTTTGAAAGTCATATAACTAAATGTATACAAAAAGCGTACATGAATCTCAAGTTGTTATATCGACATTTCTTTCAAAAAATGAAAAATCCAGTTTTGCGATCACCAAATACTTAATCACTTCAACTACTATGACGTTGTTTATGCTTCTTACTTTGAGCACACATTTTGAATCAGACAAATTAATAATCAAGTATATTTTATTACTCTACTAAATAATATTTGACTAGTTTGTGCAAAATTAAATAAATTTTCGATTTTTGATAGTCGACAAGATTTTAAATAAAAGCACAACACAGAACACATCGTGACACAGCAGAGTGACAAACGTAAAATTTATCTCCTCAATCAAACTTTTTTTTAAATAAATAATATATATAAAAGTAACTTTTTAAATAAAATTCGAAATTTTACTTTTTTGCAACTGAAATATGAAAAAATAAATCAGATCTCAAAAGCTTAATTTCTTCAACAACGGCTTTTTTTTATTGTGATGAAATTGATCTTCTCTGGAATGTCGCAAAACTCGATATTTTTGTATGGTGAAATACTTCATGATTTATGTTTATAATATTAAATATTAATTAAACGTGAAAATTATAAATACAACAATAAAATATCTTGTATCATTTTCTTCACTGTATACTTATTTTTATAGCTGTATAAAACTGAGTCAATTATGGAAATACCGGACTATATATAACAGGGTGTCAGTCTATTTCTCCTAAAGAAATTACATTCATGGGATTAACTTAATTTTTTCAAGAATTGCAACTAACAAAAACATTACTAGTAAATCTATTATTGAATCATCATCTATAATTGCAAAATATCATCAACTTATCTATATCATGTCTTAGGAAAATTTGGTATAGTATTTTTGGCTTTATTTTCTAAATTATTAAGAGAATGTTTGCTGATTTAAAAAATCAGTTTATGTTTGGGTTTTATTAATCAAAAACAAAACGAATAAATGAATGTGACCAAACACATGAGGGATATATCAAAAATTGTATCAGACATGAAGACCATAGATTTTTATATAGAAAATGAGCAATAATAGACTAATAACTAATTACTAACTAACACCTAAAACTAAGCAAAAAAATCGCAGACATAATTTGGATAAATCAGAAAACAAACAATACAGTAATTAGTCAAAAAGTTGAGAAGATATCCCAAACCATTCAAAATAAATTTAAAAAAAACTCCAGACATCAAAGATCAACTCACAGTCAGCAAGAAAATCAAAGTTCTCAATCACCATCAAGCACAGTTGTCTAAAACGAAATAGGTGAACATTTTTCTGAAGAAGAACTTTATCTCCTAAATAAAGGCTAAAAACATCCATCACAAAAGACATTATAGAAGATATCGAAATACCGCATCTCGACTAAAACCAGAAGATCAACTCATATTCAGAAGGGAGGTTAAAGAATTGTTAGACAAGATAAATAAGGAGGAAATCAAGACTACCAGTCCCATGAAAGAGAAAGAAGAACGCAAATTACTTAAGTCGATAAAATACGTCAAAAGTCGTCCATTTTTAAAGAAAGATAAAGGTAATGCAATAGTTATTGAAAAAATTCAGATTATGAAAAGAATGTTAATAATTTATTAGAAAAACTAAGCAAAAACCCCTGCTACAATAAAAAATCAATGAATGTTTCGAAACAACAACAAAATTAATAACGAAAGAATTATGCTACAAATTAAAAACAAAAATTTTAAAATTCCACAAATCTATTGCTTCCGAGAAGTATTAAAGAATGTAATTAATTAAGACCATTTTTTTCTAATATCAATTCCCTAATTAAAAACTTGAATAATGGTTAATTAAATAATTCAAAAAGTCAACTATCAAAAACGATTTCACTACACCTTACCGAACTACTAAACAAAATAACGATTAAACTCAACCATAAACTGATTTTGTTCGATGTCAAATCATTATTCCTTAGTATACCTTTTCAACAAGATTTAACCCCACTTGAACAAGTTTTAATCTGGCGAAACATCGATTGTCGTAATATCTGCATTTCAAACTTTGCATTATAATCTTATAATCGAACTCTATCCTTGAACGATTGGTAATGTCTTTGAAGAGGTTTTTACCTGAGCGTATTGTGTAAAACTAGAGTGTGGTAACACATTCAAAAAAAGTACTCATTCTTAGGTGTGGTAAAATACGTTTTTTTTTCTAAAACTAAAACTTGATGAAAATGCAGAATACAATATTTGCAAAAATCAAAATTTAGCAAAATACTGCTATTTTTTTGCAAAAGCCTGTAAAGAAATAGATTCTAATAATATATTAAACTTATTTTTCTTGAATTGGAGTGCGATAAATTTATATCAAATAATTAATAGCCTACAATTTCTTTAAAAAAATCACAATCATTACTACGTATAAAAAATATTTTCCGTCAAAACTCGACAGATTGACATCACCTGAACTATGTTCCAAAATTCATCACCTTAAACAACAATTGTGGAATTCGTGTGTATAATAAATGTTGCAAAGGAAATACATGTTTCGTGCCTAAGTAACGGTGACACATAAACACTACTTTAATTACCAAATTTAGGAAATGGCTTTTTCTCCAATGTTTGTAACATTTTTACGCGTTCGGCACCAATTTATAGGTGCTCGTCTCCGTTTTCTTGGGACTAGCATTTTTATATCATTAATAATTGTAACGCAATTGAAACGCTTTTTCTACAACATACTTTTTACAAATAAATCGTAAGGCATGTAAAATGTTAATAGTAATTAAAATTGATATTTATTTCATTAACATTAAAAAAATTAATTAGATATTAAATACAGGAGTGTGTTAACACATTTCAGTTGTATGCAAGAAATGTCTAAAAATTGTTTTAAATACTTTTAAAGTAATTATTGCAAATAAAATTGAAAATTGAATTATAATTTTTATTAAACTATTTTAAAGTTAATCCACTCTTGTATTCTGTACATAACAGTAGAAAATGAATTATTTAACATGAATGATAAGTATATAATAATTTTTAATCTTTAATCGTCATTGGTCATTTTTAATGCATTTAATAACCATAAGGAGTTGTACAAATCTTCTTTTTATATGCCAGAATATTGATAACGTATATAAATGAGTGGACTGTAAATTTAATAGAAATAAGGACTGAGTTTTCGGTGTTTTAAAAAATTAAACTACATCACCTAATTAAATATTGGATAAGTGAAATTATTTTGGTAATAAACTAATTTTTTTGGACCAGATTTAATAATATGATTTTATTTAATGAAAACCACGTGTCGATAGCCGTTAAACAGAAATTTAAACCATAAAACAAAAAATCTTGTCCTTCAATATCAGAATTTACAGTATTGATAAATATTTTGGAAATGTGTCTTCTTAGCTTTTTTCTAACTACCTTACCTTATCGTCTCACTCTATGATCCAACTTCTTTGATTAACTAGGCACACTGTAATTAAAGATTAATCAAAAGTCAACTATTTATAATAAAATTATATTTTTTCCACAAATCCCTTCCCCATATAATGTATAAATATTTTAAACCAACACCTTTTATTAAGCGCAATTAAACATTAGAATGTAAATTTTATGTATCAACTAAACTAATACATAAAATATATCTTATAAATCTAAATTAAGAAAATAATACTTTCATAAGTAACGTGATTTTAATCTTCATCATCGTCTTCATCATCATCATCATCAATATCAATTTTTTTATCATCATCATTGTTTGTATCACTACCAAATATAAGATTAGTGACAATACCCTCGCCCGAAACATAACCAGTCTTCAACGTATCTTTAACGGGGTGCTCTGTATACACGCCTTCCTCATTTCGAACCATCAGACTAATATCCGACGAGTTTCTCGAAATAATCTCCACCTCCATGGAATCATCGCCCAAATACATCTTCCATCCTTTGGTGTTTTCCAGGAACACGTTCTTCACCACTTCGATGACGTTAAAAGTAATAGCCAAGCACTTATCAAACTTGGCTTGTTTATTAACGGCCTCCAGCTCCAAGCGACAATTGGAGCTCTTCTCCATGAAGACGGAACCAACTCTCTTAGTAATCTTGAAATTGGAATTTTCACAATTGCTTATGAACACCTTGGTGTTGGCGTCGCCCCTTTCGATTTTCACCATTCGCATGTTCTTCTTGTTTTCGATTAACCAAATCGTTTGGGGTTGTCTGCGGGACGACCTCCTGCGTTCGCAATGTGTAATCGTTCCGGAAGAAGACGTACTCGGCCTTGGCTCTGGATTAGCAATCGTTGTATCCGGTATTGTACAACAACGCTGAGCGAACATTTGGAATTCCAATAAGAACGATTTTAAATATTTCATCCACATTATTTGATCCGTGGTCGGTCTTTCACGATAGATTTTGTCCGTGAATTTATCAACGGCGATCATGCATAATGAGATGTATTTGTTGGGATCTGCGGCTCTGTGCCAGTAGAAGACATGCGTCGCTTCGGCGAAGGCGGAGAAATAATCGCTGAATTTGTGCGACCTGAGCTGGTTTCGAAATTCGTGAATTAGAATCATGTTCGCATCTAAAGCCGAAACCATGACTTTTACATCGAATTCATCCTCAGCTTTTATATGCGGCAAATATACCATCAGCATTTGCTTCATCAGTTCGCTATGAACGCCCAGCTTTTCGTCGATGGCTTTAGATTTCATCGCTAACTTATTCATCAAGTCAGTTATCTCGTTGCAGAAATATTCGGTCATTATTATTTTCTGAAAATAAAAATATAATACTAATTATTAGAACTCCAAGTTGATTCAATGAAAACTAATAATATCAACATATTAATGTTACATTTATAGAAGTTTTAAAACTACTTTTAAAATGCATTTATTTTTGGAAACTGTGGAAGTAAAATAGACCTTTAGAAATTTATTAAGGAAGTCTTGTAATTGACCAATATAAAAGTGCTCATAGTACTGTGTTGGTTTATCAACTTTAAGCAATTGGCAATAATTAAAATCTTTTGTTAATTAATTGTTTTTAAATTTTGACTAAAAAAATAGGCTTAAATATAAAAAACACTCAAAGAGTTTTTTCTAGGATATAGAGGTTTCCTAGAAACATTCTTTAAGTGTTTATTCTATTGTAGCCTTCAAGAAGTTTTCAATTTGAAGGTAGTTGATGTGTTGGGTTTTATATAATTTTAACGTTGCTTGAAAAGGCCAATATTTTTATGATTTACTTATGAAAATCTGATTTTAATCTAACAGATAAAAAGTTTATCTAAAGCATATTGAAGATTACGGTGAAAATCCTCTAATTTATAAACCATACAGTGAATTTTTTGAACTTTTCAAAAATTATTATTTTAACGTTGCTCTAGATAGCAAAAAAGACAACAAATTATTTATGTTCAATCGTAAACCCGATTGTTTAAATTAGATAAACTTTGTCTTTCTTGAATAATTTTCTCACTTATTTCTTGGTAAAACATTATGATATAATGGGTAAAGAAGTGTTCATCAATTCTTTACCTATTATAAACTTTCTCTTTTCATTTTGCCTTCTAGATATTAAAGTTTTTGGAATTCCGTCTTTATCTATCTGTTTTCTTTTTAAATAATAATAACTTTATTTTATTTCAATTGAAATTTTATATAATTTGAAAACACTTTAAATTCTCCAATTAAATTATTGTTCCAAAATTTAATCTAACAAAGTCTTTTATGTCCATTGGTTCTATCGAATCCAAGGAGACTTCTGCAAGTGTAAAATCTTTAGTTCATTCATATTTCTCACATGTTCCTAAAGTTGAGGATGTTTCTTAATAGATGTGAAATATATGAAGGTAGTGTTTAGATTTGAAACTGATCATGTTAAGATTAATTGAAGATTAATGGACTAATTAAATGGTTAATTCATCCGTCGATTTTCATTTGCTGAATAAAATCGTTAATAATTTAAAAATTAATTAATCAAATGAATTCTTCAATTATCTTCCAAATCGTTTCTTCTTTAATTCTAAAAATTTAAATTTTGAATTTTCTAAATTTAAATTTTAATGAGATACCAAAGAAGTTCGTTTTTTATGTTTAGTTTATTTCATTTATTCTTAAAACTGTGGAAAAAAATAAATTTTTGTTTTTTAATAGGGTAAAAAATATTGGTACCTTCTTAAAGTATTATTTCAATTTTAAACTGAATAGAAAACTATTTGTTTATTTGTTTTAATTATTCAAAACTAAATTCTCTATTTTGGTTGATTTTGAAGATAATAATAACTTTGATTAAAACACTTAGAACCTTTCTTCAATATTTTATTTTGATCCAGATGCACATTTCGGACACAAAGTGTCCATTATCAAATAAATCCTCTATCTCTTTCAAATAAAATAAGAAAAAAGAGTAATATTTTTAAAATCACACACTTTATTTATGAATAGTGACTCTAGTTTCGGTACACTTGTGCTCATTATTCTCAAACTAGTTACTACTATCTCTAATTTATAAAAAAAATAACACAAAGTGAAAACCTTCACAGTTGCTCCTTAAAAAGTCAAATTTTTGATAAATTGACATCTTAACCTCGTATAAACGAAATTTCTATTGTTTTAGGTAAAATACTTTGGTTGAATTTTAAAATGTTATTAATTGTTTTTCTGTTAAGTTTAAGCTGTCAGTAATTTTTTTTTTCGATAAAATTTACTATTTTTTAAATAGTTGATAAATTATTTTAAAAAATAACTTTTTCCCAATTATAAAATTTTGTTTTCTAAAGTGACTCTTTTGAAGTTATAATAACCTTTTTCTGGAAAGTTAAACAAATTTTCTATAGTTTTTATCAAATTTCGTTTTTTGTTACAACTTCAATTAATTCAACATAAAATTGAAAAGTGTTTTCTTCAACTATTCAACTTGTTTTTTCAGCAAAAACCAATTTATTTTTTAGCAAAATTAAAAAACTCTTTTAATTTTTTAATTGTTTTTTACTGCGGAAATATTAACGTTTTTTAGAAAGTTAGTTATCAACTGGTTTAAGTAAATTTTTAATAGTTTTATTCCTATCATATTTCGTTTTTTCACTATAACTTCAACTGAAAAATATCAGCCAACTAAAACATAATAAAAATGTTAAATACTAACTTATTTTTTATAAAAATTTCAATTGATTTTGGAAAAATCAACTATCTATGTTTTTTTTTTTAATTTTTACGGTTTATAATAGTTTGGATTAGAAGTTTAGAAAGTCATTTGAAAAAATAACTATTTTTGGCATCGAAACTTTTTCATGGAAAGTTTTTTCAATAAAAATTATCTTGTTTGTAATTATTTGTAACTGATTTTACTTAATTTTCAGTTGTTTTTGTTTATTAAGTAAAAATCTGCTTTAAGCAAATTTTTAATTGTTATTTTCAGCATTTGTTTCCAATTATTCAATTACGATGAATTAAATTCTCACTTAATAAAACATTTTTAAAACCAAATGTTTTAATTAATCTTCTAATTTACTTCTCAATTGTTGTGATTTAGAAAATTAAAAATGTTTTCTTATCGAGATTTTTATAATTTTTATTTCAAAATATTTTCTATTTATTTTTAAATTACATGGTTATTATTTTTAACAATTACAAAAGAAATTAATTTTTTGTTAAAGAAATTTTTATTTCGATCGATTTTTCGACTGTTTTTACTTAATTGTTTTTTAAAATTTTAATTTAAACATTAATTAACTATTATTGTTATTATTGTCGCCGTTGACAGTTTCCTTAATTTGTCAGTGGTTATCCACTCCAATAGATGAGTAATCTTTAAAAAAAATAACAAATTTTAAATTATTTTCTTATTGATAATTAAAACTGTTCTCATTTTTTTAATTTTTAACTATTATTGATAAAATTACAAGTATTATAATATACAAGAAATTGAAGCATGTGTTTTTTTACGTTTAAAAAAATCATTTTTAGCATTTTTTTAATTGTTTTCTGGTAAAATAAATTAAAAATATATTTTATTTTGTTATTGTTTATTTAGGTTTTCAGCGAATCGCTAATTTGATTATTTTTTGGTTTTGAGCTGTTTTCAGACAATTTTAATTTTGTAATGTTTTTTCTCAACAAATTTTGAGTCAAATTTTCAATTGATTTTTAAACGAATGTTCCAACATAAACCAACAGTTAAAACAACTACTCATCATACTAAAGCACCACCAGTTATAGAATTACATAACTCTTAATGGTCGTTACATGTCTGAAATTATATCCAGCACAATGTAACGATTTTTGTGCTGTCATCGTTTCCCAACCACGTCATGAATTGATTGACTATCTGCAGACACGTGTTTCGCTGTATCACAGCTCATCAGTGCAGCTATGTCATAACTTTGATGTTCGATGTTCAAGGCGCGTTCAAAAAACAATATCAGCACATATGAAAAGCCTGCTTTTATAAAAATAAAAGTAATAATTAGAATTAATAATTTTGAGCGTTTCTGCGCCTTAGTTTTATATTATTATAATGTAAAAACTATAAAACATGCCTAACTTGTAAGCGGTTTTAAAAAAAACTCATTTGAGAATTTTTTTTTGCAAATTGTTAATTTGGAGGGAAAAAAGTGATTTTTTTTAACTATTTTTAAAAATAGTTTTTTTCTGATACTTGAATTATTACAAGAAATTTTTTATGTTTTTAGCTATCAATTATCAAAATTTCAATTGTTTTTTAATAAAATTTTAAGAAAATAACAATAAAATAAAAAGTTAGCTTTAAATCGTTTCAAAAGTTGAATTTTGAAAATGATCGTCGCTGATCGAAACATATTTAAGGAAAATAAATACAACAATATGAAACATAACGAGTGCTCTAATTTAAATTCACCTAATATAAATATTTCTTAACTCCTCGATAAAAGATATTTATATTTCGTTATAAACACTTAATCACAAATTAAACACAATTTTACTTTGTTTAGTATAACATACTTCTAAAAAATGATAAGCTAATATTTTCAAAGCATTAGTCACTAAAATGAAAAATAAGTTATATAAATAATTTATGAGTAACTATAAATAAAATTTTAATTAAATGGCACTGATTAAAATTTAATCACAAGACAAGAAATAAACTTGTTGTAGAATAATCATTATAAAATCCACTCTCAGTGTGATATATGAATGCAGCAAATTATTATTATTATTATCGATATATGCCTTTTACCTTTCGTTGAAGGCCTTTTCTTATTTCTTAAAATTCTCTTTTATCTATTTATATATTTTTTTCCAACCACTTCTATTTATTCCTTTTCCTTTTCCTCTCCTTCCTCCCGTTCTTACTTTCAATATCTGTTTTGTTTAATGAATGTCTTCATCCTTATTAAGTATCCCCACCAGCTAAGTTGTTTCTTTTGAATAAACTTATCTATTGCTTCTATTTGAAATTCTTCCTATATTTCAGTTTCATTAATTTTCGAATGAAAACAGTGTATTGGGTTTAAGTGATTTCTTGATAGAATTATCTTCATCACCGTCAGTTACTCACTATATTTTTAGTTAATTTTTGTATCCCATGTACAAATCATATTTTGAGTAAGATTTAGTCTAAGCTTCATTTCATTACGAATGAAAACTGTGTATTAGGTCTAGCTGGTTCATTTTAATGAGTCATCTGACTCACATAAAGAGTCGCATTACGTTACGTACCTAAGTAAGATTTAGTCTAAGCTTCATTTCATTACGAATGAAAACTGTGTATTAGGTCTAAGTGGTTCATTTTAATGAGTCATCTGACTCACATAAAGAGTCGCCTTAATTTGAGTAGATAAAAAATCAAAATCATTAGCAGTTGTATATGTATGAAATTTTAAATAATCAATAAATGTTAACATAATAAATTTTCACAGAAATAACTTTATTAATAGCTTAATTGTTCAAATTAATTATTTATTATAACACCAAATTCTAAATTTAGGGAACAAAATTGTTTCATAATTTTTTTTTATTTATTTTTTATTATAAAGTCAATTAGTTTGAATTTATATCATAAACAAAGTTATACAAGCTAGATAACATTTTTTTAAATAACATTTCAAAACGTATAACAGAGAATTTAAACCAAAAAACCAAACAAAAATATATAGTAGTAGTTCATTCTAATGAATCATCTGACTCATATAAAGTGAGCCAGCAAATTGATTTTTTCGAAAGTATTATCTTCATTTGCGTCAGTACAAAATAAAAATTTTTATTTATCTTTTCATCCTATTTACTAATCTTAATTTGAGAAGATAAAAATCAAAATCATTAGCTTAGAATCAAAACTATTGATTTGAATCTGTGAAATTTTAAACCAATTGTTTTATTTATCTTATAAATTGAAATATTTTCGAATTAAAAGTATTCTTACCGAATTTTATTTGACATAAACAAATTCACACAAAGTAGTTACAATATTTAAAAAAAATAATATATAGAAATGTTCAACTGAGAATAAAAATGGTTAACAAAATCAATTCGAGTTAAAATTACTTTTCACTCGATTTCATTTGACATAAACAAAGATATATAAAGTAGTCTTCATTTTTTAAAGCAATATAATATATATATATATATATATATATATATATATATATATATATATATATATTATCTGATAATATTATAATTTCTTCAAATGTACTATTCCAAAATTTATAAAGAGTATTAATATTGATGAGTTAAAATAACGTTTCACTGAATCATTGAATCAACTCTCTAATTGAGTCACATAACTCATTAAAAATACTATAATTGCGAAGAGTAAAATTTGAACAAATTCTGAAAGGGCTCTTAATTAATGCAGAGTTTTACAACATTGAAATTACTTCAAAATTGATATGCGTCAAGATGAATCTAAACTGTTAAAATCCGTATTCTTTATGAATTTTTTTTTTTAGTTATTATTGTATTTGTATGTATGCATACATTACGTTATATTTAGAATTATATATTTTGTATGTTTTTGTTTGACGTATATATTACTAATTTTCTCTATATATCTCTGTTCAATATAACTTTAATTTGAGTAAAGTAAAAATAAACACCGTTGTCTTAAAAAAAAAACAAAAAAATTACTATTCAAATTATTATTAGATGAAATTATTATTTTACTTAATCATTGAATCGACTCTATAATTGAGTCACGTGACTCATTAAAAATAACCGTTTAGCCCTAACATACAATTCATTATTTTTTTCTCGTTTCACTTTATCACTCCCTACATCTTTGTGCATGTTTTTTCTCTCCCTCTCATTATCTGTATTTATCTGTCATATCATATTCACCACTGTATTTTATGCATTTTAAATTAATCAAATTCAATCAGTTGATATTTTCTATTACTTATTTATCTTTAATTTTTCTCTTTAATATAAAAAAAAACTAAAAAATAAAAAGTTGAAAGTTGTCTTTAAAATTCATTTCGCAGTAGCTTTAAAATGCAAGATATTTTTGTATTCTGAGTTCGAATGTATTCTTTGAATTTGTAGTTAAGAATTTAATATCATTAAACAACTTTTCTATAGATTATAAAATTTAATTAAATGTGAATGTTATTCTGAAAGTTTCAAATCGTCGGTTCATAATTTGGAAATGTAGAAGAGAAACAGAAAGATCAAGAAAAATAATTAAGGATATAGAGAGTTTAATCAACTGACAATAGCTTCTTAAATACACTTTAATAATTTTAATTTGAGTAAATGAGAAATTAACATCATCAGATTTATTCTGTGGTATTTAAAACAAAATTAAAAATTGAAAAGTTTAGAGTTTGTCTTTAAACTATCATATTGATTTTATTGATTTTAAAATATAAACTTTTTCGTCTTTTAAGTTTGACGGTGATTTTTAAATTTAGATTTTAAATTTTGATGTTAGATAAACTAAATTTCATTCAAAATCAAAAGGGAATGTTATTATAAATGTTTCAAATCTTTAATTTACAGATTTACGAATGTAGAAGATTAATTAAATGAAACATTCGTAATTATTTTTCTATGCTGGTTTATGTATATTTCGTCTATAGTTTAAGTAAACTAGCGGAGAAAAATAATTATTAATGTTTCATTTAATTTAATTAATCTTCACGTAACTCAAAACTTCTACCTTGTTTAGGTCTTAGTGATTCATTTTAATGAATCATCTGACTCATATAAACAACCGACCATCGAAATTGACTTTTTGGAAGAATTATCCTTAACTGCGGCAGTTCCTTGCTATGTCTTTAGTTTATTTTTTCAATCCCATGTACTAATCTTAATTTGAACAAAAATACAAAATCATTAACTTAAAATTAAAACTGTTGATGAATAAAAATTATTTTATTGGATTTCATTTAACATAAACAAATTCATACAACGTAGTTATTATTATTTTTTAAATATTTTTAATTTAGAGTATAAATTATTGTTAGATAAACTAAATTTCATAAAGATTATAAAACTTAATTAAAGGGGAATGTTATTATTAATGTTTCAAATCTTTAATTTACAAATTTATGAATGTATAAGATTAATTAGATAAACATTAGTAAATATTTTTATTAACTGGTTTATTTAAAGTTATAATTCATCCACGGTTAAATAAACCAGTGAAGAAAAAAATAATTAATGTTTCATTTAATTAAATTAATCTTAACTTAACTCGAAACTTCTACCATGTTTAGGTATTAGTGGTTTATTTTAATGAGTCATCTGACTCGTATAAAGAGTCGACTTGATGATGAGCGATTGAAATTTGATTTTTGGTACAATTATCCTTAACTGCGTTATTTCCTTACTAAATCTTTAGCTTATTTTTTTTTCATCCCATGTTCTAATCTTAATTTGAACAAAAAAAAACAAAATCATTTATTTATAATCAAAACTAATAATAAAAACACTTGTAATCAGTTTCTTCACAGTTTATGTGAATAAGTTATTATCATCAGGCCCATACAAAAAATTAGAGAAAAACCCTCTGAATAGTCACAACAAAAAATTAAGTGATTGCTTCAAAAAATCAACTTCATTAATTGCAAAAGACCTCATGCAAAAATTAAAAACCAAAAATACAAGATTGCCACAACGTTATTGTTTACCAAAAGTACACAAAGATGGAAATAAATTATGACCCATTGTATCAAATTTACATTCACCCACATATAAACTTGCAAAGTGGCTAGTAAAGGAATTCAGTAAATTAACCATAAAAAATGATTATAGTATTAAAAATTATCATAAACTGTGGTGATTACAAGTGTTTTTATTATCACTATTCATCTTCACGTAACTCAACAATTAATATTATAATCAAAACTGTTGATGAAACATATTCGAATTAAAAATTATTTTTACTGGATTTCATTTAACATAAACAAATTCCTACAAAGTGGTTATTTTTTTTAAATTTAATATTTTGGAAGGTTAAACTGAGCATAAAAATTGTCGATGAAATCAATTCAAGCTAAAATTACTTTTCACTGGATATCATTTGACATAAACAAAGATATACAAAGAAGCAGAAATATTTTTTTAAAGCAATTAATGTGCCATCTATTTATTGTCTGATAAAGTTATCATTTTTTAAATTTACTATTTCAAAATGTATTAATATTGATGAGAATATTCGAATTTAAAATTACGTTTCACTGAATCTTAATGTAGTTACTTGAGTACGTGAAGGTTAATATCACTTAATTGAAACACAGTTATATTACTTTCTTCACTTTTTATTTTTTCACTGCTACATTTCATAGCACTATGTACCCTTTATCAATAGCTAGTTAGCTAGTTAGCTATTTATAATGGGTACATGGTGCCCGAAATGTACAATTACCAGCGAAAAAATAAAAAGTGAAAAAAGGAATATAACTGTGTTTCAATTAAGTTTCACTGAATCATTGAATCGACTCTTTAATTGAGTCACAAGACTCATTAGAAAAACGTTTAACTCTAAAAAAATAATAATAAAATAATCAATAGTATGATTATTTTTTGTCTCCTACCACTCTATCACCCTCTACATCTTTAAGAATGTTTTCTCTCTCTCTTTCTCTCTATTTATTTCTCATATCACAGTCACCATTGTATTTTATTCATTTTAAATTTACCAAGTAAAATTAGTTGATATTTTCTATTACTTATGTATCCTTAATTTCTCTATATTTCTCTCTTTAAAATAATTTTAATTTGAGTAAATTAAAAATGTACATTAATCTTTAAAAAATCTAAAATTAAAATAAAAGTTAAACGTTGACTTTTAAAAATTAATTTCGCACAAGTTTTAAAATACATCATTTTTTGTATTTTAAGGTTGAATGTATTCTTTAAATTTGTATTTAATAGTTTGATATTATCAAACTGCATTTCTATAGGTTATAACATTTAATTAAATGATAATAATAAAATATATTAAAATCCTTCAGTTCGTTGTAGAAAATTAATTAATAATTTAAAAATACGAAAACATTTCGTGATTCTACAATAATGAGTCATACTAAGACTTAAATTAAAAGAATCACGAAATGTTTAGGTATTATTAAATTATCAGTTAATTAAATGTGAATGTTATTATGAAGGTTTCAAATCGTTGGTTAATAATTTGCAAATGTAGAAGAGAAACAAAGAGATCAAGAAAAATAATTAAGAATATAGAGAGTTTAATCAGTTGACATTAGACTTTTAAATACACTTAATAATTTTAATTTGAGTAAATGAGAAATTAACATCATCAGATTTATTCTGTGGTTTTTAAAACAAAATTAAAAATTGAAAAGTTGAAAGTTTGTCTTCAAACTTCATTTCATATTAAACACTTAACTAACGCACTTACTATGTTTTAACTACTAAAAATTATGTAATATATATATACATATATTACAAAATCGCATGACTTAAGTTTCGACGGTAGTAACGGTCGCCACAATCATTATGATCATTTCATATTTATTTTAAAATATAATTGTCAATTGTTTCTTTTTTAATCTATTAAAACTATTTTTATGTTTTTATTTTTACAAATTTTTAATATATTTTTTATAAAATAACAATTTTTTTGGTGATGTTAACCATTTTTAATAATTTTCGTTTATCGTCGAGCTTTAATTAATCGTCACTTGTTTTTAGGGACGGTCACTTGTTTTTGTTTACAAGTTCCTAATATATATTTTTAGTAATTTTCACTATTTTGATCAATATTCAATAGTTTTCCTTCGTCAGGATTTAATTGATCATCAGTTGTTTTTAGGGATCACCAACTGTTTTTTGTAAGTTTCTAATATATTGTTTTTAGTAATTTTAACTAATTTTAAAAATTTCAACTGTTTTCATTCGTCAATATTTAATTGTTTTTAGGAATTGTCAATTGGTTTTTATAAGTTTCTAATATATTTTAAGTAATTTTAACTAATAATAAATAGTTTTCATTCGTCGAGCTTTAATTGATCGTCAATTGTTTTTAGGAATGGTCCCTTGTTTTTGTTTACATGTTCCTAATATATTTTTTTTTGTAATTTTCACTATTTCGATCAATATTAAATAGTTTTCCTTCGTCACGATTTAATTGATCATCAATTGTTTTTAGGGATTGTCAAGTTTCTAATATATTGTTTTTTTAGTAATTGTAACTAATTTTAAAAATTTCAACTGTTTTCGTTCGTCAATATTTAATTGATCGTCAATTGTTTTTAGGGATTGTCAATTGGTTTTTACAAGTTTCTAATGTATTTTTAAGTAATTTTAGCTAATAATAAATAGTTTTCATTCGTCAGGATTTAATTGATCGTCAATTGTTTTCAGGGACTGTCAACTGTTTTTTTTTTAAGTTTCTAATATATTTTTTTCTAATTTTAACTATATTTAATAATCGTCAACTGTTTTTGTTTGGCACACTTTAATTAATTTGATCGTCAATTGTTTTTAGGAACTGCCAACTGTTTCTTTTACAAGCTTCTTATATATTTTTTGGCAATTTTATGTATTTTTATCAATTTTTTTCAATTGTTTTTATTCATCACGGTTTAATTGATCGTCAATTGCTCTTAGGGATTGCCAATTGTTCTTAAAGTGCCAATATTTTCTTCGTGTCGTTTTTTGTTTACTTTTTGTTTATGTTAATTTCCAATTATTTTAAAACAAATTTAAACTCATTTTCTTACTTTTTTTGATTTATTTCGCATGGATAAACTATTTAGATTAGTTGATAGATAAGGCGTTGAGGTGTTGAAAATCATTTTCATTTGTATATTAAAGTTGTAAATTTAGTAGATTTTCAAAATGTGTGTTTATTTTCACTACAATTGTTTCGCAAAGAAGAAGCAAGAAATTTGCAAAACAATTGTAGTGAAAATAAACACGCATTTTGAAAATTTTAGTTATTTACAACTTAAATATACAAAAACTATTTAGATTAACTCCTTTTTACAATTTTTATGATTTCATAAAATTTTTAATGTTTTCAGAAAAATTATTATTTTTTGTACTTTCTAAATTTTTATTTTTTACTAAATCTCATTTTTCAGTACATATTTATTACCTTTTTTTCTAAATTTCGAACAGTTTTTTATTTTGACAAAATTTCTAGTGTTTTAATCAATTATTTAAGCACTTTTTTGGAATTATACATTTTTAAATAAACAGTTTTCTTAACTGATTTAATTGATTTTTCGTGTTTTAATTTCGATCGAATTTTTAAATTTAGAATTGAAAATTTGATACACTGCATTTAATAATGATTGCAACATTTAATCAAACGAGATTTTTATTGTTAATGTTTCACATCTTTAATTTACAGATTTTTGAATGTAGAAGATTAATTAAATGAAATATTAATAAATAGGTAATTGTGGAGGCCACTACTTTGTGATACATGATTTATATATATATGAATATCTTCTTTTTTAATATCACACACTTTTTATAACTTTATTAGCTAATAAAAAATTGAATGCCCGGCTTGGATGCAAACCCAGGATTCTGACGAGCATAAGAAGGAATTCTACTTACTAGATAATTGTAGTACCAAGATAAAATTAGAAAATTAAAATACCTCACTTTTTTATTAATTTATTGCAAATCTTTCTATCCATCCTGACTGAATAACTTGATACAAAAATACACTACTTATTTTTCTTTGGTCAGAGAATTTTAATTCAAGTAATGATTTAGTACAGTGATTACTTTCTGCTTGAATCTTTTATTGTTATTTTTTATGGCTCATGAGTCAAAGTCAAATAAAAAAAGTACGTTAGAAGCAAGGATGTAGAAAAAATAAATAAAACTTTATAACTTTATAGAAAAGGTATTTTCAATCACATATAGAAACATTAGAAATTATTATTCTCAACTGAATTATTTAAAGGTACATTTCATAAATAAACCAGAGAAAAAAAGAATTAATAATGTTTCATTTAATTTAATTAATCTTCACGTAACTCAAAACAAAATATCGTGTAGAATTTGTTGAATTTGGTTCTCATTTATCACGTGGTGAAACATTTTTAATATTAAGGGTTGTTTATAGAAAGGCACTTGGTTGGTAAAATTGTGAAACCAACCAAGTACCTTTCTATAAACAACCCTTAATATCGTGTAGAAGATTAACAAAGTGATTAGAACATATAGAGAGTTAAATCAGTTGATTTTTTTCTGATTAAATACTTGAGTGTGTGAAGATTATTATTATTATTATTAGTGGTTAAAAGTATATCCTTTCTTCAACAGTTTTATTGTTAATTTTATGTACATTTCGAACCCTAAGGGTTCATTTTCAATAATATATTGACATAACAAAATAAATATAAAAGTCAAAAAAGTTGGGCAACTTAATTATAATGTTTAATTAAATAGAAAAAAATAAAAATATTTGAAAAAACCGTGTTGGGTTTAAAGTTACGTTTTGGGAAAATTTAAAATTGGTATAATTTCAAGTAATGGACTAAGATTTTTGTTAAATCCTATTTTATATACTTAATTTTAATGAGCATCATTGGCTAGGGGATATTTCTAAAAAATAGAGTTGTGTTAGTGTACGAAGGGTTTCTAACTCGTTAACTTCAATATTAGGGGAGGTTGGATTGCTGAGATTGGGATAGAGGGCACAACCATAGTTAAGTGAAGGACGGCAATTAATTTTGTATATTTTTGCTCCTGTTCTGATAGAAATACCAATACTTTTATTTGTTAGACTTCTAATGTATTTTCTATTTGAAATTATTTTACTTTTGATTATAGCCGTATATTTTCTAACATTGATTTTTTTATTTACAGTTATGCCTAAGTACTTACCGAAAACTTTGGAAGGGATGGTAGTTTGGGAAATTAAGGTATAATCGGTGCTATGATAAGGAATTGGGAACTATGATTTGTGGGGATTGATTTTAATGCGCTATTTTGCAAACCGACGTTGAATGGAGTCAATAAATAAGTTCTTGAAAAAATTGAAGGGCTTTTGATAATGTAGAAGCATGTATAATTAGGGTAAAATTATCTGCAAATTGAAGGAGATATTTAGAAGGATTAATGTACAGAGGATTGGGGTTATATTCATCAACGCAAAAAAGTATTAAATGATAGAGGCGAAAGAGGATAGCATTGGGGGATTATTTGTTCGGGAGTAAAGGAAGAAGAGACAAAGTTGTAGATTTTTAACTTTTAAAGATCTATTAGAGAGGAATTGCTTCAAAATGAACATAATACGAAGAGGGATATTTAGGAGATGGCACGTGTACAATAAAATAAGCCTTGATGCCAGACAGAATCAAAAGCTTTGGGAATATTATTCTATTGGTTTAAAAACTTTTACTTTTAGAATTTAGGAATGTAGAAAAGACACAAAGAAATAAATATAAACTAGAGACTCATATAGCTGGAAATAGAGTAAGTAACTTTTTATCTTTGTGTTTCTCTTATACATTCCATTTATCACTAAGTTTTAGGTTGAATAATGAGAAATATTCTGTAATGATGTACTTAATAAAATCCCTTGCTTTACTTATTGTTTAGTTTATTATTACCAGATGTACGTAGTACTTAAAATATACATCTGGTAATAATAAAACAAAACCACAAGTGAAGCAAGGAATTTTATTGAATTCATCATTACAGAATATTTTACATTATTCAATTTCACATTTATCAATTTCAATTTGATTTAATGAATAATTTATAAAATATGTATTTTATAAACAATAGGTAAAGAATTGTTAAATACTTGATTTGTTCAGTGAAACACTTGGTTTGTTTCACTGAACAAATCAAGTATTTAACAATTATTTACCTATTTTATCATTTATTTACATATTATTTTATAATGTTTCACGAAGATATAAGAGAGAAAATTATTCAAGAAATTTATAGTAACGCTTTATTTTCCAGTCTTTAACCGCGCTGAGATGATGAGACCAAAATACATCGAAAAAGAAAATTATTCAAGAAATTTGTAGTAACGCTTTGTTTCCCAATCTTCAACTGCGCTGCGATGACGAGACTCGAATATATCGAAACCGGTATGAAGCTTTTTTGATAGGGAAACAATTAATTAATACCATTGTCTGTGTAATATAATTAATATTTTAGTATTTAGCCTTTATTTCCTTCGCTTTTCCAGCTTGAACAATTATGAACTAAAGTAGAAACAAAAATTATGTCGCAGTAATCACAAGCGAAGTTGGAAGAAAAAAGCAAAGAAATTACGTTACAATCAACAAACTAATTAATACAAACATGTTTTACCACAGGTTAATTAATCAAAATTGCTTTAAATTTATATTACAAGTTTGACTATTTATTTTAAATTTAATATAACATATCAACTAATATTTAGAACTTTATCAGACGATAAATAAAACTGTATTTAATTCTTGGATCTTAACGGCGTCCACTTCGTGGTACATTACAATATTAAGAATAAAGAAAACACTTTTACTTTTTTGTACCACTTTAAAGTGGTATAAAAAAGTACTTTAAAGTGGTATACAAAAGTAAAAGTGTTTTCTTCATTCTTAAAACTGTATTTTGTTAATATTACATCCGTGTATTATATTAACGAAGTGCAGTGTTTATTTATCGTCTGATAAAGTTCCTGATTCAAGATGTATCACAATGTTATGTCTTCAAGCATTCAATAATTAAAATATATTTTTAAGTTTTCATTGCACAGTAACGTTTAATATTTTCAATTTATGCAAATGGAATGTTAACATCATTCACTGTAGAATCTATCAATCGATTTTAAAATGAAAAACCCAACACATTTTTTTATTAATTATCTTTCAGGTTCAGCTATTTTAATTTCAAATTTTATATTGACTTTAAAAAGATAAATCTTTTTAATTTTTGCTTTTAAATTTGTTTAATCTCTCTACGTTTTTCTCTTATATGTATATTGTTTAATAATTATAAATTCAGCTAATATAAACAACAATAATATTACCTATGAAATTAACCAACTTTAAAATAGAAAAGGCAATAAATCACTATTTTTTAAAATATAAAAAATTAATAATTTGTTGGCTTCATCATGGTTGTGACCGTTACTAGGTGGTAATCCATATTTAAACACATATTGAAACACTTACTATGTTTTTACCACAATTAATTAGTAAGTGTTTCAATATGTGTTTAAATAATTTGTTGGCGTTTCTCTTTTAAAATCACTGTACCAAATTAGCTAGGGAATCTTTTCTTGATGTTTAAAACAAAATTAATTAATAGAAAAGCCAAGAAATTATCATTTTTTATATATAAACTTATTTGAAATCACTGTATCAAATTATATAGTAAATAATTAGAAGATTTGTTTCAAAGTATTTATTTATTTCATATTAATTTAATCATTAAAGTAAATGAGTTAAATACGTGAAATAATTAAAGTCATTATTAATTTGAATTTTAAATTAAATTAGACATTTAGAAAGAGTTCTAAAATTATATATCACTTTATTATCTAAGTAAATAATTTTAAAATAGAATTCAAACTGTATACTTTTAAACAAGAAACTTCTGCGCAGTTATCAATTTCAATTCCAGGTAATGTGAAATATTAATAGAAATGAATCATCCCCAACCTAATAATATAAATATATTTTATGTTATATACAATAATAAATTTAAAAAAACATAATGAATTGATTAATTGATAATATGTTGCGATTAATACAATAGAAAATATATTAAATTCGAGGTAATTCAACATTAACAAGATGGCCGCCACTGTGTTACTACGTCGTAGATTTTATCACAACGCAAATAAGTTCGCTTAATTTTTTACCTGCGATAATTTATTTTATTCATTTGTAATTATAATTTAGATATTTGGAAAAACAAATTTTAGATTTTAATTCCACTTAAAGAAGTCTAATTAATAAATTGTGCAATATTAAATAAGTAATGTTGTTGAATCGGAAATAATACTCATAAAAATTATAAATAAAAATAGAATGCAATAGAAAAGAAGAAATTAATTTATCAGTTTTAATTTTGATGCGTTGTTCGTATCCACAGAATTAATTTCTATGTAAAGTATTTACATTTGATTAAACAAGTTTGTAAATTTGGCAACTCTAATTTATTACAAATATAATAAATAATAGAGGATATAAAAATATTACTTACAATTTTGACTAAGTAGAAATTAAATATTGATTTACAGGTGCAGTATTAAAAATATATGTAATAATTAGAATTAATTATAACTATTACTTTTAATTTTGAATAATATTCATAAAGGAATCTCTAAGTAGAATATTTTTATATTAAAAATAATTATAATTAATTATAATTATTACTTTCAATTTTGACTAATATTTCATAAAGGAATCTCTTGCGTTGTTTTATTTATTTTACAATATCGATATATTATAGCTTTGATTAATTCATCAACACATTTTACTCACAATGATTAAAAAAATGACTATTAGACTATTTCAATTAAAAATAACTTAAAATTACTTTTATTAAAATTAAATCTTTAGACTTGTTACAAGAACTGTCTTTGTAAGTAAGATAATTATGTCCTTATAATTTACTTTTTAATGAGTATAATCATAAAAACACTTTTAACTATTGGCTTATTTGATTTTAAAATTTACCAGAACGTGCACAGAAATTATCTTTTTTTACGTTCACAAAATTTTCTAATAAACGTTATAAAATTTTAAATAATTCATATTTTATTAAGAAATCAAAATCAATATTATTATTATAAATTATTGTTATCGATAATCAAAAACATTTGGGATTATTAAAATTAAATCGTCACAATTTTCACAATAAATTATTATTAATAATTATTAAAAAAATGCGATTATTAAAATTAAATCCTCTCTTTTTTATATAAAATTATTATACCCTAATAATTTACTTAGATTTCATAAAAGCACTTTTTAAAATCATGAGTAAATTTTACAGTCAAAAATTTGTTATTAACCAAATAATTTCGCAGACTTAAGTCTAAAAAATTTTAAAGTTATTAACCCCTAAAATTTATGATGTCTGGCAAAAAATATATATAACTCACCGAAGAATCAGTCGATGTTTCACTAGTCACGTCCACTAAACAAGTGAATAAAATCGACCACTGCTGATCACCTTATGCGCAGGAAACAATAAAACTGTAATATGAAACGACTCTTGATAAGTAGCAAAACGGCACGAACAATAACACACACACACACACACTCACACATACACACACAAATTTAATTGTTCGATCTCCGATTAAGCCTGAAATGAGATTGTGGACCGCGATTCGTCATGGCGTTCATAATTTTTTTTCTCCAATTTTTATTTTCTCGCCGGCACCCTCGGACCCACGACAACTTTTCAAATACATTTTGCTATGTAAATATTTCTATATGATGGACTATTTGTGTATCCATAATGATGTATCGTACTTACTGAATGTTTAGACTATGTCTCACCTTTTTTTGAATATAATAATGATAACTGAAAAAAATATATATATCGATGTCCCTCACTCAAGAATAAGAATATATTATGTATTTTAAATATTGTTTAGTGTCATAGTATTTATTAATAAAATTATACTATTCGTACCTGTTGTTTAATTATTAATTTCAATGTACCATGGGCGAAATAAAAATTGTATGTTGATAAATTGCGTAGAGTTGAATTAGGGCATTAAGGCGATAAGAGAGCGTATTTAAGAGGTGGGAGTAATAGCTGATTTCACGATTCGCTGAAAATGCATATCGAAGATAAGAATGAATAAACAATTGTGTAATGTATCAACATTATAATGGGTGATTTCAGTTCAAAAGTAGGCCATCACAAAGTTGAAAATATAGTTGGTCCACACGGACTATGCACCAGAAATCTCATTTAATTCCGCCAAGAAGAAAACCTGAAAATCTCTAACACATGGTTCGACCTACCACAGAGAAGATTATACACATGGAAATCTCCTGCCGACTGCATGCAGCGAATAGTACGAGACCAAATTGACTATATCCTAATGAAAAAAACGTTTCGGCTTGTCAATAAGGCAAGTGAAGCGGATTGTAGCTGAGGGAAAAAGAAGATTTGGGCAGCTGCTGAATCAGATATGGAGGGGAGAAAAGAAGATTCCGGAAACATGGCGTGTGGGGGTAATGTGCCCGAACCACAAAAGTGGAGATAAAAAGACGCGACTAATTATCGAGGTATAACCATTATGTGTATCGGGTACAAGATTGCCATGACGATAGTGAAGAACCGGCTAGAAGAGGACGTAGAAGAAAAGGGTTTGTTGCTGGAATCGCAAGGAGGGTTTCGAAAAGGGAGGGGAACGAGAGATCAAATCTTTACGCTAGCGAGAATAGTTGAGAGAGTGTTAGAGGAAAAGAAAAGTGTGTATGCGTATGATTCAGTGCCGAGAGAAAGGTTGATGGAGTGCTTGGAGAGGAAAGGTGTGAGCAAGGTAACAGTGGAATGGGTGAGAGGAATGTATGAAGAAACATGGGGGAGAGCAAAGGTAGATGGAAGTGTATCGGAAAAGTTTAGAGTATGGATGGGGGTGAGACAGGGATGTCCGCTTAGCCCGTTGCTCTTCAATTTGTATATGAGTGAACTAGAAGAGGTCCTGAGAAACGGGCAAGCGGGCGGGATTGTAATAGGGAAAATGAAGGTGTGGATGTTGGCGTATGCGGATGATGTGGTGTTGCTGGCGAAAGATTGGGGAGAAATGAATGAGATGTTGCAAAGGGTTGAAAGGTATATGGATAAGCGAGGTTTGTGTGTGAATGTAGGAAAAACGAAGTGGATGAGATTTAGGAATAGAGGAAGTGAAGGAAGAATGAAAGAATTAACATGGAAGGGAGAAGTGATCGAGAGAGTGAAAGAGTTTAAATATTTGGGTTTTGTGTTTAGGTGGTGTGGGGGGTAGAGGGAGCACGCCAGATGGGTCCAAAGGAGAAGTGGGGTCAGTGGCTGAAGGTTAATTTTCAGATGGCGTGCAAACTGTGGGATGCATGTGTGAAACCAATCTTAATGTATGGGGTGGAGGCATGGGGTATGAAAGCATATAAATGTATCGAGAGAGAGCAAGTGACATTCCTGAAGCAGATGTTGGGGGTGGAAAGATCAACGCCCAGCTACATTCTGCTTCAGGAAACGAACAGAACGTGTATGCATGGAGACGCAATGGAAAAAGTGACTAGGTATGAGATGAAAGTGATAGGATTGGGGGGGGGAAGGTTGGTAAAAGAAGTGTGGAGAACGTGTGTGGGAGTAGGAGAGAGTGGTTGGAGAATAGAGAGGAGAAAAATGTATGAAAGAGCAGGAGTATCTGAAAGTTTGGTAAATGAGTGGTTTAAAAAAGGGGTGAATGTGGCAGCGTGGATGAAGGTAAAATGGGAAGAAGTAGAAAAGCAGGAGCGTCAAAGGTATATTAAGAGTAATGGGTACAACCCTCTTTATAAAAGGTGGCAGGTACATGGGAAGATACCTGGGTACCTAGCAAATTGTACACTAAACAGAGGGCAGAAGGTAGCAATGGCTAGGGCTAGGTGTGGCTTGGAGGAGAGAGGAAGAAATATATGGATGGGCGAAGAGTATGGTAGGTGTGTGCTGTGTGGGAGTGGGAGAGATACATGGAGTCATCTAGCGGAGGAGAAGAATGGGAGTAGACGGATAGAGGAGTGGATGTGAGAGGACGGGGCTGGCGTAAAGATTGTGATGACATTAGGGTGGGAGAGGGAGAGGAGAAGAAGGATGTAATAAATGAGTTAATAGGGATTCAATATTTAGTTTTGAATTGTTATTATTTTGTATATATGGCTAAGTGTATGGATGCCAATAAAGGACTTTTTATTAATTTTTTTTTGTTTAAAGAAGGTTAAGATAAAGACAGCCAAAATGTTTTACTTGGATTCAAGAAAAAAGAACTAGAAGAAGAATTGATAAAAACCGAGATCCTGTATCTAATAGAGGAGACATCAGAAATACGACGCAAATCAACACCGCAACTACTAGTAAACAGCCAAAACAGTCTTATAACAGAGACAACAATAAGGAAAACCACATGGATAAACTATGTAAAAGTATTATTCAATAACACCAAAACAATATATAACAAGGAATCTGGAAATAACCACATAAGCCCAAGAATCGTGCAAAGCCAGATTCAACCGCCAATCAAATAGAAGTATTTTTAGAGAAAAAATTCCCCTCGCGAAAATTTATTGCTGAGAAATTGGAAACCGATCACAATAAATTATCGTCATTTAAACTCGGGGCCGATTTTGACCTGCTGAATGATCTCCATGTACCTAATTTATGGCCTTCGGGCATTACTATACGACGATTTAATTGTTTTCGCTCGTCATCCACCCCCAAAGTAAACACAACAGATAACCAAAAATAATATCACATTACTGCACCTAAATGCACAATTATTACGATACAAACAAGATGAAATGGAAGTATTTATAAAAAGTCAAAGTAGAACTATTGATATTGTATGCATAACGGAACATTGGTTATTAAAAGAGGAGTTACAATACTGCAAAATAGATGGCTATAGTGTTGCATCTAGCTTTACAAGGACCACACCGTATGGAGGATGTATGATCATGCTGCGAAACTATCTACCTTTTAATGTGATTCATAATATTGAAAAACTTTTTATTTAAAAATTCGCATATGTATGTATTTATCTAATAATTCTAATTTTGATGACTTTATACGCACATTTTCCAAAATCGTTTCAAATACAAAACTTCAACATATTATTATAACGGGTGACTTTAATGTAAAGTTTGGCACTACCGATAGGGAATATTTAGCCTTCAGAGATGTAATATTTTCTTACGGTTATAAAATAACAATACAGGAAAATACAAGAAAGAACAATCAGTAAAGCCGAGCTATCCGATCATGACGCACAAAAACCGATTTGTGAAGTAGGAAAAATGCGAGAGAACATAATATTTTTAACTGATATGAACAATATGCATCCACAACTGCATCTATCAAAAAATCTAAAAAACAGTATAAACTAGCAATTCGAACAAAGAAAAAACTGGCAACGGATAATTACATAACAAATAATAACAACATTTTAAAAGCAATGTGGAATGTTCTCAAAACAAAAATAAAAACAAACAGATCAATTGATATTAAGCCAATACAATTTAATGAATATTTATGTTCTGTAGCAGACAACATAACAAAGAACCTCAAACATGCTTCACCTATCTCCGATCAACAAATTAATGAACTTAAATGCATTAATCATATCTCTCAAAATATAAGCTTCAAAATAGATCCTGTATCTGAAACTGAAATATGTAATATAATAAACAACTTATCAAATTCCAATAGTGTTGATTGGTACGGTCTCAATGGTAAAATTGTTAAGCAACTTAACCAGGTTAATTAATGATGCCATTCAAAAAAATATTTTTCCTAAAGCTTTAAAAATATCACGCGTAGTTCCCATTTATAAAAAAGGCGACAGGTCCGATGTTAGCAACTATCGACCTATATCAATCATACCAATATTCAGCAAAATATTCGAAATAGCGTTTAAATTGAGACATTACTTATTTTGAAGAAAATAATCTTCTGTCATCAAAACAGTTTGGTTTCCGAGGAAACAAATCAACTGTAACTGCACTGACAGAATTTGTTTCTTTTATGTATTCCAGTATAAATGATGGCCAATATGTAAGTGCCCTTTTGTGCGATCTAACAGAAGCCTTCGATTGTGTATCTCAAGAAATTCTGTTAGATAAATTAAGACATTATAAACTGGACAATAATACCATAACGTTTTTTGAATCGTATTTTTCAGAGAGGTACCAATATGTTGAGCTTAATAATGAAAAGTCATCTACATTAGCACTAACACGCGCTGTATTACAGGGGACAGTTTTAGGGCCTTTACTTTTTATAATATATATTAATGATTTGAAGAAATACATAAATGAGACAAATTTGCAGATGATACGTCAGCATTAAATTCAAACTTGAATGTTGAGGAATTATTATCTACAACAGAGGATATACAAGTTAAGTTGAATACTTGGTTTAGAGCTAATGAACTTTCACTTAATGAATCAAAAACAGAAATTATGATCTTTGGAACGCGTAACATTGAGAATCAATACAAGCAACAACGAGGTAAACTACTGGGGCTCTATTTTGAACATACTCTAACATGGTTTACTCATTGCGATAAACTTGCGAAGCAGTTAAGTTCATTAATTTATCTATTTAGAAATATAACAGCATCTCAAAGCGTACTTCTTAATGCATACCATGCACTGTTTCACTCTAAAATGAGTTATGGCATTTTAGTATGGGGACACTCAGCTTCATCAGAAAGAATTTTCCGACATCAGAAAAAAATAATAAGAATAATTAGCAAGGTTCATTATAGACATGAGACTAGAGAATTATTTAAATCTCATAAAATATTGACATTACCTGGTGTCTATATACTTCAAGCTGTTTTGTATGTGAAGATAAATTTATCAAAATATGAAACAATATGTGATAGACACAACTATAATACGCGTACGAAACATAAATTTCACAATCCGTATGTCAGATTAGACAGAACTCGCTGTGGCGTCCACTATTATGGAATAAATTTATATAATTCACTCCCTGAACATGTAAGACTTCTAGATGTTAAAAATTTTAAAAGATATATTAAACGTATTTTGTTATCAAAGTGTCCGTTTAAGATAGAGGAATATTTTAATTATATTTTTTAATTGTAAATATTATAGGTATGTTTCTGACGAGTATAAATATTTACTGTAAATATTTTGGCACAATAAAGAAAGAGAGAAAGAGTCACAAAAGAAGAAATTAAAGAGAAATCAAAAAAGCCATTAAAAATTCCAAAGATAACAAAGCAGCAGAATTGGAGGAGATACAGGACGAATTAATCAAACTCCTAGATGACGACAATATTGAACAAAATATATGATACTAGCATATATCCTGATAATTGGTTATTGTTAACCTTCATTCCACTACCAAAGAAAACGAACGCCAAAGATGCATTAAATATAGACTCATCAATTTGATGACCAAATACTGTTTAAGAAATGGGAAACCATCATAGAGAAGACAAAGTTTGGATTTCGATGGAGCCTAGGGACCAGAGAAGAATTAACTGCGATACAAGTGTTTTTTCAGAACTGTCATTACCAACGCAAACCAGTATGCATCTATTTATACTGGTAAGTAAGAGTAGATGAAGAAGTAATAGAGGATATAGAAATACGCCGCGTTGTACGCCAAGGATGTATTACATTTCCCCTACTATTTAACCTTTATTCTGAGGAAAATTTTCAGGCTGCATGGGAAAGTTTAGAAGTGAGTATGGAAGTAAATGGTATCAACAATATCTCTATTGCAGACTACGCAGTAAATATAGCAGACAACATCAAGAACCTGCAAGCCTTAGGTAACGAAGTAAATATATGTAGTATAAAGAACTGACTTAGGTTGAATATACTAATACTAAGACTAAATATGTGGTAATAACTAGAAACAAAGAAACACTAGAAAATATCGATAATTCATCTATAGAAAGAATAACAAAATTCAAATATCTAGGAGTATGGCTACACAATAAAATGAACTCAGATGAAGAAATAAAGTGTAAAACCGAAAATGCGAGAAGCACTTTCATAAAATACGAACAAATTCTGACAAACATTCATTAGAGGATAGGTATGAGAAGAAGAAGGTCACGAGTACGCTAGCCCAATAAATAATTTATTGGGATAGGTCAAAAATACGACAAAGAATGAATAATTTATCAACTTATAAATCATTTATCAGTGAAGATACGTTTTTAAAGTCGTAATAAAATTGGATACTTTGAGAGTAGAGTTTTTAAATAAAAAAAAAACCTCAATTATAAAACATAATTTGTATTGTTAATTTATCAATATACATTATATAATCAAAAATAGTCAAAAAAACAATTTCTAAGTGAGAAAGGCATTTATAGTAAGTATATAATTTATTATCGTAGATATATTTAAATATTCTCTTTTAAAATAATTTAGATTTGTAATGGATCTTATGGATGTTGATAATTTATTAAATAATTTCAGACCATTATATACGGACATTTTTTTCCGATAGTGATAATTTGTGAACAGGATTTTCATATAGATTTATATATCTCGTATCATGATAGTGTTTGTGATCGAATTTTATCCTTGAATTTAAACTTCAATATTAGCATTTCGTAAATAAATAACCCAAAGAGGGTTGAAGCTTCTGTTTTTTTTTTTTTTGAAGTATTCTTTACAACTCTTTTATTATTTCAAATCAAAGATTATACAAACAGCTTTTTTGAATTACACATATTTTTTATGCATACACGTAATATAATACCATATCTTATTATTGATTCAAAATTGGTTTTATAAGGTGTTATTAGTGCTTTCTTATCCACAATATTTTTTTAAATAAGGAGAGAATAACAAATTGAATTTAACTTAGTAATTAATTCATTGCAATGTACCTTTCAGTTTTAATTTATATTTAGGCTTCCTACCATTATTTTTGGGCTTCTTGTATGAAATTAATTGCTTGGAGTAATTTAAAATTAAATTGTTTTTATCTAGCCATTGCTTGGAAACATTTTATATTTTTTCAGTTTTGTTCATTAATTCTTCTACATTCTAACCAGTTATTAAAAAGTTGGAATTATCTACATATGCTTGTATTAGACCGTTATTTTGTCTTATTAGGTTTGATAGATCATTGACATAAATTAGGAAAAGTACTGTTCCCAGAATACTTCCCTGTGGTACACCAATGTTTACCTTTCCTATTGCTGATTTTTTATCGTTTATGGATATTTGCACTGTTCTATTAATTAAAAACTTATTTATGAGATTTAAATATTTACTTCTTATCCCGTAACCTTCTTGCTTTTGGAATAAAATTCCATGGTCCATGCTGTCAAATGTCTTAGACAGGTCAAAAAAATACCAAGAGCTAAATACCCTCTCTCTAAGGCATTTGTCATGTGTTCCAGATAATCGAATATTGCTATTGTTGTGGATATATTTTTAAGTAATCCATACTGTGATTTATTAAATAAGTTATATTTATTTAAAAATATTTTTGCCAGTGTTCAGTTATTGCTAAAAAAAATTATTACACTGTTGTTAGTTTTTAAGCAGATCGTTTAATTTTAATGTGTGAATTAACGATATTGTCAGTTTATTTTTTGTGTGTGTGTGTTTATTAAAGTTCATTAGTGATGAATAAGTTATGATGTGTTGCTTCATGAATCTCTGAAAATACCTAGAGATTCGTGGTCCCTTTGACCTATTGTTTTTATCTATCGGAGCTGATATCTTAAAACTCGAATATTTTGTCGGAGTTTTTGAACTAATTAACTTACAATTTACATTTGGTATTCCCTTCTCCGTTTAATAATTTTTTTAGCTGTAGTTCTGTTGCTATTAGGTTATGTTTGCAGACGTGAAGTATGCTTTTTTGGTATATTCTTCAGAGTTTCCTACATCTGTAAGTGTATTGTTTCTGGATATCTGCGTTTTTGTAATTTGTTTTTGTGTTAGATTTTTAATTATATTCGTATCTTCGCGTTTTTTTATTGATCTTACTAATCGTCCCAAATTATAATAAAATATACTTGCAATTATTTGAAGAGATACAAGGTAGAAACACATTTTGGAGTAGAAATAAGTAAATAAATCTTTCAAGATTTCTAAAATTATTTGTTCGATGGTTTAGAATATTTTATGCTTCAATTTCTTTTCCAGATTTATTTTTTCTATCTATATCTAATCCGAATTTTCTCGAAAATTTCTTAAAAGTTTCTATCTACGGGCAACTATCTCTGTATTTATAGAAATCTTTTAATGCTTTATAATTATATCAGAGAGTTCAACAAAATTTTCAAAATTTTCTTTAAGCTTTCTTCAAATTTGTAGCAACTAACTAATTTTGAACTATTAAGAATTTTCTATAATTTCTTCTTTAATTCTTATCTAAAATTTGCAACAACAATTTCTCTCTGCATATTTTTAGAACTATCTAGAAAATTTTCTAACAATTTTTCTTCTATATATGTATATATATAT